>OY288276.1:77347616-77947616 GCA_958450335.1 Hibiscus tridactylites
GTCCATGAGTGTTAGCTCCCAAAACCTTGGTTCCCTTAGGAATCCAAGATGACATAGCAATAATATTATTAGATTTAACAAGTTCCTTAGGAACTCATACACTTCTAATTCTTTTAGCTCTACTATGTCTAGGATAGCTACTTTGTTTGTAGTAGTTAGTCTTTTTCTTAGGTTGGTGTGTTCTAGATGATTCTCCTACTTCATGCTTTGCACTACCAACATTTTTTAAAGACTTCTTGAGCTCATTTAGCTCACCCAACACCTTTTGGTGTTCACAATTACATTGAGACAAAAGATTATTAAGATCAACATTTTCATCTTGGAAAAATTTAAGTTCATCTTTTAACCCTAAAATCTTTTTCTCAAATTTAGAATTAGCTTGAGTAAGTGAGTCATTTTTCTCATTTAGTTCTTGAATAATCTTTTTATTCCTAATGACTGACTCCTTATACTTCTCAACTAATTCATCATATACCTCTTATAACTCATCATATGCATCATTTAATTCTTCATATGAAACATCTAAAGTAGATGAGTTAGAGGTTACCATGGAGGAATCTTCCTCAAGTGCCATGAGGCAAAGGTTAGCCACTTCTTGTTCGTCATCCTCCGATGACTCCTCATCACTCCAAGTAGCAAGCTTGGCTTTGAGCTTTTTCCTCTTCTCAAAGCCCTTCTTCTTGAGTTGAGGGCACTCCGAACGTATGTGGCCGGGTTGTTTGCACTCAAAGCAAATGATTGGATCCTTTCCATCTTCCTTGTTCTTGCTTTTGAAGTCCATCTTCCTTTGGATTTTTCTTCCCCGGTTGGACCTTATAAAGCATGAGAATCGTTTGGCTATCATAGCCAATTCTTCAAGTTCATCCTCCTCACAAGATGAGCTCTCATCATGTTGTGAAGCTTTAGCCTTGAGAGCTATTCCCATCTTCTTCTTCTTCTCAACTTCAAGCTTCTCTACTCTTTTCTCTTCTTTCTTTTTCTCATCTTCCCTTCATTGCTTCATGATCTCATGAGTAAGGAGAGAACCCACAAGCTCATCAAGCTTCAAAGTCTTCAAATTCTTTGCTTCGAAGATAGCGGTTCTCTTCCCATCCCAAGACTCGGGAAGTGAATAGAGTAGCTTCCGGACAAGCTTGTCTTCCGGTATGATCTCTCCAAAGCCCTTTAGACCATTGACAATCGTGGAGAATCGATCAAACATCTTTGACACCGTCTCATAGGGCTCCATCTTGAAGTTTTCATAACTAAGATTGAGAAGTCCAATCTTAGTTTCTTTGACATCGTTGGTGCCTTCATAAGTGGTCTCAAGAGTGTCCCACACTTCCTTGGCACTTTCAATTGATGAGACCTTCGAGTAGATGTCCGGACCGAAAGCACAAAATAGCATGTGGAGAGCTTTATCATTGACTTGAATCTTTTTCCTCTCCTCTTCACTCATTTCCGCTTTCTTCTTCAACACCATCTTGCCTTCACCGTCTTGCTTCAATGGAATGTATGGCCCATCCTCAATGACATCCCACAAAAGATAGTCACTAGACTTGATGAATAGACGCATTTTATTCTTCCAAAAAGAATAGTTGTCACCATTGAAGAAGTGAGGCTTTGTGGTCGATTGTGACTCGTACATGCCGGAACCGGAGGTTGAAGCCATCTCTTGATATTTTGATGATCACACTCTTCCAAGGATCTCCTCTTGTGGTTGTTAATCCTCAAAAAGTTAAGCTTTGATACCAATTGTTGAGTGGATCGCAAGATCGATATTTACCAAGAGGGGTGAATTGGAAATTTAAAGGTTTTAAGGTGGAAATTGCAAATTGAAAATAATTGACAAGAGATTTAGAGTGGTTCAAGTTCCAAATGAACTCTACATCCACTACCTTAGCCTCACTAAGGATTTGCAACAATTCCACTAAATTGATCTTCCCCTTTTCTAGGACAATGAGGCAACCCTTTACAATTTCGGTTGATTTTTCTACCCAAAAATCAACCCAATCCTCACACTTGTGAACAAAGAAATTTGATGGCTAAAAGGTATCTCTCAATACAAATAATAGCCCCAATACAAGCACTCAACCCAATTGAACAAAATATGAATGAAGATTACAATTGGGATTTTTACACAAAATGAGATTTTTGCACAATTGCTTGAATTTGATGTTTGGATGTTTGCTTTTGGATCAATAGTTGTTGCTGATGCTTTTGGATGTCTCTTTTATACCTTCTCATTGATTTCTAGCCGTTTGGGTGGTTGGGAACATAAATGGAGCCGTTGGAACCCTCTCTTACCACCATAAATGCAGTCTGCACCAACCCGTTTCGGAACACGGGGTACCTGTTTCGGAACGGACTAAAATAGAAAGAGCCGTTGGGGTGCATTTAAGAGCCCGTTTCGAAACGCCTTAGGGTCGTTTCGAAACACTTTTGCCACTGTCAAGGGTCGTTTCGGAACGGTCTTAGCCCGTTTCGAAACGCCTTAACAATTTTCAGAAATTCAGTTAAAAACACTATAACGTTCATATTTTTAAATTCAACTTAAGACCTGTTTCGAAACGATATGGATCCGTTTCGAAACGGATTTTCTACTGTCAAGGGTCGTTTCAGAACGGCCTTGATCCGTTTTGAAACACCCTTTTTATCTTTAAAAAATCAGCAAATATTTGAACCGTTGTACTCTTTTTAAATCAAATATGAAGAACAGTTTCGAAACGAGTGATACCGTTTCGGAACGGGGTCAAGTGTTTCGATACACGTTTCGGAACGGTGGTCGACAGTGATGAAAACGTTTCGAAACGCCTGAGTGCCGTTTCGAAACATGAGCTTAAAATTCACTGTTTTGACTTGAAACACTTAGAAAAATATTTGAAAAAGTTGTTTTTAACTTGGGCATAATCTTAAAATTATATAGGGATATTTTGAGGACTTAAAATTCGTTTTGACATTTTCAATTTAGTTCTTAGGTTTTTAGTTATATCAAAATTAAAATATTTGTTTCACATTATTGTAAGATTTTCTCCTCATCCAAGAAAAGGGGAAGAATCAATAGTGGATTGGTTGAAAATCCTTAGAGGAAGCTAAGGTAGTGGAGGTAGAGTTCATTTAGGAACTTGAACCACTATAATTGCCTTGTGTCAATTTTTCATTCTTCTAATTTCTACCCTCAAATTTTTTAATCGCCAATTCACCCCCTCTCTTGGCCATTTGCAATAGTTTGATCAACTCAACAAGAACCAAATAATAATCATAAATAAATAAATAAAATAAATAATAATCCATTAAATAAATAAGTGTCTATAGAGTCCAATATAGAACCGATTACATATTATAAACTCCTTACATAAAAAAACAAAAGCCCAAAATACATATTTCAAGCCCATTTACAAAATTTATCCCTACCCATTTATAAGCCAAATTGGTCAAACAAACACAAAGGGCCCGATTTGCTTCGTGAGCCTGCCAAAAATTGGCCACGTGGCAGACCCTTATTGAGCCGTGCACCCTTCACCCTTACTAAGAAACTCATTGATGTCAGCGCCCACGCCAGCTATAAATAGCCTAGAAGAGAGAGAAAAAAGAAATCATTAGCCAATTAATAGAGCAATTAATACAAAATAATTAGGAGAGAGAGAAAGGAAGCCTGAGAGTCTTACATGTGATCAAGGAGACGCATGAGAAGACAAGAAGAACTTCGGAGATCGTCACTGGAGCTTGACCGCCACTATTCGAAGGTATATCTCGACCTCTTATGTAAATAAAACATATAAAAATTAGGTCTAAGTTCATAAAACACAAAAAAATAGTAGCTAAACAAGATCTAAACTATAAAATCCTAGATCTAAAAATCAGATTCAAAGGGAACTTGTAGCTTATCTAAGGTTTTCGAGTGAGATATTAGAGATGAGAAGGCTTAAAGGTTTCTGGCAGAGTTAAAGATGTAGATTTAGGTTTGGTTTTGGGTAGTTTAGGCTTAGGACGGGTGCAGAAGGGTGGCTATATTGAGCCAGGAATAGATTTAGGTGAAACGGCAGTGAAAATTGAGTTTTTTTGGTGAATTTTGAGTATTTTAAGGTTCCTACATAGCCTACGGAAATAGCCTCATGGTGGCTGACTAGAACCAGGTGGTGGTAGGAGTAACCGGGCGGTGGCCGAAGAAGAGGAGCGATTGGAGAAGATGGCCGAAGACGACGGTCGGTGGTCAGCATTGCCTCCGACGGCCGATGAACAGGCCGGGGCATTTGATGAACGACGGTGAAGGATCAAAGGTGGCGATGAGAAAGAATAAGAGATGAACTTTGAAAGATTTTAGGTTTTTGATCGAAGGAAAACGTGAAGGGAGAAAGTTTGGATGTTTGTGGTGGATTAAAATGGAAAAAAAATAAAGAACAAAGGATAATTTTGGATGAAAAATGAAATTTTGATCAAAATGGGTATGGGTTTTCTAGGTTTGGAGTGTTAGAGTTGAGAGTTTTTAGAGAGAGGGAATTGAGGAGAGATAGTGAAAACGAACAGACCAGCCGAGGTACCCGGTTTATCCCTTTTATGTGCGAGTCAACACGGCACTGTTTTGGTGCCAGGTTGGAATGAGATCAGTGCGTTTTTGCGCGGGTCAGGATATAGGTCCGCACTCCGACTCGGCCTCCCTGGTCTTGGGCCGTTGAGTTTGGGTTTGGGGTGGATATGTTTAGGTTGTGTTCAATTTGTAGCAGAATTTAACTTGGGTTCTCAGATTTATATTTTAATGCAATTCAGTCCTTTTAATTGCTTAATTACTTTATTTAATTGTCTTTAAAATATATGTGTGTGCATATTTTAAACGGGTGTGTAGTATATTTGTTTAGGAGATTAATTCACATAGTTTTAAATAATTAGAGCTTTAATATCTTAGGTGCTTTAATTAATTTGAATAATTAAAATATGGAGATAATTGTAAAAAATAAATGAATATTTAATAGAAATTTCAATGTTCTAAGTTGATTAGTGTTTTATTGTAATGAGATGTTAATCAATTGGACATTCTAGTTGAATATTTAATATTTCATTTAAACTTAGAACAATGTAATCACACATAGTTAGTCTAGTTAAAATGAATTAGGGTTAGGTTTAACAAATGGGCATGCATTAAAACCTTTTGTGTCGGGATATATTTTAAATATAAATTGAAATATCCTAAAGTAAATGGATGTTTCAAAACTTATATTCGCTTTAAATGTATTTTCTCGCAAAAAGATACCCCATTCGGAATAAAATTCAATTAACAATTAAAGATTTAATTAAATTCAAATTGTTGTTCAAAATGTCAATATGCTACGTGAAATTAATAAGGTACCGATAATGGGCGTTTGTGGGGTGCTAATCCTTCCCCACACGTAACTGACTCCCAAACTCTAATTTTTAAAAAATAAATCTCCGGTTGTTTTTATGGTGTATAGTCTACCAAAGTGGCCGATGGCGACTCCAAATTAATTTTCAATAATAGATAAAGGGAAACCTGATTTAAAACGAAAATCCTAATTGTTATAATTAAATGAATTGAAATGGATAAAAACTCTAATTTCGAAAAGAATCAATCGTCGGACTATTTTTACGCACCCAGTTTTAAAAATGGTCGAGACAGCATCGTATTCAAAAGGCTTAAATGAAAAATAAGTGTCTAAACTATACCTCTTTTGAATTTTAGGTGCCTAAAATATTTTTTTTGCTAAAAATAGGTGCCTAAAGTTTACACCGTTATAATTTTAGGTTTCCGTTAGTTAACCACTGTTAAAAATCTGTTAATCAATTAATGCTTGACACGTGACAATAAATTGATTTTTTTTTACATTTTTGAAGAAAAATAAACAAAATTTTTAAATTTTCAGAAAATCTTGAAATTCTCAGATTTCCCCTAAGTTTTAGGGGTTTTGGAAATATTTTGTAAAAATCTAAGAATTTTTGGATTTTTTGAAAATTTTAAAATTTTTGTGTAAAAAAATATTTAAATTTTGACAAAAAAATAAAATAAACATGTCATGTATCATATTTTGATTAGTTAAAAAGAAAATTTAATTGTAGTTAACTACCAGACATTTAAAATTATAATTGTGTAAAGTTTAAACACTTATTTCTAACAAAAATTACTTTAGAGGTATCCAAAATATATTTCAATTTGATAATAAAAAAGAGTTCAATTTGGATACCTCAGTGGTCATTTTCACTTACTAAACTTATTTTATTTTGAAAAATTAGTTGGAACGCATTTTTCAACTTAAACAAATATACAATTTTTTTTTAGTATTTTTACCCCAAAGTTTGAGTTGACGAAGGAAGGTTATGACTTATGAGTTATGACTTGCGATACATATGTAAAATATCTCTTTTCACAAGAATTATATAGAAAAGTGGGCCATAGAAATATATATTTCTTCTCACACACATGTATACTTCATTAGATTAGGTTACATTGACTTGGAGCCTATTGTCAAAAGCTTAATTAATTGTAGCATCTTTGAATTTTGCATCGTTACACGCATAAATAAATAAAATCTTAACACTACTAATGGGTTAGTTCAAATGATATACAATTTAGTATCGCTTAAGCAGATTTTAAGTTTGAAGTTTTATATATGAGAAAATTTTCGTTAGAAGACTCACTCACTAAAATTAGGAGTACGATACAGGTCGATCTAAATATTATTATATTTATTAAATTGACTATTATTTATATAACATAGGATATATGACTAACTGAACAATTGATTCAAATTAGAGTACTGTAAAATTTTATTATAAAGTTGACTCATTCAACTTAGTTTGCTTCATGTACAATATTAGAATCAAACTTTGAATTGTAGAGTTTGTTTGGATTCGAGTATTGTAAAAGTTTATTATGGACCTAATTTTTTCAACATAATTAAAGATTGGTTACTAAAGTAGAGTGTGGTGATCTTGGTTGCTTGTGTGCTATGTGAGGATAGAGAAGAGTCCCGTGGCCATTTTTACTCAAAATGTCAATTTGTTTCAAGGTTGTGGAAGTCTTCTTATTCAATGGTGTTGTGCGTGATGTAGCTAACTTGGAGAGGGATGTTGCATGGGCCTCTCGGCTGAAAGGTAAATCCTTGCATTCTTTTGTGTTGCATATTTTATGAAATGTTATTGTTTATTATATTTGAGAACAGCGTAACTGTAGGCAGTTTAGAGGTGGAGTTCGTAATTTAGAGACTTATAAATATAATTAAAGAGGTTGTTAGGATCAAAATTGTTCAAAGATGTACAAATAGATCTTCGTTTATTCACAATCCTCTTTATATACCCCGGGGGTTCGTATAGATTTTTTTTTTGGTTATTTTCTTTGTAGCAAAATCTTTTTGCTTACTGAATAATGAAAGATACACAAATTATCAAAAAAAAAATTAAGTTATGAATATAGTTATATTTTCGATAAATAAAATAACCTAATGTTGAATATATTCCCCAATGAGTGTGTCTTTATCTACTCATATTTTCAATAATTTTTCACGGAATGATTTTATTGTATGATTTTTAATTTTAATTATCGAATATATTTTAAAAATTAAATCAATAAAAAAACATTATTTTTCAATCGATTAAATTTTTTCATCGGCTTATTAAACAAGAACTAGTGGCGGAGCCACATTCAAATTTTAGGTCAATTGACTCTACTGATTTGTTAGGGTATGGAATTTTTAAAGAGTTAAATAGAATTTTTAAGGAGTTAATGCTAAATTTTTGATATAAAATATTAAATTTAACAACACTTAATTTATTAAAGTATAAATTCAACGATACTTATTATTGATATACGAATATTTTAGCTCATATTTTACTCTCAACTCACTGTATAAAATTTTTATATCCGCCCCTAACAAGAACTAATATTCAACGCATGTGAAATTATTTTCCCGCCGACAAAAATAACTCAAGCTGTCTTTTTCCTTCATTCAAAACTTTTAACTATTGAAAAATCCAACTTAGCTTGACATTCTATAGTTTTGAAAAACAAAAAAACGGATTTCGATTTGTCAAGTTTTATAATATTAGTTTTGTGTGTGTGTGTGAATATACATATTTAATTATTTTTATCTTGTACTAGGATATATTTAATGTTATGTAATTCAGATAAGAAATCATTATTAATTATAAATATATAAAATATATTCAAAAACTAAAAATAAATTTTAATTAGAATAATTGTTAATCTTAAAAAAAAAACTATAACTGTACTATGTTTAAAAGTTTGACAATTTACAAATCCATACATTTCACACTTCAATCCTCATTATTTTAATCTTTATCAACACATTAAATAATAATATTTTTTGAATTATAAAATAAACTACTTATACGTGGGTTTCTTGTTATCAATTAACTTTTATAACCAGAGATTTATTAATCGGCCTAGTTCTTAAAGATGCTCATATTGTTTCATTTTGTATGTGTTTGAATCTTTGTATGAGGATGCAATACCTCTTTAATTAATAAAAATAACTTTTATAATTAAGTTGATTTTTTCATTTAAAATTTATAATTACGAATGCTGATTTCTGTTACTAAGTATCAAAATATAATTATTTTTGAAAAAAATCACAATTTCAATAATAATTTTAAGTTTATTTTTATTAGTTATATTTATATTTTGATCCGTAAATTTTTACTACAAACTAGATTGAACATAAATTTTAAGGAATAATAAGTTGTGTTTGGTTATAGAAAATAGGTCATTTTTATTTTCATTTTCTTAGGAAACTGAAAATAATAAAGAAATGTGTTTGGTTCAATTTTTTAAAAATGATTTTTAGAAGAAAAAAAATTGAGAATATGTGAAACTAGAAAATAATAATAAATTCATGATTTTTCTAAAAATGTTCTGTAAAGTTGAAAAAGTTGAAAATATGGATTTTTAACTTAATAAATTGACTTGAGTTAAAATTTATATAAATAAAAATATATTTTTTATACTTTTAGATATCAAATTTCTAACTTGGTTTGAATCCATATAGATGAAGAAATTTTTATTTTATTTCTCATATTGTTGTTATAAGAAAATATAGACCGATGAGGTTTTCATATTTTCATTTTTCTAAATAAAATTTTATTTTATTAACCACACCTGTTTTTCAAATTTCTAAAAGTAGAAAATAAAAATTATTTTTTTAAAATATAAATAGAAAATAAAAAACATTAAATATTTTCGAAAACTAAACGCTACCTAAATTTTGTATTGGAAAAATAGTTGGACATTTTTTTATTATTTTATTCGAGTACAAAATAATATATGTTTTAAGAGACAAAGCTTCTAAGGGTCCAAGGGGGCTAGACCTCCGTTACAAATTTTAAATATTTAATAAATTTTAGCCTAATAACAATTTGCCTCTGTAAAAAAACAAATATGTAAATTGAAAAAAAATAAGATTTTATTAAATATTTAATTTAAGTTGGGGCTGAATTGAAGAAAAATGAGTATATATCGTCAATTTTTTTGATCTAATAATAATTTAGGTCTCTATAAAGTTAAATATTAGACAATTTAAGTCTTTCCCATGAGTTTTGGGTTTAAATATTTTATAAGCCCTTATATTTTTTTTAAAATTCAAAATTTTAGCCCCATTTAATATTCGATTATGGCTCCATCCCTATTTGTGTTTAGTTTTAAATTTGAATAAACATACACATACCTATAGACTAAAATGCTCGAACCTAAATTATCAACCATTAAGCTTCCGTTAAAACTTAACATGGTAGTGTATTTTAACATCCAAACTTATGTGCTATATTCATTTGGTAATAATTTGAAACAACTCATCAAATTAATTTATTATTTTAAATACAAAGGTCAAAGCCCAAAATTTCCTCTTTCCATCCTTTCTTCTTCCTTCCTCCCTCTCTATTTTTAACCAAAGTGTTGAGATATTTGATTTTGATATAACCTAAATCAAAATTATTTTTGAACTTAAACTAATTTTTAAAAATATTTCAAAAGTTCATGAACTTAAAAAATATATTTGATATGTTTTTAAAGAGTTTTTGATATGTTTTAATGATTTTAAATAGCCAAAGTGTCAAAAACAGGTCCTAAGTACCGGTACAGATTAACCTGTACAGATACCTAGAGTACCCGTACCAGTACAAATTTTTATGTACCGATATGTCCCTTTGTCCCATTGTTTTGAAAAATTCCAGTAGCCATTTAGTGTACCGATACAACCTCAATTATATCGATACAAAAGGGTTTGTTCCGATAGCTTTGAATTTTGTACCGATACCCTTTGTAGAAATGCCCAACGACTCTTTCTTCTTTGAGGCAGGTACCGATACTCAAACTCGTGTACCAATACGTCTTGCTCTAGAAGTGCATTAAATGCTGGAATTAAAGTCTCCAACGGCTCCAAAACATTCACAATGGCTAGTAACGACTATAAATTCATTTAAAGGTTTAAAAGATCTCTTCAAGCAGCCATGCAACAATAAGAAACATCACTCTCAACATTCATGTATAGAGAAAATATTTTTGCGCTTTAATTGTCATTTTTTTTGTAGAACACACTTGTGAGCTTAATTGTTATATATACTCAAGTATTAGGTTTTGAATGTGAGCTTAGAATTGCAAACAATCAGCCTTGTTAGGTTTTCCCTAGCTTGTTTATTTGTTTTTCTTGTAAGAGAGGGTTTAACAAGACTTTTGGGTATAAGTCTTGTGTTGTAAGGGTTATCTTTTTGAGCCCGGGAAAAAGAAAAGAAATTGAAGAGTGAATTTGAAAAAATCTTTAGTGGTGTGCTAAGGTAGTGGATGTAGACTTTGATTAGAAAGTTGAACCACTATAAATCCTTGTGCTAAGCTTTTTAAATTTCATTGCTTCCACCACTATCACTCAAAAATCAATTCATCCTCTTTTCACCATCTCAATTGATCGAACGAGCCTACCAACATAAAGCTATGTATGCTTTTAAACACTTCTAAAGCAACTCATAAGAAAAAACTATATTTTATGAATTATTATCTTATATACTGACGGTAGAAACTTTAATTTCCACAAGATGGTTAGTTTAGGGGTTTAAGGTTTTAGTTTAGAGCTATATGTTAGGGTATGAATTTAAGGATTTTAGTTGGAATTTAAGGTTTAATGTTTAGGATTTAAGGTTTAATTTTTAGGAGTTTAAATTTAGGAATATCAGTTTTAAAATTTTAGCTTTAGATTAGACATGTTTGTATAAAAAAATTTACACCGCCTATATATAAAATAATTGTCAATATTTTATTAATTTTGATTTTATTCAATTATTTTTGCTCTTTGTCTGAAGCTTTAAGCTCTATCTCTATTTGAATTCTCATTCTTGCTCTCTTTATAGCTTAAAGTTACAAAGATAAGCTTGTGGTTATTCAAACAGAGTAGAAAGACGAGGAATCAATAGTGGATTGGAAAAGAATAGGAAGCTATGATTAAATATTAAAAGTGACAAGAGTTTATTAAAATTTTAAATCTAAAAATTAAAAAGGATAAAGATCTTATTTAACTAGCACGTAAGTTAAAAATGTAAAATATTGTTATACTAAATTTTTTTGGTAGGGATAACCCTTATCAACCTATTAATGGCTCTGTCTTTGGGGAATAGGACCAAAGGATTAGGGACATAATAGTACCTAAAAAGAATTTGATATGCCCCTAATACTTTGATACGTACAAGATTCATCTAAGCATTAATCAAATTTTTTGAAATTTTTTTATTAAACAATTGATGAACATATCACAAAAAGTTTGGGGATTGATATTATCTACCTTTTCTTGACAAATTTGCAGACCAAGAGATTACCAAAGATGCATTTTTTCCTTTTAAATTCTTGTCTTTTTTTTGTTTAGATTTTTAAAGATTGAGATAAATTCATGATTTTGAAGGGGGTGGTTTAAAACTTTGAAATGAGGTTGATTAAGGCTTACAATTTGATATGGGAATTAGATGATAAAAGGTTAATAAAATCTATAAGAATTTGATTCAAATTTGATAAATGGATTTCAATGGCAGATCAAATTAGAAAAAAGAGAATTTAAGAAGGGAAAAAGAGAGAGAGGAAAAAGAAAGAGGATGTAAGTTTTGAATAGAAATAGTAAGTTTTTTTAGGTGTCCCTATTATTTATAAGACACACTAAAATTTTAAGTTTATGGTTATAGTTTAAGGTTTAAGATTAGAGTATAGGGAATTGAGGTAAGATGTATTTTTAGAGTTTAAAGTTAAAAATTTAGGATTATAGCTTAAAATTTAATTTTTTTAGTATTGTGACATAGAGAGAGGCACTCAAAAGATCAAAAAAATTTTGTCCGAGAAATTTTGGGTGAAACTCAAATATTTAAGATGAAGATTAAAGTGGTAGAATTTGAATCAAATTGTTGAATGCATAAAATTTGAGACTAAATCAGTTATTAGAGTTACCTCATTGTTTCCGTTAATTTTTAACATCGGGATCAAAATTGAATTAAAACGTTTTTTTGATAATTTTATTAAAAAATAATTAACTGGTCAAAACAGAAATATAATAATAAATAAGGGGCTAAATAGGTAGTTTATTCTAAATTAATTAGGGTGGTTATAAAAAAATACTGTACGTGGAAACTTACTGCTGCAGGCAGCTACAGTCTCATCTGAGTCGCCTACTTTTAAAATATTTTTTAATTATAATGATTAATAAAATTGATTTTATTTATTCTAAAATCAACGTTCAGACAACTCAATTTCTAAACTCAGACACCCTCCTCTCCATTTCTATGAATCTCTCTCCACGCGATCTACGCAATTCTCTAAAGCTAAAATTGAAAACAAAGATTGATTCTTTTTGTTGAAAAATCCATCTCTTTAAGCTTAGATTTCTAGGGTTTATTTTAAATATTTCGTTATGGTTTTTGCTTCTTAGCTGGCGGTTTATGGGATGACATAAAGCAAAATTTTCACTCTATTTTCCTAAATTTATTATTGGGTTGGAGCTCAGATTCGCGGATGTGATGTAAGTTCCTTTTTCTTTTCTTTTTATTTGATGTTTAGCAATATTTGTTACCCATTATTTCTCAGTTAATTACGGTGTTTGTTGGAGTTTGTATGTAGATCTGTTGGTTGGAACTTACTGTTTTGAGCACTTTTCAGATCGTAATTTTTTGTTTGGTTTCCGAGAAATTTGGGGAGGAAAAAGAAAGAAAGTTAAGTATTAAATCACGTTGCCAACGATAAAAAAGTTTGAAATTCACACACTTGTGTTTTTGGGTTATAATATAGGTTTTTGGAAATGTTTGTTGCGGATAGGTATTGAATTTCAGTTTGTTTTATAGTTATAGGAGAAAGATGTGATTTTCCTTTTATTTTAGTTTCTTTTGTTTACATTGTGAACCCGGTACTTTTGGGGACCTAAAGAGGTTATCTGAGAAACACCAAAGGCTGAAGACAGTACGGACTGAGGTTTAAGAGAACTGGTTTCAGATTTATAATAAAATATGTTCTGAATTTTTAGTGGCATGCATCCCGTATAGACAACCTTTAAGCAAGAAATTTGATATGCCATGGTTTCTTTGCTGTGTGATTTCTATATATTGTTTAAATCATCCAATGAAATTTATTGTTCTAGAAGATAGACAAGCATGCATTAACAGAAACAGATGCACTAATTTGCCTAGAAAAAAAGAATGTTATGTGTCCCGTATAAGTACTCAAAGTAGGTAATTGGCCTTTGGCTTGGACTATGATTCTGATATTCTGATAGTTGTTGAGTATGCTGTGCAAATGTTTTGAGGAAAACTAAGTATATAGTCTTTCCTCTGCAGATTATAGCTTATAGTGTTGGTTGTGCGGCTCATAGGATTCCAGCACAAAATCCGGACTTCTTCAAAGCCTCTCTATTGTGAATTGATTGTTGGATTAAAAAACCGAATCCTTTATTGTTGTCAAGCTCTGCACTTTCAATATTTGGAAATGAATTTACTTTAGAAAAACTTGCCAAGTAGTCACCTCAGGTCACAAAAGTTTGAAACATGCCTTCATGGTGGGGAAAGTCATCCTCCAAAGAAGTGAAGAAGAAAACAAACAAGGAAAGTTTCATTGATACCTTACACCGAAAATTTAAGATTCCTTCAGAAGGTAAACCAAACTGTAGGTCAGGAGTATCATGTAGACACGGCAATGACACAATATCAGAAATAGGATCTCGATCCCGAGCAGAATCTAGGTCTTCTTCACCTTCTAAGCAGGTTTCTAGGTGTCAAAGTTTTGTTGAAAGGCCACATGCTCAGCCACTTCCACTTCCTGATCTGCATCCTGCAATAGTGGGTCGTACAGGCTCTGGAATCAGCATATCATCAAAACCAAAGCCAGAAAAAGGCTCCAAGTCAACATTATTTCTGCCTCTCCCAAGACCTGGATGCATACGTCATAGGCTAAATCCTAATGACATAGATGGAGATTACATAACTGCTTCAGTTTGCAGTGAGAGCTCAGCTGAAAGTGATGATCCAATCGACTCGCATCTTCGTAGTCCGCGAGCAACTGATTATGACAATGGGACTAGAACTGCTGCAAGCAGCCCTCCCAGGTGAGCATACCTGTTTCTTGTTAGTGCTAGAACGTGGATATTTTACTTCTGGTTTTCTTCTCTCTTATGCTTGCTAAAATCCTCACCCTTGACAAAATTATGCTTATTTTATGTCTGAAGCGTGATGCTCAAGGATCAATCCTCTACGGTCTGCCAAAGTAACTCAAGAGAGGCTAGAAAACAGTCTAACATTTCATTTGGTAATAATATCTCTCCAAAAACTCCTAAAAGAAGACCTTTAAGCAATCAAGTGTCAAATCTACAGATCCCACAACATGGTGCTTTCAGCAGCGCTCCTGACAGCTCCATGTCAAGTCCTTCCAGAAGCCCAATGAGAGCTTTTGGCACGGAGCAAGTAATGAACTCTCCTTTCTGGGCAGGAAAGACTTATACGGATGTCACTTTGCTTGGATCTGGCCATTGCTCCAGTCCTGGATCAGGTCAGAATTCTGGGCATAATTCAATGGGTGGGGATATGTCAGGACAGCTATTTTGGCAACCAAGTAGGGGCAGCCCTGAGTATTCTCCAATACCTAGTCCTAGGATGACCAGTGCTGGTCCCAGTTCTAGAATTCATAGTGGTGCTGTCACTCCTATTCATCCTAGATCAGCATGCACAGCTACCGAGTCGCATACTAGTTGGCATGATGATGGAAAACAACAAAGCCACAGGTTGCCCCTTCCTCCTGTAACAACTTCCATTTCTTCTCCTTTCTCGCATTCGAATTCAGCAGCAACGTCTCCATCCGTGCCACGAAGTCCAGGAGGGGCAGAGAATCTTGTAAACCCAGGGTCACGGTGGAAAAAAGGAAAGCTACTGGGGAGAGGCACATTTGGTCATGTTTATGTTGGTTTTAACAGGTATAATTGTCCAAAGGAATAGTTGTTTAATTTATTTCTTAAAATGACATCTGTTGCTCAATGGTTTATGCCTCATGTTAGTCCTTCCTTGAGCTTAGTAATTGAGACCGATGTTTCAGTATTTATACTATTTTACCAATAACATATGATTCTTACAGTATATTACATGATATATTAGACTAGTGGGCATCTAAGGGTTTCTGCATGTCTACTCTTTTGAAATATATGTTGGTGATTGTTTTTGTTACTATGCCTATATCTAATTTTATTTTCAATGTTTCTCAGTGAGAGTGGTGAGATGTGTGCAATGAAAGAGGTTACTTTGTTTTCTGATGATGCCAAGTCAAAAGAAAGTACGAAGCAGTTGATGCAGGTAAGCCAATTTTCCATCAGCTTAAGAAGTTTTATGTTGTCCTGATGATGCAAAAAGAAACAACGCTTTCCTTGTTATTCTTTAACTTGGTTATAGCTTTGAAATAAATTCATATTCTTACTGCTCTGACAGGAAATTGCTTTATTGAGCCGCTTATGGCATCCAAATATCGTGCAATACTATGGATCTGAAAAGGTGTGCCTATATCCAACAATCTGTTTATGTTATGGTTATTGAAAATGTTATTAAATATGTCAGGAAGTTGCATTGACTGATGGGTTCTTTCCAAAAGAGTTATTCTTTTATATATTAAGAAATAGTGAACCATATAGTGTTTTAATTAACCTTTGGGAATTTTTTGTGATCAACTTACCACAAGACACTATTACTTGTTAAGTAATTTCTTACAAAAATAAATTAGTACGATGCTTCTCTTACAGTGCTTTCAAATAAACTCATAAACAGGTTGATGACAAGCTTTACATATACCTTGAGTATGTATCTGGTGGGTCTATTTATAAAATCCTCCAGGAGTATGGGCAGCTTGGTGAACTAGCAATTCGCAGTTACACTCAACAGATCTTGTCTGGGCTTGCCTACCTACATTCTAAGTCTACTGTCCATAGGTGAGTCAGGTTATCTATTCCTTATCTGATATGTTAGAATTACAACTTCATGGCATCTCTCTACTTGTATTTGCATAAAGGAAATATTGTTCATCTTATATTTCTTGTACAGAGATATTAAAGGAGCAAACATACTGGTAGACCCTAATGGTCGTGTTAAGTTGGCGGACTTTGGGATGGCAAAGCATGTAAGTGGGGGAGTAATCACTTTTTGTTATAAACTAACTTAATCAGAGTAAATTGTAGCTAGCCCTTTAGCCAAAAAAATTGTAGCTACCCCAAGCTTGAAGATCAAATATGACATTTAATGCTATATTGTTGTTCATTGATTAGACTTCTTCTGTAAGGTTATTTCCTACTTATAATGCATGCTTTTCAGATTGCAGGGCAATCATGTCCACTTTCGTTTAAAGGAAGCCCTTACTGGCTGGCACCTGAGGTTAGACTTATTTTTCTCATTGGGTTTATTTCAAATTCTTACTAATCCATCACCAAGGGGAAAATGACATGGTTTTTGTGGTTTGAGCTTTCTTCAGTTCTTCAGTTTTCTTTATAATGTATCTCACTTTTTTTCCTATTATTTTCCTAGATTATAAGAAACCCTAGCGGTTGCAACCTTGCTGTGGATATATGGAGTCTTGGATGCACTGTTTTGGAAATGGCTACAACAAAACCTCCTTGGAGTCAATATGAAGGGGTCTGTTATAACTTTTACAAGAACTGAAAGATGGGATAATTTGAATTTCAAAGCTGTTTAATGTGCCTATAATAATAGCAGTTTTTTTATTTCTACTTGCTTTGTGATATGTGTATTTAGGTTGCGGCTATGTTCAAGATTGGAAATAGCAAGGAACTTCCACCCATTCCAGATTACCTCTCCGATGAAGGGAAAGATTTTGTGCGCCAGTGTTTGCAACGCAACCCACAAAATCGTCCTACTGCAGTTCAGCTTTTAGGTCACCCATTTGTAAAGTATGCTGCTCCGTTAGAAAGGCCTATTCCAGATGCTGAGCCTTCAAATCCTACCCCTGGTGTGACAAATGGGATGAAAACTCTGGTAATTTTCTTTTTTGTATTGCTTTATCTAGTCCATAATTAGGTTTTGGTCCTACATTATATTGTTGCAATCATTACCTTCAACAGTTAATTTAAGGGATGAAATATAATATATATCATATTATAATTGAAATAAATTTCAATAAATGTAAAATAGGTGACGTAGTCCTTGCTGTAATTTCCTTACTTGAGATGATGCTTCGACTTGAATAATTTATTCTGAATGCTTAATAACTTTTTCTAGTTTTCATCACTTCATATGCAAAAGCTCCATGATTAGCTGGATGAAAACTGAAAGTATGATATGATATCGACATTCCTAGTGCACTAATTTCTTTTTTTGTTGTGGTGGGTGCCTGGGTTTGTTTTGCGTGTTTAGTTCATGAATGATCACATTTTACGAAACTTTACTGTTGTTCTGACTTGCTGACCTATCAGGGCATTGGACAAGCAAGGAATTATTTCTCCCTGGAGTCAGATCAACTTGCTGTTCATTCATCCAGAGTTTCAAAACTGCATGCTAGGTCTCTCTCTCTTACATGCACAAACTCGAAAGTAGATGATAGAAATGATATTGTCAATACTGCATGTTTCTAAGTCTCATTTCAATTCCCTGTTATGCAGTGATATCAATACTTCTAGGAATGTATCTTGTCCTGTTTCACCCATAGGGAGCCCTCTTCTACATTCAAGGTCACCGCAACATCTAAATGGAAGAATGTCTCCTTCTCCCATGTCTAGCCCACGGACCACTTCAGGCTCATCTACACCCTTGACAAGTGGCAGTGGTGCTATACCTTTTGGTTACCTGAAACAATCAGCTTACTTACAAGAGGGATTTGGAAGCATGCCAAAGCCCTCAAATAATCCTGACATTTTTCGAGGACTGCAAGCAGGTTCACATATCTTTTCTGAACTGGTGCAATCAGAAAATGATTTAGGAATGGGAAGATTGGTTCATGGGGAATCTTATGATGGACAGTCTGTATTAGCTGATCGTGTTTCTCGACAGCTTCTGAAAGATCATGCAGCAATGAGCCCATCCCTGGATCTAAGTCCTAGCTCTCCTTTACCTAACCGGAGTGTTATTATCTAAACACAACTTTGAAGACTCGATCAGAATTTCTTTTGGGTCTTACAGGATCATTTTGCATTCATCACTTTAACTTCTAAGGCAGCAAAACGTTCATTATGGAACCAGAACAGAAATTTGAGGAATAAGGTTGAAGTGCATGGAAGTGAGGTGGCTGGTCACTTGTAGTTCATTTGCCAAGGAAGTGCAAGGAAGCTATGAAGAAATCGATTCCAGCTAGATGTTTGACAGACCATTTTATTCAGGTGAAACTATTCATGGAAAATAAGAATATTGCTGCCATACAAGTGGTTATATAACATGACGGACGCGGCATGAATCTGTACAGAGTTGAGTGTGTATATCAACTAATGCCTCACTGAACTGCGGCGGTGACAAGTTCACTGGCAGAATTCTGATCATATAATATATTATAGGCAAAATGTCTTGGCTGCAGGAAAATCATATGTCACCATTTGGTCAAGCTTGACACAGATGTACAGATATTGAAGGACTGGAACGAGAATTCCGAGTTTTGTCATGAAGAAGTAAAAGGATTGCTGAGCAGTGGGTCATGCAGTCAAGCTCCCTTCTGCCTTTGCTCTCCCAGTCGGCCTGAGGAAACTTTTACATGCCTCTTTGACTTCAATTGTAATTCTTTTATGCTGATGTAGCGCTCAACATGATTCATTGTACTTACATTACAAGTAAGGTAAATTGAAGAAATCTAATTCTATGGTCCAGCCGATCCTTGGAGGTTATTAAAAGTATCCATATCAAGCACAGGGACTTGCACCAAATTTGCAGTTGAAGCTTTTGAAAGTTTCACCAATTCCATCAACCCTTTCTATTTGCCTTATCTTAACCAACCAATTGTGGTCTCTGCAGATTTCTTTCAGTACTGATCCACCATTCTCAAAAAATAGGGTCAAAATCTATGAGATTGGGAACTAGAAAGTAAGAGCTGCTTGCTAAAGATTAATTAATTTATGGCTCCTTTTTTCTTTTAAAAAAAAATAGTATTTCTTATAGCAGATGTCCCCTTCAAATGGGTGGCTGAAGCTGAATACAGATGGAGCGAAAAACAGCATCTCTGGTAAAACTGCTTGCGGTGGGGTGCTTGGAGATGAAAATGGCCACTAGTTGTTGGGTTTTACATAAGTATTGGTATATGTTCATGTTTGGAAGCTGAGTCGTGGGGAGCATACGAAGGTTTATGGCAACCTGGAGCTATGGAACACAAAAATTGATTCTTGAGATGGACAGTATGGATGCTAGGGGTGTTTTAAAATATCCAACCCAATCAAAAAATTTCGGGTAACTTTATAATTTTTTACCTCCCGGATCGGGTACCCAGCCCGCCATTTTTCGGGTTGGGCCGGGTCGTAAAATTTTAAATTTCCAAATACCCGATATATTTGAAATTAAAATATTTTATATTTAATAAATATATATTTTTATATTAAACTAATAAATCATCTTAAGATATTTTTATATTTTATATTTAACAAATACATATTTCTAAATTAAACTAATAAATCATCTTAAAATATTTTTTTATATTTTATATTTAATAAATATATATATTTTTATATTTAAATACCTAATTACCTGCAACATCCTGGTACCTAACTAGCGGGCACCCGACCAACACGGGCCGACCAAGCTACTATCTGACCCGGGTGTCCGGATTTGAACAACCCTAAATGGATGCTATTCACATGCTATAAGAGCAAACATGTTCGACAGCTGCTTGGACATTAATTTATCACATTCAGAAACTTATCTTCCACTTTCCGCCAAATGAAGTATTGCTATTTTACACAATGATTGTGTTGGTTAGGTCTTTCACTTTGTTTATAAAAAAGAATCTAAAGGATCTAACATTAACAGGCAGTTCACGGTGTATTTATTTTTTGAAATGTGTACAATTGAATCAATATAAATTACACCATTAAAATTTCTTGTACATAATTATATCAAATTAGAATTTATATACTCCCTCCGTCCCACTAAAACTGTCACATGTTGACTTTTTTTGGTCAAAATTTTTCAACTTTGACTATAATTTATTTAAATATTTTAATTAATTAAAAATTATAAAAAATATATTTAAAAAATAGTTGATTCAAAGTTTTTAAAATATATTTTTTCATATTTTTATCAATAATAAATTTTAAATTATAAGAGGTCAAAGTTGAAAAAGTTTGACCCAAAAAAGTCAACATGTGACAGTTTTAGTGGGACAGAGGGAGTATCACATTATTCAAAGGATCAAACTCTTAATCACTAACGAATAATTTTGAAATTTTCAAAAGATGACACGTGTCCTTTAACGGTGAAAATTAACAAAAAAAACCTTAAATGAGTCACGAAATGAAATGTTGGGCGCCTATTAAGCCTATTTTAAACATAAAACATTAAAAATAAATTTTTTAAATTTTTTCCCTCACTCTCCTTATTCTGTATCTTCTTCTCTCATTCTCATTCTTTCCTTTGTCCATTTCAACCTTCACCCACTAGTATTTAAAAAATAATTCGGAAAGCAGAAATATCAACACAATACTACAAATTGTTGTTGTAAAAATGGACCCACTTTGGTTCAAATGAACATAAAATTGGTTGAGGTACGAGTGGTATTGCCTCATTTAACCATCTTCATGCTGAAATCCCAGAGTTTCTTGGCCAGCTCAACATTCCTTCCATGTTCACTTGCTGTGCCTATATTGCTGTCCTTGAAATATTCACCACTTTTACCCTTCACTTCTGGGTGCAATGCCACATAACATGTTGTGGCAGCTCCCTGCGACGGTGACCAAATATAAGTATATAAATCACAATGTGTTGTCATGTTAACAGAAACGGATTCGATTATTTCACTGGATTTTAATGAAATATTTTTGAACTTATGCAGTCAAAATGATAGACCGAGGGCTATACTGCTATAACCAGTTTTAAAGGCATGATCTGAAAGGAGCTTACCTGCTGGACGTTTTTAAGTGCAATCTTACCCAAGATATTAACAATGCCTGCATCAAGACCAAAACAGATTTGAGAATTAGATATTGAGATGAATGCTGCATATCATGCAACCATGTTAATACCTAAGAAGTTACCAGCAACAGGAGCCATATGGCGGAAAAGATTGGTGGCAATTGTTCCTGGGTGAAGTGAATTTGCAGTTATATCCACACCATCTTCCTGCTCAATCAATTGGTGATCATCAATCATTATGCAAAGTGTGACTAGTGAGACATAAATTATAAATACCATATCGACTACTGAGCACAAAAAACTGCGTGACAGATAATAACATGGCGTGTTATCATCAACATACAAAAATCTCAATAAATGTTTGATCTGTTTCAAAAAGGAACTTCAACTGTACAAAATTTAGACATTGAAGTGGAGGCAAGTTTCAGACGAAACAGAAAATGCCAACTCAGATTTGGTTTTAGACCAGGCAATCCATGTATGTGCGGTGTCTCATCATCATCATTGTTATTTTTTTAAAAAAATTGTGTCAGCTGTGTAAACATTCATACGCAGAAGTTATTAAATGTGTCAAAATTCTAAACACAAATACGGCATGTTATCTAAATCTAGTCAATCGTGTCATGTTTATAACGTGTGTCATGTTTGTCTCATGTTTCCGTCTTGTGCACAGAACTTTAAGAATCATCCCGCAGGCAACCAAGGATGAAACTGAACTCCCCACACCTTCAACAAATTCAAATGTGCCAAAATAGGCCAAAAAGCCGGCAACTTTACTACTGGTAATAGTCTTCGAGCCCATGGGAAAGATCACATACCTTTAGGTGTCTTGCTAGTTCGTTAGCATGCAGAACATTGGCAAGTTTTGATTGGCCATATGCAGCAAAATTGCTGTACCTGTACATTACCAAATTGGAAAATATTACAAAAGATAATTTTATTCTGCTTAATGGAATTACGGCATCATCTTACCAATAGATGTCAATGGTTACAATAGGCACCCAAATAAAAGCAAAATCACTGATGCGGAGATAAATTTTAATAATTTATCATTTATTCCAAAATTTGTTATATCATTTACTTCATTATTTTATTGTTATCTATTATTTTTTGGGTTTACTACTTTCTTTTCCAAGACTAATCCTAGAATAGCTTTTGTCACTCTTCTCTAATTCATGCTGCATCAGCCACAATATCTTATAATAAGCATAAATACATAGAATGTCTTAATTATCAAACAAAGTAAATTTAAATGACATTGATATTAGTTGTCAGTATAAGAAGCATTACATATATGTTAACTGTGGTAAAAGTTAGCATGCCAAAGTTCAAGAGCTATACTCAACTTCTTCCAGAACAAACATGTATTTACCAAAAAGAAACAAAAAAAAAAATGGTGTTCCTAAGGATTGCATAACTCAGTGCATTTCAAAGAGGGTGTATGGTGTTACCCTGACTGATCATTAATCTTGTCAAAACGAATTCCTTCTTTGTACGTGTAACGGTGCGCTTCTGATGAGACGTTTATGATTCTTCCTTCTCTTTTGCTTGCCTTTGCAGTTTTCTTCATAGTGTCCAGCAAGAGGTGTGTCAAAAGAAAATGACCTGTTTATAGCATCCAAAGGTTTAGAACAAAGCTTTAAAAACGGCCTACTTCTCCGTTTCCTTTCACCCCTTCCCTGAAGCAATAATCCACAAAACTATATGCAACAGAAAAAGCAAACAGCAACTTTTGTGGTAGCAAAGCAAACTATTGTGTAGATTTAGAGTTTAGACAGCGAAAAATGAGATGGCAAAAGCTATCTTTATTCCCAGATGTTCAAATTTCACAACCACTACAAAAATGGGCTGCTTCTCTAAAAAAACACAGGTAAAGTGTATTCATTTCTTTTACAGAGCTGTTTGTCGATGCTTCAAAATGTGAGAAGAAAAATGAGCTTGTAACTGGGGTTTAGATGAATGCCATTACGGTCAATTTTATGCTAAACATACCTATGTGGTTGGTTGCAAACTGTAGTTCTATGTTGTCCTTTGAAAGCATGAAAGGAGTTGCCATAATTCCTGCATTATTACTGAAAGCAAATAAAACAAAATTGCATTACAGCCGTATGATTCTCTCGCAATTATGCCTAAAAAAGACAATGGCAGGAGATGACTATTATACTTGATCACTACTACAGCTAGGAAATGATATCCAAAAGGCTTCCCACTGTTATTTTCTACTTACATAAGGAGATTCAGTGGGAGACCCGAGGAGCTGAAATCTGATGCGAATTTCTTCACAGATGCCATTGAACTGAGATCCAATTCCATTGCATCAACTTTAGCTGTTGGAATTTCCTTCACAATTGCTTCTTTGACATCTCTACCACATGCCACATTCCTTACCCCCATTACTACATGAACACCACGCAGAGCAAGAACACGTGCGGTTTCAGTGCCAATACCACTGGATGCTCCTATAATCACATTGGCCATGAAACAGTAACCAAGCTTGTTAAAAAAACATGTTAATGAGTTGAATCAGAAAACCTATGCAATGTGTACGTGGTTAAGATTAAGTACCTATCAAGTCAAAGCCAAGGCGATAAATCATAGAACACAACAAACCAAAGCCTTTTTTCAATCCTCATATATACAGGGCAAAGGATCTCAAGCAAGATTACTAAAACAAAGCAGAACTTAGGCTCATCCTGAACATGGATTTGGACATTGAATTAGAACATGCTATTTCTTTCCGTTTATTTAGTGCGTAGGAAATTACTTCCCTCATCTCGATCTCGTTTCACTCTTAATGCCGGAAGAGTAAGGAACCCGGCCAAAGACAAAGTAACAAACATAAACTAGGCAGAACAGAAGCCATAGATTTCTACTTCTCAAATTCTCTATCAACATAAATTATAAATCCAACACTGTAAAACATCAAAAAAAAACTTGGGAGAAAGATTAGATTACAATCGAAAAACAAGTACATAACGTAATAATTTCCCAACCCTTAATGCATGCAGAATTCAAGAAAACAAGATGCAGAAAAACCTGTAACAATAGCAGTGAGACCAGTGCCATCAGTCCCCTTTGTAACTTCCTCAGCCGTGGAAGATGACGAGAACCCAGATGGCCCTTTTCGGCGAAACGGCCACATGTCTGCAAAATAACAGATACCCTTTGCTCGTCTGCAAATAAGGAACGCTCTACTGTGATTTTGAAGACAGATATTCGAAATACCAAATGAGTATGAGGAAGGAGGATCACACCTTTGAATACAGTGAGTTGTAATTTTTGTAAAGTCTGTATTTTGCCAAGCCAACATTACGTGCATTATCTATACCCTACAACAAGTACAAAAGTTGCAAACTCATCGTAAACGGCTGCGTTTTCACGTGAATATCAATATTGTTTTGGTTTGTCTATGGATGAAAATGGATCGAACTTTATAAAGTGCAATCCAATTAATATTCGGACCTTCAAAAAATTCAAGTCTGATTACATAAATTCGAGTCTGTTTCAATAAAATATCTAAAATTCAAATTCATAAGTCCGTATCCAATTAATTTTTTTTCTTTTTTAAAGTAACAACTCAAACAAACATCTTTAAATAAAAATAACAAATAATTTTCATCAAACGAATCAGGGTGATTATGAGTGAAGAATTAATTGTTTAAAATCTAAAATTCTAAATTTGGAGAAGATAGATACCCAGTTAAAACGAGCATATAAAACTCTCTAAACTATTTAGAGTGTTTTTCTAAAGAGCATTAATGACTGTTAAATCTCTTATGTCTTTATATAGCCTTTGTAATCCTAATTCAACTTATATAGGATTTCAATATTAATATATATAAGGATTATTATCCAATACACTAGCAGTGAAAACTGAAAGTTTTTACAAGTGCCTTAATTTTTTGGTTTAGGGGCTTAGTTTAGTGTGTAGGGTTTATGGATTTAGTTTAGTGTGTATGGTTTAGGGGGTTTAGGTGCATGGTTTTAGAATTTAGGGATATTGGTTAGAATTTAAGGTTTAGGGATAGAATTTGGAGTTTATAAGTTAGGGTTTAGTTTTTAGGGTAATATGGTGGGGATTTAGGTTTTAATCTATAAACCCTAAACTATAAATTTCAAGCATTATCTCTAAATTCAAAACCCACACCTAAACCCTTAAACCATACACCCTAAACTAAGTCCTTAAACCCTAAAACTAAGACACCTGTGGAAACTTTTAGTTTCACCGCCAGTGTATAAAATAATTACCCTATATATAATCATAATTTAACTTTAATTAGGATTTCAATATATGTATATAGTAAATATATAATCTCAATACAACTTAATTACAATTTTAATATATATATATATATATATATAATTCTAGAGTAAATGTCATGTACCACAATGTACCACTATTCATGGGCGGAGCCACCTGGCCCTATAGGTGGTCAAATGACACCCCAAAGTTTGTTAGGAAATTTTTTTTCTTATATAATTTATATTTAAAAATATTTAAAAAATAAATAAATGACACTCATTTATAAATAATTGACACCCTTAATTATAATACCAAAAAAATGATAACCCTTAAATAATTTTTTGGCTCTACCATCACCACTATTCATATGCACTGCAATGTACCATTAACTGTTTTAATTAGTTTTGAAATTCCATGGACTGAAAGTGCTATTATTTCCTTTTAGAATAAAATCTTAAAAAATAATTTTTATATTACTTTTTACAATTTTTTTTTATTTTTTAATTCAAAAAATAATTAAACTTTTATTACTATAGTAATTTCTACATTCACTTTAATTTAAGGGTAAAGTTCACAAATGGTCACTAAACTTTGATTAATTATTTAATTTGGTAACAAAATTTCCAATTGCTTCAATGTTACCATTAAAATTTTAGTTTTCTTTTAATTTGGCCACTGACCCGTTAACAATCGTTAAAATGTGGCATGGCTATTAAAATATTTGTATAATAACACATTTTATGCCTGTTTTGGTTACTTAAAACACCCAAAATCACTTACGAGGAGCAGAATCACTTATGATAAATAGTAAAAATGGGTAAAGTTCACAAATGGTAACTGAACTTTAGTAAACTATTCAATTTAGTAACCAAACTTTCAGTTGCTTCAATGTTACCGTTAAACTTTTAGTTTTGCTTCAATGTTACCATTATTTCAATTTGGCCATAATTCAAATTAAAAATAATTTAACCCTAAACTATAAACTCAAAACCCTAAACAATAAACCCTTAAACTCTAAAAGCTAAAACCTAAACTTTTTGTTTTAAATTATACTCACTCTTTCACTGTGGAATAAGGGGCATTTTGATATTGTAGTACAAGAAAGAAAAATGATAGTATATGAAATGTGCCTGAGATCTTGAATTAACATCCTATCAAATTTACTGATTCTCTTCGTGTTTCCTTTGTTTTTGACTGCAAATTTGCATGACAACAGTGAATTGGAAGAAGTTCTTCTTTGGGGGCGCTGACGAGCAAATGGGAGCCTAATTTGCAGAATTTAGATTTTGACTTGTCTTGTATGTCTGTCTGAGTTCAATTATATAATATCCCTCTTGAGCTATAATCTAGATTAGGGTTGAGCTATATTGCTAGTGGCTTGGGTATTCCTCTGTACATGGACTCAATAACTGCTTCGCGTGAACGTCTTGAGTTTGCTAAGGTTTGTGTTGAAGTCGCTGCTGGTACTAAGTTGCCTCGTACTATTCCTGTCAAAATGAAGGATAACTCCATAGTAACAATGAAAGTGAAATTACCATGGATGCATGCTAGTTGTTCATCTTGCAAGGTCTTTGGGCATTCTGACAAGCAGTGTACTGAAGTGCATATAGGGGAAAAGCCTTCAGTTGTTGAATGGAGGCCAAAGAACATAGTTGGGACTAATGTTGTTGCTGCAGACATAACTCAAACTACTGCTAATGTTAATGCTAATGATTTTGACTTACCTGCTACTAATGTTGTGAAGCAAGTGGTTGCTGGGCTTGCAAAATTGGTGAGTCAGGCCTTTCTGAATCCATGATTCATTCTACTGTTGAACCAGTTACCGTAATTAATGGAGGTGGAGTAAGTGAGGTTGTAGATGATACTGGTAGAAATATGCAGACTGATAGCCCTTCTCCTATTGATTCGATCACCCCTTCTACTCTGGTTAATGAGGAGGAATTTCCACCTTTGTAGAGTCTTGAGGTTAGAAAGAGCAAGGGGAAGGGTAGAGGTCGTGATTCAGCTAATTCACATGACAAGTTTAAAGTTTTTCAGGAATTGCCACTGATAGTATGGTTGAGGTGAGAAAACCAAGGGTGGCATTTTTGGAGGTTACTACTTTACTTCAGGAGTTGAAATCTAAAATATTAGAAAAGATGAAAGCTAAGATGTCAGAGGTTGTAGTTACTAAGAGAATTTCTTTATCCCAATGAATATAGCATTATGAAATGTCAGAGGGTTTAACAACTCTAACAAACAAAGGAAAGTTTTTGCAAGAATGGAACGCTTGCAGATTAAGATTTTATGCTTAATTGAGACTAGAATTCGAGAGCATAACTTTGCTGGAATTTTTGGTCCCTTTTATAAAGATTGGATTTGCTACACCAATTATAGTTCTATTGATTTTAAAAAATGAATTCTCTGTAAAAAAAAGATTTGGATTTCTCTCTAGTGTATTATGCATCCCAAGTTGTTACTATTAAAGGTAGTGTGGATGGCAAGAATGTTATGATTTCTACAGCCTATGGGAGTAATGACAGTATGTTAGGAGAGGAGCTCTAGGAGCAACTCAGACATGTTGAAGGCTTAGTTGGCTCTCTCCCTTGGATTGTGGAAGGAGACTTTAATATTACTTTTGACCCCTCTAAAAGTTCTGATTACGTTTTGGGAGCTCGTGTTACACCAAACACAAAGGCTTTTCAACAGTGTCTTAGTGATACAGGGCTTTGTGACCACCCTTACTTGGGACTCATCTTCACTTGGTCAAATAAGCAAAGTGAGACTTTCCTAGCCAGGAAACTAGATCGCGTGCTTGTTAATGGGTCATGATTTATAGAATTTTCTGTTTTTTTGTGGAATTTCTTGCTCCTAGAGTGTTACACCATAGCCCTGGAATTGTGAAGCTTCAAGTAGAGGCCCCTGTTCATAAACCCAAACCATTCAAGTTCTTCAACTTCTGAACTTTTCATCCGGCATTTAGGAAAACTGTTGCTTATTCATGGAGTGAACCTGTAGAAGGCAATCCTTTCCAGATTTTATTCTTCAAGCTTAAGCGTCTCAAGCTTAAATTGAAGACTTTAAATGCTGATCATTATGCCAATATCTCTCGGAAAGTGGACTTGAAGAGGAGAAAACTGGAAGACCAGCATCTTTTGAATCTGTCAGGAGCATGTACTAATGCTGGAATAGAGAAGGAAAATAAGTTGCAACTTGAATTATTGGATCAGGAAAAAGTTGAGACCCAATTCTTTCAAAAGAAAGCCAAAGTGGATTGGCTGCAACAAGGAGATCAAGGGACCAAGTTCTTTCATGCCACTATTGCTATTGTAAAACTAAAATTGATTTTGATATGACACATAAACCTAAGGACCAATTTGCAAAACAATAAATTTTTAAGTACTCTTTAAAGTCTCAAAAATTGACAAGTATTTTTAAACAAAATAATATTTAAAGACCTGCTCTTAAACATATATAATTCCCTAAGTATTTTCTTATGTTTTTCAAGCCTAAGCATGCAAAAACGCCCAGGCGTATCGATACCCTCTTTTGCCACTGTAATTTTATTGGACTTACCGTACCAATACGCCTTGCAACCGTATCGATACGATATTCATCTGGGAAAATGTTTTCATGAAACCGTACCGATACGCCTTGCAACCGTATCGATACGATAAGCATATCTTTGAAAAATCCGAGCATTTAATTATTTGACCGTTACTTGTCAGTTGGATGGTTTCCCAATTTTAAAAGACCGTTATACCGTACCGATACGCTTGGTTTGCGTATCGATACACTTTTTATACAAACATAGTTTGGGATTCCAGTGAGTTAAGACAATATTGATACTGACCTCCGTATCGATACGCCCCTTAAAACCGTACCGGTACGCCTTATATGCGTATCGATACGCTTTGTTTTCAGGCACAACGGCTCTTTCCTCTTTGATGCAGGTATCGATACGCCCTTCCCGAGTACCGATACGGTAGGCTGCAGAGCTGCATTTATTGCGGGAAAAATGTCCACAACGGCTCTATTGATGATCCCAACTACCCAAACGGCTAGAAATCAATGCAAGGGTATAAAAACAAGTTTCAATTGACCAAACAACAACTATTGAACCTACAAGCATCATCAAAGCAAAAATCCAAACCCTAGTGCTATTCAAAGTCAAATTCTTGTACTCAACTCTAGTGTCTTTCAATTGTCATTTTGTATTGTGAGTTTGGGGTGATTAAAATTGTAATTGGGTAGACAATTATCCTTTGAGAGGAATCATTTGAGTTTACCACAACTTCTCTTTGTAATTTGAGTGGATTAAGCTTTGGGTATAAAGCTTAATCGAATTTGTAAGGTTACCTCCTCATCCAAGAAAAGGGGAAGAATTCAAGTAGTGAATTGGTTGAAAATCCTTAGTGGGAACTAAGGTAGTGGATGTAGAGTTCATTTGGAGAACTTGAACCACTCTAACCACTTGTGTCAATTTTATTTTTCACTCATTCTTCCCACCAAAATTTTAATTGCCAATTCACCCCCATCTTGGCCATTTGCAATTGTTTGATCAACTCAACAATTGGTATTAGAGCTACACTCATTGGAAGGATTACAACCCTCTTGAGTCGATTCTAGGAGAGTTTGATCAACAACTAGTCAAGCAATGGCATCCACCTCCAACTATGAGTCCCAATCCACCACCAAGCCACCATTCTTCAATGAGGACAACTACCCATATTGGAAGAATAGGATGAGGCTTTTCATCAAGTCTACCGACTACATGGTGTGGGATGTGGTTGAAGAAGGTCCATACATTCCCATGAAGAGAGATGGAGAAAGACTCGTCCCAAAGGTAAAAGCCGAGATGACGGATGATGAAAGAAGAAGGATGTAAGTGAACGACAAAGCTCTCCATGTTATATTTTGTGCACTTGGTCCGGATATCTACTCCAAGGTGTCTTCAATCGAAAATGCCAAGGAGGTTTGGGACACCCTCGAGACAACATATGAGGGAACTAGTGATGTCAAGGAGACAAAGATTGGGCTACTCAATCTAAGCTATGAAAACTTTAAGATGGATCCCGATGAAAGTGTCTCCAAGATGTTTGATCGATTCTCGGTCATTGTCAACGGATTGAAGGGGTTCGGCGAGATTATTCCCGAAGACAAACTAGTGAGAAAATTGTTATACTCTCTTCCGGAGTCATGGGATGGCAAGAGAACGGCTATTATTGAAGCTAGAGATTTGAAGACTCTCAAGCTTGATGCTCTTGTTGGATCTCTACTCACCCATGAAATTATGAGGAAGGGAAGAGAACAAGAGAAGAAAATAGTTGAGAAGAAGGAGATTGAGAAGAAGAAAGTGGGAATCGCTCTAAAAGCTTCACATCAAGAAAGCGATTCAAGTGAGGATGAAGATGAGGAGATGGCCATGTTGGCCAAACGGTTTACTCGGTTCATGAAGTCAAATCGTGGAATAAAGTTCATTAGAAAGGGAGACTTCAAGAGTAAGAGCAAGGAAGGGGAGAAGGACAAAATCACTTGCTATGAATGCAAGAAACCGGGTCACATCCGTTCCGAATGTCCTCAAGTGAAGAAGAAGAGCTTTGGAAAGAAGAACAAGCTCAAAGCTCAAATAGCAACTTGGAGTGACGATGAGTCATCCGAGGAAGAGGAGGAAGTGGCCAATCTATGTCTCATGGCCATTGATGATGAACCAAAGGTAAACTCTAACTTATCCAATTTTGATTTTACTTTTGATGAACTTCAAGATGCTTATGATGAATTGCAAGAGGTTTATGATGAGTTAGTAGGAAAATACAAAGAATCCATTTTGAAAAACAAGAAAACTATTTCCGATTTGAAAAATCAAAATGAGACATTTTCTAAAGCTAACTCCGAATTGGAAAAGAAAGTTTTGTTTTTAGTAAATCTTTCAAATGATCTTAAAACAAAAAATCTTGAACTTGAAAAACTTCTTTCCGATTTTCAAGATTATCACACAAAGGAAGTGGATAATCTTAAAACATCTATTGCTATTGGGAAAAACAATTTTGAGAAAGGAAATCATTCTAAATCCCAATATGTAAAAAGAAAACCTTTTATTCCTAAACAAAGAAATTTTAATAAGCAATCTAAATGTCAAAGAGTTAGGAGTGTTTGGGTTCCTAAGGAACTCATTATTTCTAATAATATGAATGGTATTGCTTCTTGGATTCTTAAGGGAACCAAAATGTTGAAGGCTAACCCTCATGGACCCAAAATGATTTGGGTACCAAAAATCAAGGCCTAATTTCTTTGTTTGTAGGGGGAGCATTGTTATAAGGCTAAAGCTTGAAGCAAAAATTCTTGGTACCTTGATAGTGGATGCTCAAGACACATGACCGGTGACAAGAGTAGATTTGTGGAACTAAAGCCTAAGAGTGGTGGAGTGGTAACTTTCGGTGACAATTCCAAAGGCCATATTGAAGGAATAGGCTCCATTGGTAATCACTCTTCTATTTTCATTGAAAATGTTTTGTATGTCAACGGTTTTAAACATAATTTTTTGAGCATTAGTCAATTATGTGATAGGGGTTTTAATGTTTTATTTGATAAAAGTGGTTGCAAAATTGTAAACATTAAAACAAATCAACTAATGCTCATAAGACATAGAATAGGCAATATTTACATGGTGCATTTAGATGACATCCATTCATCTCATACATGCTTAGTTGCACATGGTGAAAATGACTCATGGCTTTGGCATAGAAAATTAGGCCATGCTAGCATGAGTGTCTTAGAGAAATTAATTTCTCTTAATCTAGTTAGAGGTTTACCCAAACTTAAATTTTCTAATGATAAAATTTGTGATGCATGTTCAAAGGGTAAACAACATAGAACTTCATTTAAATCCATTAATGATGTCTCTACTAGTAGATGTTTACAATTGATTCATATGGATCTTTTTGGGCCTATTAGAACAATGAGCTTGGGTGGTAAATCATATGCTTTTGTGCTTGTAGATGACTATTCTAGGTTTACTTGGGTTCTATTCTTAAGTACAAAAGATGAGGCTTTAGAAAATTTCATCACATTTTCTAAAATAACTCAAAATGATCTTGAACTTAAAATTTCTCACATTAGAAGTGATCATGGAACTGAATTTCAAAATCTAGGTTTCGATGAGTTTTTAAATGAAAATGGGATTAGCCACAATTTTTCCGCACCTCGTACTCCTCAACAAAATGGGTAGTTGAGAGGAAAAATCGAACTTTAGAAGAAATGGCTAGAACCATGCTTTGTGAAAATAATTTGCCTAAATATTTTTGGGCGGAAGCCACAAATACCGCTTGCTATATTATAAATCGAGTAATGATTAGGCCAATTTTGAAGAAAACACCTTATGAGATTTTGAAATCTAAGAAGCCTAACATTAGCTATTTTCATCCTTTTGGTTGCAAGTGTTTTGTTTTGAATAATGGTAAAGAAAACTTAGGTAAATTTGATGCTAAAAGTGATGAAGCTATTTTCTTAGGGTACTCTTTAAACTCTAAAGCCTATCGTGTATTTAATAAAAGAACTCTAGTAGTCGAAGAGTCTATACATGTTGTTTTCGATGATAACCTCCTTCTGAGGAAGGAATCTTGTGATGATGATGATGTAGGAATCCTTGATGCCATTGATGGAGAACAAACGTCAAAGGTGGATGAGGTTCCAACTAAATATGAGGATACACAAGATCCACCTCTTGAAGCCTTGAAGGACTTGGCTCTTGAGGAAAGACAGGTGTCTTACCCAAGGGAGTTAAACTATGTCAAAGGTGGTGAAATCTTGGGTGATCCATCCAAGGGGGTAACTACTAGATCCTCTCTCAAATTAATGAATCATGTTGCATTTCTTTCATGCATTGAGCCTAAAAATATTAAAGAAGCTTTAAAAGATGATTTTTGGATTTTGCCCATGCAAGAGGAATTAAATCAATTTGAGAGAAGTAAAGTTTGGACATTAGTTGAAAGGCCTAATAATCAATCTACTATAGGAACTAAATGGGTATTTAGGAATAAATTAGATGAAAGTGGTAATATAGTGAGAAACAAGGCTAAGCTTGTTTCTCAAGGCTATACCCAAGAAGAGAGAATTGATTTTGATGAGACATATGCACCCGTAGCTAGGATGGAAGCCATTAGGATGCTTTTAGCATTTGCATGTTATAATAATTTCAAGCTTTTTCAAATGGATGTGAAAAGTGCCTTTTTAAATGGTTTTATAAATGAAGAAGTGTATGTGGAACAACCACCGGGTTTTGAAGATTCAAAATTTCCAAACCATGTGTTTAAACTAACAAAAGCTCTCTATGGTTTAAAACAAGCTCCTAGAGCTTGGTATGAGAGACTTTCAAATTTCTTAATTGAAAAGTGTTTTGAAAAAGGAAAGGTGGATACTACACTCTTCATAAAAAGATATAACAATGACATCTTAGTAGTTCAAATTTATGTTGATGATATCATTTTTGGTTCTACTAATGAGTGTTATTGTAAAGAATTTTCTAAGCTAATGCAAGGTGAGTTCGAGATGAGCATGATGGGGGAGCTCTCATTCTTTTTGGGACTCCAAATCAAACAAAGGAAAGATGGCACCTTCATAAATCAAGCTAAGTACGTGAATGATATGCTCAAAAAGTTCTGCTTGGAGAATTCAAAACCTCAAGCCACACCTATGAGTTCTTCAATAAAGCTTGACAAAGATGAAGGAGGTAAGTGTGTTGATTCTAAGCTTTATAGATCCATGATAGGTTCTTTGCTTTACCTTATCGCAAGTAGACCGGATATTATGTTTAGTGTTTGCTTGTGTGCTAGGTTTCAAGCTAGTCCTAGAAAATCACACTTAGTTTCCATTTAGAGAATTTTTAGATACCTTAGAGACACACCTACCTTAGGCCTTTGGTATCCTAAAGATTCTTCCTTTAGCCTTCATGCTTTTTCGGATGCGGATTATGGGGGGGTGTAAGATAGATAGGAAAAGTACTTCCGGGACATGCCAATTCTTAGGTAGTATGCTCATATCTTGGTTCTCTAAGAAACAAAATAGCGTAGCGTTATCTACCACCGAAGCGGAGTACATATCCTTAGGGAGTTGTTGTGCTCAAGTCCTTTGGATGAAGCAACAACTCTTAGATTATGGTGTTAAGATAGAAACCATACCCCTTAGGTGTGACAACACTAGTGCCATTTGTCTCACTAAGAATCCCATCCAACATTCTAGAACTAAACACATAGAAATTAGACATCATTTCATTAGAGATAATGTTTTGAAAAATGATGTTGTTATAGAGTTTGTTGACACCTTGAACCAATTAGCGGATATATTTACAAAACCTTTAGATAAAGAGCGCTTTTGGACCCTTAGGAGAGAGTTAGGTTTAACTAGCCTTTCTGGACCCTTTTAGGTCCCAAAATGTCAACATTTGCTTGAAATTGTTTGTGATTCATGCTTGTGTTAATTTTGTTCCTTTTGCTTCTATGCATGTTTCTAAGGGGAGTATGTATTAAGTTTAGCCATTAAAACTTGTTCATATGACATGTACATGCATTTAGGGACGTTTCAAATTGGATTTTTTGCACTTAATCTGTCAAATCTGCATAATCTGGTAAAGGTGTATCGATACGGTTTCAAAGCGTATCGATACGAGTTAATAACTGGGAATCCTTGAGGATGAACAAGTATCAATACGACCCCGCGTATTGATACGGTACAAGTCAAGGGAAATAGTCAAAGCCAAGCGTACCGATACGGCCCGCGTATCGATACGGTAGTATCGACGAATATAAAATTAGGGTTAAAGGGTATCGATACACGCATATAGCGTATCGATACGGCCTCGACGGAGAGGCTATTTAGGGCTGCAATTGTTAAAACTCTTTAAAACTCAAAAACCCCTTTTTCTCTCAAAAACCCTAGCCGCGAAATCTTATATAAACCCCCTCAATCCTTCAAATTTTACCATCAATCTTCGAAATTCCTTGAGGGTTTTTACTCTACACATCAAAGCAAAGCTTTGGCATCAAATCTTGTGCATTCACATCCCCTCCTTCATCCATTCTAAGATTCAAGGTATAAAACTTCTCTTTTCTATTTTTTTAATTTTCGTTTGATTTTAATTATTGTTTCAAATTAATTTTTGTACAAACCTTGTTTGATTGTTATGGGTTTCACCTTTTTCATAAAAAAATTTCAAAAACTCAAAAATTTTCATTCGAATATATTTTCTATTCGATTTTTTTAAAACTGTTTTTTTAAAAAAATTTAAAATTGTGAATATCTCTTTAAAATTAAAATTCTTGTTACAAATTACCTTGAATTATTAGAATTTATTGGATTGAATAGGATGTTAATTGCATACATATTCGAATATTTTTTTTGATGTATTTTCAGGGTTATGGCACCGAAAAAGGGAACTAAGCGTCATCGTTCTACTTCTAATCCTCGTGGGGAGGTCGAGGGTAATCCTACACCTAACCTTCCTTATATCATCCAATTAAGTTTTCTCGAACCTATTGATATAGAACGATATAAACTTTTTCAAGGGATGAACCTTAAGGAAGAACGTGTTGTGTCAATCCCATTCTTAAATTCTGCCCGCTTCAAATTTAAATACCTATCTTTAATTAAGCAATGGAAATTTTACCCTTTTTGAGTATTCCTCCCATCCTATATAGGAACCTAGTCATTGTATTCTTTTCTAATGCCCATTGCATTCATGATGAACCTAGGGAGCATGTCATTGCTATTGAATCTTCTATTATGGGCAAAACTTTTCAAATTGATCAAAAAGTTTTATGCAATGTCTTTGGTTTTGAAGATGTTGGTATTGATGATGAACAATCCTTGGGTACGAGTTCTTTAGGTTCAGCAAAAGTTCTAAATGCTCATGACCGTATCCTTCATCTTCTTATCTCTTGGTTTATCCGTCCATCGGGTGGGAAATATTCAACTATTCGTCAAACTGATGATTTTTGGCTTAGGTGTTTTAGAGAAGGTAAACGTCCAAATTTGGGTCAAATTATGTTTGCCGACCTTGTCTTTTTAGTTCAACACCGTCACACCAAACAAGTCTCATCCTTTTACTACTCCACGGCTTTGAGTTTCCTATTTCATTCCCTTGGCATTGATTGTTCACATGATTTTCTCGAAACCCTTGGTCCACCCATCGATGAGAGTTCTCTAGCTCGTTCCGGTTTCACTTATGTTGATAATGAGTGGGTTCGCAATGCTCAAGTTCCTCCGCACGATGCTCCGGTCGATGCCTCTCGTGCTTCTTCGAGCTCTCACCGTGCTCCTCTTGATTCCTCCTCTATGGATACTCTCATGACCTTCCTAAATGAGAAGTTCACCGCGATGGATAATCGTTTCACATCCTTAGAAGATCGCGTCCAAGGCATGGAAAAGAAGATAGACACCATGGCTTCTCGCCAAAACTCCATGTATATCTCTCTTACCGCCTTCCATGGTGCTTGGATCAATCAAAACCGAAGGAATCAACCCTCTCAAGAAGATGAAGAAGAAGATGACGAGGACAATGATGACGAAGGGGACGAGTAGATCATGCATCTCATCTTAGGGCATTTAGTCTTTTATCTTTGTTATTGCACTTTTGTTTTTAGGATTTGAAGTTTATGCCTATTATCTATGTTTTTAGGATTTTAAAGTTTGGATTATAATAGTTGTTTTGAAGTTTATGCATTTGAACTCATTTGATTGCTTTAAGTTTAATGAATTATTGTTGCTTTATGTTGCTATTATCCTTGTATTCTATTTTGATCTAACAAAAAGGGGGAGAAGGATCAAGGATCATTGAGTCAAATGTTTTATTTTTGAAAATCTATCCTAAAGTAAGGGGGAGAAAGCTTTTCAAAGTTTCAAAAACTTAAAAATTTATTTATGGTTTTGTTATATAAAAAAAGGGAGATTGTAAAACTAAAATTGATTTTGATATAACACATAAACCTAAGGACCAATTTGCAAAACAATAAATTTTTAAGTACTCTTTAAAGTATCACAAATTGACAAGTATTTTTAAACAAAATAATATTTAAAGACCTGCTCTTAAACATATATAATTCCCTAAGTCTTTTCCTATGTTTTTCAAGCCTAAGCATGCAAAAACGCCCAGGCGTATCGATACCCTCAGCGTATCGATACCCTCTTTTGCCACTGTAATTTTATTGGACTTACCGTACCGATACGCCTTGCAACCGTATCGATACGATATTCATCTGGGCAAATGTTCTCATGAAACCGTACCGATACACCTTGCAACCATATCGATACGATATTCATCTGGGAAAATGTTTTCATGAAACCGTACCGATACGCCTTGCAACCGTATCGATACGATAAGCATATCTTTGAAAAATCCGAGCATTTAATTATTTGACCGTTACTTGTCAGTTGGTTAGTTTCCCAATTTTAAAAGACCGTTATACCGTACCGATATGCTTGGTTTGCGTATCGATACACTTTTTATACAAACATAGTTTGGGATTCCAGTGAGTTAAGACAGTATCGATACTGACCTCCGTATCGATACGCCCCTTAAAACTGTACCGGTACGCCTTATATGCGTATCGATACGCTCTGTTTTCAGGCACAACGGCTCTTTCCTCTTTGATGCAGGTATCGATACGCCCTTCCTGAGTACCGATACGGTAGGCTGCAGAGCTGCATTTATTGCGGGAAAAATGTCCACAACGGCTCTATTGATGATCCCAACTACCCAAACGGCTAGAAATCAATGCAAGGGTATAAAAACAAGCTTCAATTGACCAAGCAACAACTATTGAACCTACAAGCATCATCAAAGCAAAAATCCAAACCCTAGTGTTATTCAAAGTCAAATTCTTGTACCCAACTCTAGTATTTTTCAATTGTCATTTTGTATTGTGAGTTTGGGGTGATTAAAATTGTAATTGGGTAGACAATTATCCTTTGAGAGGAATCATTTGAGTTTACCACAACTTCTCTTTGTAATTTGAGTGGATTAAGCTTTGGGTAGAAAGCTTAATCGAATTTGTAAGGTTACCTCCTCATCCAAGAAAAGGGGAAGAATTCAAGTAGTGAATTGGTTGAAAATCCTTAGTGGGAACTAAGGTAGTGGATGTAGAGTTCATTTGGAGAACTTGAACCACTCTAACCACTTGTGTCAATTTTATTTTTCACTCATTCTTCCCACCAAAATTTTAATTGCCAAGTCACCCCTCTTGGCCATTTGCAATTGTTTGATCAACTCAACAGCTATGAAAATAAATAAGAACATCATTTCCTCACTAGTTGGTAGCTTGGGAAAAAAATAACTTCTTTTGATGGTATTGCTGAGGAATTCATCCAGTTCTTCACTAGACAAATAGGCTATGTTGATAAGAGAGTGAAAGGGTGCAGTGTAGAGCAACTGGGGAATCTTCTTCAATCTATTATTTCTGATGATGTTAAGGATGGACTGGACAAAGAGATTACTGCAGATGAAATCAAAGCTTCCATCTTTGACCAAGGCAAGGATAAAGCCCCTGGACCTGATGGTTACACCTCATGGTTCTTCAAGAAAGCATGGGACATAATGAGTGAAGATTTTGTCTTGGCTATCAGGTTTTTCTTTGACTCCTCCACTTTACTTCTTTCTTTTAATACCATTGCCATCACCCTGGTCCCTAAAGTGTCTAATGCATGTCACTCTAAGGAGCTTAGGCTTATTGCTTGCTGCTGTATTTTGTATAAAACTATTACCAAGATCTTAGTTGAAAGCTAGTCGATGCCTTCTTTGGTTTTACCTAACCAGTCTGCATTCATAAAAGGGAGGAACATTGATGATAACACACTTTTAGCCCAGGAACTAGTTAAAGGATACGACAGAAAGAACATCCCCTCTAGGTGTGCTCTAAAAATTAATTTACAAAAATCCTTTGATTCCTTGAATTGGAAATTTTTGATCTGTCTTCTTGAAGCTATTCGCTTGCATATTAAGTTTAGAAACTGGATTGCAGCTTGTGTTACTGGTAGTCGATTCTCTGTGTCTTTAAATGGAAGCCTTGTGAGTTTTTTTAAGGGGAGGAAAGGGCTCAGACAGATGATTCTCTTTCCCCTTATCTGTTTATATTGATTATGAATGTGCTCTCACACCTCTTTAATATTTCGACTGTTAATGGTGTTTTTAATTTCATCCTAAATTTAAGAAAGTAAATGTTACCCATATGAACTTTGCAGATGGTCTGCTAATATTTGGCAAGGGTAATTTGGATTCTATATTAGGAATTCAGAGTGTGCTAGAGGTATTTTATGACATTTCTGGCTTAAAGTTGAATGCATCCAAATTTGAAATGTTTATTGTTGGTGTCTCATATGAACAACAACTTTCTTGGAGTTTGGCCATTGGATTCACAATTGGTAAACTGCCTATGCAATACTTAGGGATCCTCTAGTTATTAGAAAGTTAATCGAAAGAGACTGTGAAGCTTTGGTTATGAAGGTTAATCACCAATTGGAGCATTGGGCTCATGGGCACCTCAGTTATGTTGGGGAAATTAAAATTGATAAATACAGTTATGTTTGACATTATCAATTATTGGTGCAGGTAAGTCATTCTTCCTAGGGGTGTGATACAAAAGATTGGCCATTTGTGTATGAGATTCTTTTGGAGAGGCAAAGATGAACCGACAAAAGGAGCCCGTGTGGGATGGCTAACTATTTATCGACCCAGAAGTGAAGGTGGTTTAGGGGTGAAGAACTTAAGAATGTGGAATAAATCTTGCCTTGTCATGCTTATAAAAAATTATTATCTGTGGAGGGCTCACTATAGGTGGCCTGGGTTCGAACATACATTTTTAAGGACAAGACTTACTGACAGTGGATGTTAAGGCTTGGTTTAGCTGGAACATCGGGAAAATGATAAAACTCAGGGCAGAGGTGCTTGGTTTACTCTCTACTGGACCTGTTGACATTGCTTTGGTATGGGATGGCATACGGGGTGAGAACCCTAAAGTTCCATGGCACGGAGTTGTATGGTTTGGGCTGCATATACCCAAGCATGCGTTAATTGCTTGGATGGCAATCCTGGATTGGTTGCCTACTCATGATCGACTATAGATGATTGTGGAACAAAATTGCTTGTTATGTGTGATTGAGCAAGAATCCATGGATCATATTTTTGGCTGCTGCACTTTTTCAAGATAAATCTTGAATTTAGTTTTGTATCTCTGCAACATTAGGAGATTTGCCCATGATTGGGATGTTGAGTTGCAATGGCTTAGTGCAAACTTGAAGGGTAAATCTTTACTAGTCTTCTTGATTAAACTAGCCTGGAGTGCACATATCTACCATATTTGGGAAGAAAGGAATTGGAGGAAATTCTGTGAAACTACTCGAGATCCTATTTGTTTATTTAATTGTATTAGAGAAACTGTACAAATTCGAGTTCAGAACAAGCACACACATTTTACTGATGTAAATAGACAATTATACATGAATTATTTGGTCTTAATTTTAAATTAATTCAATATGTTTATTACATGTGTCACCATCTGATTGGAGAAATTCATCTTATCGAAGAAAAATAAATGAAAGAAGAATAGAGTTTGATATCCCTATTCATGTCACACCAATAAGTTATTCATCTTATTGAGTGTTTGGGCATATATAAAAACATCAAAAGAATAAAGGATTTTTCCATTCAATGTGGTTGATGATAAGTCTACTCCTTAAGTATTAACAAAATGTTTTAACTCTAAAAAAAGAAGTGGGTCGCCATTGTGAATCATGCAGGAGCAATAATTCTTCTACTTAGCTATAATTAAGGCTCGCCTAACCTTGCTTGTACGAATGAACAATAGGTCTAATTTGATGAAAAGAATTCCAACTACTCCCAATCCAAGACCATTGTTCATTGATTTTGGTTGAATTGTTTTCTTAAAAACTAAAAGATTATTTCTGTATAACACAGACATGGCAAGATTTTTTATTTTCCATCATTGTTTTAATATTATTTGTCTGCCTTGGGTTCTTCTTTCTTTTCCTCTTCTTTCTTCTCCTCTTCCTTCTTCTCCTCTTTCTTTTCTTCTTTCTTCTCTTCTACTGCAGGTCCAACTGATACAATGTCCACTTTCCCTACTTTTTTCAACTTCTTCACCACCGCCACTGCATCCATCTGCCCTATCACCGTCAGCTTCTGTTCCTTTAGATCCGCCGCTATTGAATCAACCCCTGCCGGTGCCAACCATTTTTCACATCAACAAACTTGCCATAAAAATTGCAGATAAAAATTGATAAAAGCTTTTCTAATCCCTCTGATTTTCTGAGCCTGTTGTGCAATAAAAAAAGGGTCACCAAATTGTTAGGCTGAAAGAAGTTTAGACATTAGAGCAACACCCCCAATCAAGATTAGAATTTTGCATGCAGATAACAGATTGTATGATCAAGTAGCATAAAATATACATACCATAGATATCTGCAGCCGCTTCTATGGCTTTTTTCTTGGTCTTCTCATCGGTCATGGTCAGAACTTTGAGAACCACCTTCTGCTGCAAAAGTAAACATGAAACAGAGGGACAAAAAGGAACATAAACACGAATATAAACAGAGGTGAATTTACCTGAGCCATTCTGGTATGGGAAATAAGTTGAAGCTTAAGCGAATTGGCAAAATTAAAGAAGCAGAAATGAATTATTGAAAGGGGTGAACCTGAAGAGGAGTTTGGCCTTTATAAATAGTGAAATTTGAGGAGGTCTCTGAGTCACTGATAATGGCAGCCTTTTCGGTGTATGATTAGGCAGCTTCAGTTTCAGCTTCAGCTTCAGGCTTCAAATGGATGGCTATTACGTACCGTTTCTGTCTAGCCACATGTGCCAAATTCACTTCCTATCAATTTTATTTTATTATTTCTTAGTATTTTTTTATCCTTTAATAAGTCACACATATTACAGATAAAAATATTCGAACTTGAGTTTCTTAGAATGATCATCATCATTTTTCTTATTGAGACCACTCGTTAGATTCTTCAATCAATTAACACATTACAAATGTTGGCTTCAATATATAATCCTCTTTCTAAAAAAATTAACTAAACCAAACTCTATTATCTTTCCTTTCTTTGGTGACCACCCTATAACATTCTCGGATTTTTGAATTGGTAATTTTTCAAGTTTGATAATCGTTTTTTAATAACTATTTTATTAATTATGAATGTTGAGATTCTTATCTTATTAATTATGGTTTGTTAGATTGGATGATAGTCCGTTTTGAGATTTTATCAATAACCGAAAATATGAATTTGTATAAGTGGACCAATTTATAAAGAGTAAAAAAGAGAAGCCTTTGAATTGTTATTTATCCCAAACTACAATTAATGGAAAGTGTGGGAAGAAGAAAATTGGAAGTCATTAATTAGACACTAAACAAAAATGGAGTTAGTGGAAAAAACCAACCTTTTATATTTTCTACCAGTATTTATTTCATCCTTTTTATTCTTTCCCTAACTCCCTTTCATCCATTGTTGAATCTTTCAATCTTAGAAAGAGAAAGTTTGTGAATCAAGCCAAAATTCTAATGCATGTTAAAATTATTCTTGGTTATTAATTATTGACGTGTAATCTGTTATTTTGTGTTATAAATGTCTGGATATCACCTGAAAAGTCGTCACAAGTTTGTTGATGTTTTAACATTCCAAAAGTTTCAATAATTTGTCTGAAATGAAATGTTTTAGCCCTCCTATGCTGGTATCACTTTTCCTTTGTGTCAATCACAAGTATCCAATACTTCAACTTATATTATCAGTTGCATGCATCCTTTGCATGGAGGGTTAACATGTGTTGACCTTTAAGCATTTCCGACCTCATTGTCTAATAATACAATTACCAAGAATAATTAGATCATACTATTAATAAAAAAAAATCATTTTGCTTTATCAACTTTTTGTAAATTAAATGTTGGATTTAAATTTAAAATAGGTATAAAATATTGCTAATTTTAAATCGAAGATTAAGTTTAGTTTAGTGGTTAGGTTTGTCCTTATTTTTCCTTGGATCTTATGTTCCTGTCTCACTTTTATCTTATTTATTTTTCAATAATAAGATGCAATGCAAGATATATATAAAATATTATAAAAGTTAAATCAAGTTATGCATTGGTTCGCCAATAACCTCTAGAGTAAGTGGTTAAAAGCTCTTAGTTGATACTTTCACTCTCCTAAGCTGTGAGATCTAAACTCAGTACAAGTAAATTTCCAATTCTCCTCTCCTAAGTAGAAATTGTTCAAAAAAAAGTTATGTGTTAGTTCAAAGGTTGGAGCACCTTATATTCATAGAGTACACCTTGGTTTGAATCACAATAGCATCATTTTTGGGTGATTTATTTTCCTTTAGCCAGATTCTAACATGTGTCACCATCTAATTTGAAGATTAAATTTATTGAATTAAATTAAAATTTTAGATCAAACTGATATAGTCTGTAAGTAATGAGGACCAAATGTATAATTATACACATTTATTTAACTACCACATCAGCATCTCCGTTAATTTTTAACAGTAAGTGGCTTGATTGATACAATTTAGGCACAATGCTAAAAAATGCCCCTAACGTTTGTCTGATTTTTCATTTTGGCCCCTATTCTTTTTTTGAAGCAATTTAGCCCTTAACGTTTTATTTTGGGTAAAAATGTCCCCTATGCGAATGACAACTGTTGGTCAACCAATGGTAAATAGCTTAAAATGATGTGACAAAACTACATGGCAGTGCACACTGCAATAGCAGTGTCATACAAGCAAATATCAAAATGACACACCATCAAAAAATAATTTTATAAAATTGTATAAAATATAAAATATTGTTTCTTTCTTACATGTCATTCTGTCAAGTCATTTAAAGTTGTTTATTGTCAGTTGACTAATCGTTTTCATTCACAGATGGGCTATATTGACCAAAAATAAAATGTTGATGGCTAAATTGCTTAAAAAAAGAATAGGGGCCAAAGTGACTGAATTTTTTAGACACTTTCATTTCTAAGACACTTTCATTTTGGTCATCAAACTTAGGGTAAACCACATTAGTAGTCATTGAATTTGTAAGACACTTTTATTTTGGTCATCAAACTTTTAAAACTTGCATTATAGTCACTTAACTTTAATTTTATTCGCTTTCATTATGGCCACTGTCATTAGTTGCCATTAAGCAGTGTTGATGTGTCACATTAAAGTTTTATTCCCAAAGTCAACAATCTATAGAGCAGGTGGTTAAAAACTCTCAATTGACGGATGGAAATCCTCTACCCCTTTTCGGTGCCCTTACTTATGCCTCCTGTAACACCCGAGTTTAGGGGTTGGGTGTTAAGAGAGTTAAATCGTGTTCGAGTCGTTGGGCTTGTTTTAAATAAAAATGGGCTTTATTTTTAAAACTAAAAAGGCTTGTGATTTCATTAAGGGCAAAGTGGTAAATTTCTAAATAAAGGAAATAAGCTAAGTAAAAAGGGACTTTTTGAAAAGTCTTCTTCTTCTTCCTTCACCAAAATCACGACCAAAACCTCCCCAAACCCCAAAACATTGTTCCATCCATTTCTTCATTGATTTCAAGTGTTTTCATCGAGGTAAATATGTTTTTGACTTCCCCTCATCATTCTTAACATTTCTATAGCTTTAGTTTTTCATAAACACTATTTTTGAAGTTTTTCAAGTTTTTAAATTTTGAGAAAAATGAGGAAGCTTTAATGGGTTTTTGTTTGGTTTTTGATTTGTAAAGATAATATATGTTTTAATCCTGCTCTTAAGTGTATTATATCTTAAAATGTTGAGGTTTTATGGAAAACCCAAAATGGGTATTTGTGGGTGTGTTAAAGGGTAGAAAACTTGAGTTTTTGGGGTAGTTTTGTGAGAGGAAGTTGGGCTGATGATATGATTATGCTTGAGGTTTTTAAGGTGTTTAATGATTATTTGGGTGTTGGAATTGATGGGTTTTTGCTAGGTTGTATGTAAGTCTGAAAATGAAGATTTGGGTTAGTTCTTGGTTTGAGAAATGTGGTGAAATAGTCTTGAGATTGTAATCTAATTAGTGGCAGTGTTTTGTGATGATTTGTTGAGTAATATGTTGTTTTTGGTTGATTAAAATCAAGGTAAATTGTTGGAGAAGCTTCGGGCTCGATTCTAGGAAATTTGGAGGCTTGATCGACTATCTCGGTTTTCTTTAAGGGTGTTCGGTGAGTGGACTAGCTTAAATGGTTTTAAATTGGTTCAAAGTGTGTGGTTGAGGTATTAGATTGTGTGTGGTAGGCCAATCTAATGTAGGGATTAAGTTGGTAGCTTAATCTCTCATTGACTTTATGAGTTCTTGCTAAATATACATATGTGATCTTGTGTGATATGTGTTCGTTTATGCATGTTGATATATATATATATATATATATATATATATATATATATATATTGATGTTGCATAATGGTGATTGATATGTTGTGTTGCATGATTGTGAAATCATGGTGAGACTTGTTTAGTATGTTGGCACTAGTTATAATTACCGGGTATAAATGATCGATCATTAGGATGAGTGTGCACACGGTAAGGGTCAAATTCGCGCGTGGCCTTGGTGATGTGTAGTCACCAAGGAGGAGTACGGTGAGGTAACATTCCACCAGAAAGTGTGTGTATGTGATGATGAGTGGAATCCCATCCATAAAAGAAACGGTGATGTGTGAAATCCCACCGGAAGGTAATATGGTTGTTTGAGTACGTTGGGGGCGAAAATCCCAATGGAAGCTATCCGCATATCTGAGTAAGCTATATAGTTGCCAATACACTTGTTTATGTGTGGTGGTTTTGATAAGATGTTCTATTGCATTTGTACTTAGCATAACATGAGGTAAGATACCATGTTCATGCATTCTTGTAGTAGTTGGCTATGTCGATATGTTGGTGTAAATGTATGTATTGTGAATGTTTTATGGATACCACGCTTGAACCCTGCATTGTCGGTGTTTTGTTTTCGAGCTCCCTCACTAAGCTTCTAGCTTACGCTCTCGTTTCGGCAATGTATATCATTAGTGTGGAAGTTAGCAAGAGCAAGGAAGGGGCTTCCAAGCGCGTGTGTGGTTGCTCAAGTATGGTTTCATTGAATAATGTAATAGTTAGCAACGGGGATGCTACGTGTTGTAGGAGCATGTGTTAGACTCCTATGTTATTTTTGCTTTTGTGTTGAAGATTTGTAACTCATGATTTATGGATGCTTATGTTTTGTGTGAGAAGCATGTAAACCTTGTTTATGTTAAGTGATGTGGATGTATGTTTCCTATGAATGAAATGGACTTGTTATGCATGCTTATATGTTTGATCATGCTTGTGGTAGGATGAAATACCTTTAGATTATGTGTATGATTGTTGTTTTATGAATTTTGTTGTTTTGGGGCATGTTTGGGAATGTTTGAAGATGCAGAAAACTGTTTTCAGGGTCACCTTGTGTGCAGGCGTTTCGAAATGCTCCTGGTTGTTTCAGAACGATTGTAGCTCTAGGGATACTCATATTGGAACGGGAGTGGTGTCGTTTCGATACGATTTGACACTATGAGCTCTTGTTTTGGTACACGTTTCGATACGATTTGCCACTGTGAGTGCCTATTTCGGAACCAGTTCCGAAACGTTTCGACACTGAAGACCCCCGTATCGGAACGAAGTGGACCATATCAGTATGCCCTGGTCTAGCATTTAAACTGGATCCCGCGTATCGAAACGGGCAAGCCTGTTTTGAAACGCAGGCATGTAATTGGGCTTTTTCGCATCTTCAAAGGTTCTCGGATGTTGTGTTTTAGTCTCGTTTGTTTGTTGCTTCCTTGTTAAGTTTATATGCATCTTTTATGTATGGTTTGGCTTTGTACGCCTAAAATCGGACTAACATATCACTTGGTAAATTTAAGTTACCTTACATTTTGTTTGTATCGTCTTGTTATCGTTTTCCGTTGTTGCCTTCGCGCTTAGGGCTAAATGTAAAATTTAGACAAGATAATTAATGAAAACTTTTCTAGGGTTGCTAATCAAAGTGGAGCCTTAACGGGTTTCACTTCGGTTTTCTCCGTGTAACCTGCTCAGACCGGTCAGTCGTTTGGCCCGAGACGAGGGGGTTACATTTGTTGGTATCAGATTCTGAGGTTTTCGCGACCTCGAGAAGGTAAGTGAGGTAAGTTTGAAGTGTTATGTTGCTATACCTCGGTGTATGTTGTACGGTGAATGCTTTGCTACGTATGCTTGTTGTTTGCTTGCTTGCATGGTGTTTGAAAGTATGTGCTAGTATGATTGTTGTGTTGAGGCGTAGTGTCGAGTTCCCATTGCTACTATTACTTTATTGGAAAAGATTTTGTAAAGGAATACTTGAGCAGCTTGGACCCTTGTCTTTGCTAACTTAATCCTTGTGTGTTTATTTTGTTGTAGTTGATATCTTGCTAGTCGTAAGATGAGACCTAGAGGCAGGTCTAGGGTGGTTCATCCGGAACCACGAGCAACAGCTCCGGAAGTTGATCCTGTTGTTGAGACAGAGGCTCCTCCACCTCCTCCTTCTCCTCCTCGTCAAGTGGGAGGTGAGGCGAGAGCTGAGGGTGTAGGACCTCAGGTTCCCCAAGGTCCGGCCGGTATAGATTTGGCTCCGTTAGTTCGGGCTATAGCTGGGGCTTTCTAGGCAGTCGTGGTCGGGGGACAGGCAGTGGCACAACCTTAGGGTGAGGGCACCAGATTGCCACTTGAGAGGCTCCGTAGTTTGGGAGGTGAAGAATTCCGAGGGTTGGCACCCGAGAGATCAGAGGCTTGGTTTGATAAGACTGTTCGTATCTTGTCTCAGATGGGTTGTACTGGAGCACGCAGACTGGGATGTGTTGTTTCTTTGCTTCAGGGTGATGCCTACACTTGGTGGGTCACCATCACTACCGGCATGCTAGATGCCGAGGTCACTTGGGAGCTCTTTGAGTCAACTTTCCACAAGAAGTATCTAGGTCCTCATTATCTTGATGAGAAGAAGAGAGAGTTTATGGCATCGCTTCAGGGTAACATGACAATGACCAAGTGAATAGGTACACTTTGGCTACGGATTACACGGACTTCGATGTCTTGGTCGCTAGGGCCAAGGACATAGAGCATAGTTTGGGTCTGACCAAATGTTCACGTGGTTCTGGTTCAGAGAAGAGGTCTGATGACTTTGATAGAGGTGATGCCAAGAGGCACAGGGATAATAGGCATCATTTTGATCACAAACGTGGTAGTGGTAACCACGATAGAGACCATCAGGGCCAGAGAGCTGGTGGGTGTTTGCCCGAGTGTGCTAGGTGCGGGAGGCATCATACCGGAGAGTGTTGGGGAAATTTTCATGCGTGTTGGAACTGTGGAGCTAGAGATCACCTTAGGCGTGATTGTCCACATCAGGCTGGGTTTGCACTAGTTCAGGTTCAGGCTCCTGCTAGAGCTATTGATTATCTGAGAGGCCGTGGGCACGGTCAAGGTAACTTTCAGCCAAGAAACGATGGCCAGAGGAATGTAGCACATGTGGTTGCGGTTCAGCCAGAGGGCGGAGGTCAGGCTAGAGTTTATGCTCAGCGTGAGGGACAGAACGACACAGATGTGATTGCAGGTAATTTCTCGATACAGTCTCTGAGTTTGCTTTCCTTGATTGACTCCGGGTCTACGCAATCATACATTTTGAGTGAGCATGCAAATATGTTGAATATACCTTGTGAGGTATTATAGGTAGGTGTTAGTGTTACTAGTTCCTTCGGGGATATAGTAGTGGTTAGGAAGATGTACAGAAGGTGTCCGTTAATGGTTCAGGGCCATATATTTCCAGTGGACATGATGGAGTTACCATTCTATGGCTTCGATGTGATTTTGGGTATGGACTGGCTTACAGAATATAGAGCTAGGATAGATTTCGAAACTAAGAAAGTCTACTTGAAGCTTGCGGATGACTATGAGATTGAGGTAGTAGGGGAGAATGTAAAATTCTTGTCGAATGTTGTTTCGGCCTTAGAGGCTCATAGATTAGTTGAGTTGGGTTGTGAGGCGTACTTGGCCTACGTGATGAATCCGAACATGAATGGAGTTAGACCCCAGGATATCAGAATAGTGTGTGATTTTCCGAGTGTGTTTCCAGAGGAATTGTCGGGTTTGCCACCCGACAGAGAGGTAGAGTTTGCCATAGAGACATACTCAGATTATGTTATCGTTTTGATTGCTCCGTACCGTATGGCACTGAAAGAACTGAAAGAGTTGAAGACTCAGTTACAAGAGTTGTCAGGTAGAGGTTTTATCCATCCGAGTTCTTCGCCTTGGGGCGATCCAGTATTGTTTGTGAAGAATAAAGACGATAGTATGAGGATGTGCATTGATTATAAATAGGTGAATCAGCTGACAGTGAAAAACAAGTACCCCTTGTCGCGTATCGATGATTTGTTTGATCAGTTGAGAAGGGCATCAGTCTTTTTGAAGATTGATTTGAGATCCGGTTATTACCAGTTGAAGGTAAAAGAAGTTGATGTACCGAAGACAGCTTTTAGGACTAGATATGGTCACTACGAGTTCTTAGTTATGCCGTTTGGGTTGACAAATTCACCGGATGCTTTCATGGACATGATGAACATGATCTCCCATCAGTACTTAGATCAGTTTGTGGTTGTTTTCATAGATGATATTTTGGTGTATTCACGTACTGAGGAAGATCATGACCGGCACTTGAGGGTAGTTTTGCAGACCTTTTTAGACAACCAGTTGTACGCTAAGTTGAGTAAGTGTAAGTTCTGGATCAGAGAGGTAGTCTTTCTAGGACATGTAGTGTTATCCTAGAGGATTAGACTTGATCCGAAGAAGATAGAAGCCATTGTTTAGTGGAAGCAACCAAATTCTGTGACAGAGATTCATAGTTTTCTAGGCTTAGCAGGTTACTATAGGAGGTTTGTGGATGGGTTCTCGAAGATAACCGCTCTTTTGACAAAATTGCTTCAGAAGAATGTACAGTTTGAGTGGTCAGATGCGAGACAGCAAACCTTTGAGAAATTGAAAGATGCTTTGACAGATGCACCGATTTTGATTCAGCCAGAGTCGGGGAGAGAGTATGTAGTCTACAATGATGCTTCATATGTAGGATTAGGTTGTGTGCTTATGCAAAACAGAAGAGTGGTGACTTATGCCTCGAGACAGTTGAAGAATCACGAGCGTAACTATCCGACACACGACATAGAGCTAGCCGCAGTTGTGTCTGGCTTGAAGATCTGGAGACATTATTTGTACGGTGAGAAATGCACAGTGTATACGGATCACAAAAGCCTGAAGTATTTGATGACACAACGAGAGTTGAACCTTAGACAGCGTAGGTGCCTAGAGTTGCTTAAAGACTACGATCTCATGATTGAGTTCCATCCGGGTAAAGCCGATGTAGTGGTAGATGCTTTGAGTAGGAAGGTAGCCGTTGAGTTGAGAGCCAAGTTTGATAGTTTGAGCTTGTCCGAGGATGGTGGACTAGTGGCCGAGCTTCAAGTTAGACCTATCTTAGGCCAGTTGATTAGAGAGAAATAGTTGTTAGATAGATCTTTGGCACCTCACGTGCAAGATATAGCCGAGGGTAAACCATCAGACTACAGTTTCAGTGTTGATGGGGTCTTGTGTTTCAGAGATAGAATAGTTGTGCAAGATGATAGTGATTTGAGACGTACTCTCTTGACCGAAGCACACAGTAGCCCGTTTGCTATGCATCCAGGTAGTACGAAGATGTATCGTGATTTGAAGAGTGAATACTACTGGGTTGGTTTGAAGAAAGACGTAGCCGATTTCATGAGTAAGTGTATGGTATGCCAGAGAGTTAAGACAGAACATCAGGTTCCATCAGGGTTATTGCAATCGTTGAGGATTCTGGAATGGAAGTGGGAAAATAACACCATGGATTTCGTTTCAGGGTTGCCTTTGACTCCTTCGAAGAAGAACTCAGTTTGGGTTATAGCCGATCATTTCACGAAGTGTGCTCACTTTTTAGTTGTTCATACGACTTACTTCTTAGATAGGTTTGCTGGTTTATACATCATTGAGATTGTGAGACTGCATGGTGTGCCGAAGTCGATTGTGTCTAACAAAGATTTGAGATTTACAGCCAGATTTTGGGAGTGTTTGCATAGTGTTTTGGGTACCCGATTGAATTTCAGTGCGTCGTATCATCCTCAGTCAGATGGTCAATCAGAGAGGGTTATACAGATTTTGGAGGACATGTTGCGTTGCTGCATTATTGATTTTCAGGGTACTTGGGAGAAACACTTGTCGTTGGTCGAGTTCGCATACAATAACAGTTATCAGTCGAGCATTCAGATGGCTCCGTATGAGGCTTTATATGGTAGAAAATGTAGAACTCCGATTTGTTGGGCCGAAGCAGGTCAGAAATTGTTACCGATGTCGGATTTTCTTAAAAGGACTACCGATAAGGTGAAGTTAATCTGTGATCGTTTGAAGGCAGCTTCGGATAGACAGAAATCCTATACCGATTTGAAGAGGAAAGAAGTTGAGTATGCCATGGGAGATAGAGTGTTCTTGAAAGTCTCTCCATGGAAGAAAGTTATGTGGTTTGGCGGAAAAAGGAAGTTAAGTCCGAGATACATTGGGCCGTATGAGATTGTGAAGCGAATCGGTCCAGTTGCTTATCAGTTACATTTTCCATCCGAGTTAGAGAAGATTCACAATGCGTTTCATGTTTCGATGCTTCGAAGGTACAGATCAGATCCGTTGCACGTTATGCATGTAGAAGAGATTGAGTTGAACCCGGACTTGACGTACGATGAAGAACCAGTTGAGATCTTGGCATCTGATAGCAAAGTGTTGCGTGGTAGACAGATCGAGTTGGTCAAAGTGAAGTGGCAACGCTGAGGCGTGGAAGAGGCCACTTGGGAAAGAAAAGAGGATATGGCGAGGTAGTTCCTGTATCTTTTCCAGTCATGTAATTTCGAGGACAAAATTCCTTAAGTGGGGGAGAGTTGTAACACCCGGGTTTAGGGGTCGGGTGTTAAGAGAGTTAAATTGGGTTCGAGTTGTTGGGCTTGTTTTAAATAAAAATAGGTTTTGTTTTTAAAACTAAAAAGGCTTGTGATTTCATTAAGGGCAAAATGGTAAATTTCTAAATAAAGGAAATAAGCTAAGTAAAAAGGGACTTTTTGAAAAGTCTTCTTCTTCTTCCTTCACCAAAATCACGACCAAAACCTCCCCAAACCCTAAAACATTGTTCCATCCATTACTTCATTGATTTCAAGTGTTTTCATCGAGGTAAATATGTTTTTGACTTCTCCTCATGATTCTTAACATATCTATAGCTTTAGTTTTTCACAAACACCATTTTTGAAGTTCTTCAAGTTTTCAAATTTTGAGAAAAAAGAGGAAGCTATATTGGGCTTTGTTTGGTTTTTGATTTGTAAAGATAATATATGTTTTAATCTTGCTCTTAAGTATATTATATCTTAAAATGGTGAGGTTTTATGGAAAACCCGAAATGGGTATTTGTGGGTGTGTTAAAGGGTAGAAAACATGAGTTTTTGGGGTAGCTTGTGAGGGAAAGTTGGGCTGATGATATGCTTATGCTTGAGGGTTGTTTTGAAGGTGTTTAATGATGATTTGGGTGTTGGAATTAATGGGTTTTTTCTGGGTTGTATGTAAGTCCGAAAATGAAGATTTGGGTTAGTTCTTGGTTTGGGAAATGTGGTGAAATGGTCTTGAGATTGTAATCTGATTAGTGGCAGTGTTTTGTGATGATTTGTTGAGTAATATGTTGTTTTTGGTTGATTAGAATCAAGGGAAATCGTTGGAGAAGCTTCGGGCTCGATTCCGAGAAATTTAGAGGCTTGATCGGCTATCTCGGTTTGCTTTAAGGGTGTTCGGTGAGTGGACTGACTTAAATGGTTTTAAATTGGTTCAAAGTGTGTGGTTGAGGTATTAGATTGTGCGTGGTAGGCCAATCTAATGTAGGGATTAAGTTGGTAGCTTAATCTCTCGTTGACTTTATGAGTTCTTGCTAAATGTACATATGTGATCTTGTGTGATATGTGTTCGTTTATGCATGTTGATATATATATATATATTGATGTTGCATAATGGTGATTGATATATTGTGTTGCATGATTGTGAAATCATGGTGAGACTTGTTTAGTATGTTAGCACTAGTTATAATTACCGGGTATAAATGATCGATCATTAGGATGAGTGTCCACACAGTAAGAGTCAAATTTGCGTGTGGCCTTGGTGATGTGTAGTCACCAAGGATGAGTACATTGAGGTAACATTTCACCGAAAAGTGTTTGTACGTGATGATGAGTGGAATCCCATCCATAAAAAATGATGATGTGTGAAATCCCACCGGAAGGTAATATGGTTGTTTGAGTACGTTGGGGTGAAAATCTCAACGGAAGCTATTCGCATATCCGAGTAAGCTATATAGTTTCCAATATACTTGTTTATGTATGGTGGTTGTGATAATATGTTCTATTGCATTTGTGCTTAGCATAACATGAGGTAAGATGCCATGTTCATGCATTCTTGTAGTAGTTGGCTATGTCGATATGTTGGTGTAAATGTATGTATTGTGAATGTCTTATGGATACCACGCTTGAACCCTGCATTGTCAATGTTTTGTTTTTGAGCTCCTCACTAAGCTTCTCGCTTACGCTCTCGTTCTGGCAATGCAAATCATTAGTGTGAAAGTTAGCAAGGAGCAAGGAAGGGGCATCCAAGCGCGTGTGTGGTTGCTCAAGTATGGTTTCATTGAATAATGTAATAGTTAGCAATGGAGATTCTACGTGTTGTAGGAGCATGTGTTAGACTCCTTTGTTGTTTTTGCTTTTATGTTGAAGATTTGTAACTCATGATTTATAGATGCTTATGTTTTGTGTGAGAAACATGTAAACCTTGTTTATGTTATATGATGTGGGTGTATGTTTCCTATGAATGAAATGGACTTGTTATGCATGCTTATATGTTTGATCATGCTTGTGGTAGGAACAAATGCCTTTAGATTATGTGTATGATTGTTGTTTTATGAATTTTGTTGTTTTGGGGTATGTTTGGGAGTGTTTGAAGATGCAGAAAACCGTTTTCAGGGTCACTCTGTGTGCAGGCGTTTCGAAACGCTCGTGGTTGTTTCGGAACGGTTGTAGCTCCAAGGATACTCATATCAGAACGGGAGTGGTGCCGTTTCGATACGATTTGACATTGTGAGCTCCCATTTCGGTACGTGATTCGATACAGTTTGCCACTATGAGTACCTGTTTCGGAACCAGTTCCGAAACGTTTCGACACTAGAGACCCCCGTACCGAAACGAAGTGGATCGTATCGGTACGGCTTGGTCTGGCATTTAAACTGGATCCCGCGTATCGAAACGGGCATGTCTGTTTCGAAACACATGCATGTAATTGGGCTTTTTGGAATCTTCAAAGGTTCTCGGATGTTGTGTTTTAGTCCCGATTGTTTGTTGCTTCCTTGTTAAGTTTATATGCATCTTTTATGTATGGTTTGGCTTTGTACCCCTAAAATCGGACTAACATGTCACTTATTAAATTTAAGTTACCTTACGTTCTATTTGTATCGTCTTGTTATTTTTTCCAATGTTGCCTTCGTGCTTAGGGAAAATGTAAAATTTAGACAAGATAATTAATGAAAAATTTTCTAGGGTTGCTAATCGAAGTGGAGCCTTATCGGGTTTCACTTCGGTTTTTTCCGTGTAACCTACTCGGACCGGTTTGTCGTTTAGCCCGGGACGAGGGGGTTACACCTCCACGCTCAAAATTAGGTTTAGGCTTTAGGTTAGGGTTTATGGAATTTAAGGTAAGGTGTATTTTTAGGGTATAGGGTTTAGGATTTAGAATTTAAGGCTAGGGCTTAAAATTCAATTTTGTAGTATTTTTTAGTGTTGGGGCATAAGTAGGGGCACCGAAAAGGGGTAGAGGATTTTTATCCCTCAGTTAACACCCTCTCCTCTCCTCTCCCCATAGGTTTTGGGTTTAATACCCATTAGGATAAAATTTTCCCTCCCCTCCCCTCCCCCTAAGTAGGAATTGTTCAAACAAAAGTTTCATTCCCAAAATAGAACCCCATTTTTTTTTTATATTTTTAGCCGTCACAAAGGCTTATTTTTTGATGAAAAAAGTAGTCGTCAATCAATCCAACGGTGAGATTTGTTTGGCTGAAAGATTAACGTAGTTTAGTTTCTCGCTGATTTGACGATTAACAATGACAGATTGAAAAATTTTAACTTTTAGTTTCAATTGAGATTTGATTGATATTTGAGGAGATTTGATTGAAACCACCAATCGGTGACATAAACGTTGACGAAAGATGGCGGCGGTTTAATACTCTTTGTCCCATTAAGTTTATCTTTTATTGATTTTTTTGTCAATTTTTTTTAATTTTGACCCATTGTTATAAAAAATTTAATATTGATAAAAATATAAAAACAAATTAAAAGTTTAATGACTATAATATGAATTTTAAAAATTTGATGATTAAAATAAAAGTACCCTAAAATTATTGAACTTTTACCCTTAAATTTAATGTCAATTTCAGTTGTAGAAAATATATACTTAACCTATTTCAATTGTGAAAAACTTTTGTGGGCACTTGATAATAGCGGCGCCGTTTGGATGGAAATCATATTGCTCTTTTTTGTAATATTTATGCTCCATGCTTAAAATTAAGTTTAGAGTTTAAGAAATTTAGGGTATAGCGTATTTTGTAGGATATAGAGTTTAGGATTTAGAATTTAGAATTATGATTTAAATTTAATTTTGTAAAGTTTTTTAGTGTTGGGATATAAGTAAGGGCACCGAAAATGGATAGTAAATTTTTATCCGCGCCGTTTACGGTACATGAACACTCTTTCAATTCTCAATAACTTAGATTTTTTTTTGTGGCCACTTGATAATCGCATCGCTGTTTACCGTCCATGAACACCATGGGTTACACTGTTAACTTTGGTCGAAAAGACAAAGACAATATTATAAACATACGTAAATTTCAGATATGTTTATATCCGATTATTCGGAAGAAAAAAAAACAAGAATCAACCACCCAAAATAGCAATGATTGAAAAGACGTATAGCATGAAGGAATGGATATTATGGATAAGATTAGAACATTAAAACTACAAAGAGACAGAGTAAAAAGAAGGAAAAGAAGAGACACAGAGAAGGTGATGCAATTAGAGGATGAAAAGCGTTTAAATAGCCCGAGCTTTTATAATGTCGAAGCTCATTTCACTAGGATCCGTAGCCTGCAGCTCAACTTGAATCCCATCCAATTCCCTCTTGAATCTGTCTTTTGAGCTCGCATACACCATCTTACTCCTCACCCTCGCTGTATCAGGTGCCCTGCATTTGCATTTGCATTTTTTACTAGGTCATATCGTTATGTACAAACGGCTATGCTGCGTTGAATGAAAAACAACGTTGGTACCAGGCAATGAAGAAAATCTTGCTTTTCTGGCAGTTCTCATCCGTAGTGAAATCGAAATCGAAGACCGCGTATCGGCACTCGTTCACGGGTAGAGCAGCGGTGAAATCTTCATAGGTTTCATCTGGGCCGCCAAGTTTGTCAACCACCACTTGTTGCTCTTGGATCTTGAACACGATGAACCGGTAATTCCTCTTCGCCTTTAGCTCTAAGAACTTCAGCTTACATTGATCATCTACTGCCATTCCGGATGCCGCGTTTGCCTGTTCCCCACCATTTATATTTCAAAAACCAAACCATAAACAATATATATAATGTTGGTCCTTACAATGTCTGGATCAAATGTTATCTGAGTGAACTAATTGAATGAGTTCCAAAGCTTCCTTTCATTTTAAGGGGAAAAAAACTCAAAAAGATAAAAAAAAATGTGATGCAAATACTTATATCCTCAGATCAACTCTAGCGAACAACCAATGTAGCATTCATAACTTCTCTAAATCCCATGGCATAATGCATTGGTGACCCTAAAGAGAAGTGGATTAAAAGTGCAGAGGATTTGAGATCCACTAATTGGCTGGGTGGCCAAGAATACTCATGTTGTCCCATCTTGTATGAAATCAAATCACAATATTTCCCTTGAGAATGTAATATCTTTCTATTTAATAAAAAAAAGCATAGAAGGGAAATCAAAACAAACAAATCGGGTATATTTAAGATAATGGAGAATCCAAATATAACATGATGAATTGAAAAGATGGGTAAGAGCCAAGCTTACCATTTTGTCGACCAAAGAGGAAATAAAAGCGCCTTGTGGGGAATGAAGAGGAAGAAGAAAGAAAATGTAGAATGGGGTAGGATAGGAAGGGGGATCCTTAATTGAGGGAAGAGGTTGGGAAACGAGACAAATACGGTGGTGAAGAGAAATTTGAGGGCAGACAACTTTTCAAAGCTTTCTAAGCCCTCTAATCATGTCCAAAATAACAGTTCTTGTAGATTATCAGTAAACCACGTTGTTGGTTTGCATGTATGTCCAATTCTTTTGGTTGCCTATTTTTATCTTATTTTATTTTATTCTTAGCCAATACTTTCTTAAGACTGTACAAGATTCGACACCAGCCTGTGTGCAGAGTAACACGGCGTAAAACAAGATTAGGGTGTCAGAAATAAAACCCTAAAGAACAGCGTAAATATATTTGAAATACGATAGCAATCATCTAACAATACTAACTGAAATATAGAATGACTTGTCATCGTAAATATATTTACCATGCCATCACACTGTTTGCGATTTAACGGTCGAGTGATAAAAAACGACGCAAAGTCAAGTTGAGTGAACAAGTTGAAAGTTTTTAAACTACAATAATCAAAATAGGAGCAAATTGAATGTGCAGTCTTTAGGATGTATACCTACTGGAATCAAGCAGTTGGCTTCATGTTATTGTTTGAAACTGCTCCAATGGGGGTGGATCCCGAGTTGAAAGCTCCCGGGATACTTGTTGCATACTCGGTCGAGATTTTGGATTGGCTTGTAAGCATTGAGATGCCAGTTTTACAATGGAGACCACTTCTGCCGCTGTTTGTCTCCTCGAAAATTGGACGCGCTCGTCTAACAGATCTTTCAGTAGTAAATGACTGGAGGTTGCTGCTGCTTAGGGTGAGGAAAATGATGATAACAACAAAGATATCAAGTCCCCAGGATGCCTTCCTATAAGTGTTTTCAATGTGCTGCTGTGAAACTGGATATGTAGAAAGCCTATGACAAGGTTGAGTGACATTTTTTACACGGTGTGATGTTGAAACTTGGCTTTGCTCAATAGTGGGTGGATCTGATTATGTCCTGTGTTACTTCTGTCTCTTTATGTTTGAGAATTAATGGTAAGTTGTCCAGTGAATTTAGGCCGGGGAGGTGTATCAGACAAGGAGACCCTTTATCACCTTATTTGTCCTTGTTTTGCTCTCAAGGCCTTTCAGCTATACTCTTGAAGGAACATGAAGAAGAAAGAATTAAGAGGATAAAAGCGAGTATGGATGGTCCTTTAGTTAACTATCTCTTTTTATGCGGGTGATAGTTTACTCTTCATCAAAAATTCAGTTCAGGAAGTGACAAGGTTAAAAGAGGTCCTTCAGATCTATAAGGAGTCTTCAGGGCAGAAAGTGAATGTGGACAAATCTTTCATCTACTTCAGTAATAGGATGTTTGATCATAATAAAAGACTAATTAGAGGTGCACTTGGGATGCGAGAGGAAGCTGCTTTAGGGATTTACATGACCTGCCTTTGATTGTTGGTAGAAACAAAATTGATGCTTTGGGCTTTTTGTTCAAGAAGGTGAATAAGAGAGTTAGAGGGTGGACCAAGAATTTGTTGTCATATGGAGGTCGAGAGGTTCTGTTGAAAGCCGTGGCTCAAGCACTCCCTACCTATGCCATGGGATGCTTTCTCCTACCATATTGTATTATTGATCCCATTGCTACTACTATGAGATCATATTGGTGGTCAGGTAGGATTAATGAGAGAGGTTGGGCACATGTGGCATGGCACAAGCTTTGCATGCTAAAGAAGGATATGGGGTTTGGTTTCAAGGACTTGAAAATGTTTAATTTGGCTTTGCTTGAGGAACAGGTTTGGAGGCTCTTGTCAAATAAAGATTCCCTTTGTTATAAGGTCTTATCGGCAAACTACTTCCCTAATGATTCTATGCTCGAGGAAAAACCCCACTATAAGCCTTCCTTTGTTTGAAGTAGTATTTTCAGAAAAAAAGAATTGTTGAAGGAGGTGTTCCACGCGAGAATTGACATCAATAAACAAACTCCAATGTTTAGGGAAAAATGGGGAAGAGACTCGGCAATTACCTTAGAAGGATCTTATCTTAACGGCACCTTGCAATCTGTTGTGTGTGGTGAATTCATGGTACGAGATGAGGCTAGAAGTGATGTTCGGAAGGTAAGGAGTGTTTTCCCCTACGGATTCCGAGAAGATTCTGGGATGTCCTATTGCTCCGGTTCCAAAGGATATTATGGTTTGGGATCATTATTCTTCTAGCACCTACACTACTAAAACATGCTATAATTGAATCCAAAAAAGTAGAAATATGGAAAGAGACCTCTCCCCCTTATGGAAGGCCTTTTAGAAGCTTCACACTTTGTCAAAGATCAAGATCTTATTGTGGAGACTTTGCCATAATGCCATCCATGTTGGTGAAAAGCTTGCAGCAGCCCATCTTGGCCACGGTTTATGTCTTTTATGGACCAGGGAAACTGAGTCCCTATTACATGCTTGTAGGGATTGTCCTTCTATCCAAGAAGCCTTCGTTTATTGTGGTCTCTCGGGCTTAATTCCTTTGATTTCGGTGGATAGTTACAAGAGATGGTTAGAGCTTTGCTTGGAGAAGTTGAATAAGGAACAATTTACCTTCCTTATGGTGTTGATATGGAACTTATGGAATAAGAGAAACCATCTAGTGCATAAGTGATAACTGCATGAATATCTTTGTTTTCGTACATTTTTGCTATAGCATTTGTCTGTTCCTGAGCCCATATTATAGCATTTAGACTGCATTTAGGTTGCATTTTCTTCTTCTGGGTGTAATCACTAATTTTATCCGGACCTTTAACCCCCTTTGATTTGTGATTAATGGGCTTATATTGGGTTGTTATGAAATTAAAAAAAGAAAAGAAAGAAAAAAGAAAAGAAAAAAAAAGAATATATATATATGTCATGTCTTAGTATCATACATATTATTACCTTACTATTATTAGTGTTATTTATTGTATATATAAGTGCATGTGACATATTAGATATAGGTATAATTAAGTAATAATGTGTGAATGTGTACATGTATATATTTCTCTACTATCATTGTGATTGCCTTTTTATGATTATTATTATTATTATTAGCATTATTATTTTTATATTCATTATATTATTGATATTATCTATTTCAAAAAAACCCTAAACATTACTAATATATTTTTTAATATTATCTCATCATTATTATTATCATTCATTACATATTATTTGTTTTTATTATCATCACTTATTATGGTATGTTACTATTGTTCTTATGTTTCGTTTTTATTTTTTTCATCTTTATCTTCATTACTGTTATTACTTTTATTATTACGACTGTTATTTATTATTATATTATTATTATTAATTATTATTATTGTTCGAGCATACACATAAATAAATCAGCCCAAATATATTCACTAATAATAAGAGTCCAAAAAACAAAAACCCAAAGTAAATATATTACAACTTGGCCCGTCTAAGCCCAAAATAATACAACAGCCCAAACTAATCCTAATCCTCATCTTATTTGCGTAGTCGCCTTCTAGCCGTTAGATATGACCCTAGATCTAACGACCCATAATGCAAGGAGTGGAAGGAAACCCTAGATGCCTTCGCACCGCACCTCGTTCAGCCGTCAGATCGGGGATGATCCAACGGTGCAGATCGCGTGAGGAGAAAAACCCTAGCGAGCCCCTAGGGTTTGGTCTCGCGCCGCCAAGCCAACAACCTTTAGATCTGTTTAGATCTGACGGTCTAGAGCCCGCCTCAGATGAAGCCATAGATGCCCCTCTCAGGCCCTTCGCGCCACGCAGTCTCAACCGTTGGATCGAAAGGGCAACAAACGATCCGGATGGATCCAGAGATGCAACACGCTCCACGCGCGACTCTTTAGTGCCTCATCCGTGACCTTTTAGGTCTTTCATGCGCGCGTAAGAACGACGCGCGCACCTCTATCGAGCATACGAACTGTCAGACTCTCCACGCCGCTGCACGTGTCGGATATTTGCTCTCACCATTCGGGAATGACCAGCAAAGAAAAACAAAAAACAAACATGTCAGTATACCCAAATTGACAATAAGAGCAAAAGAAAGCACAAAGGTCAACTAGACAAAGGGCTGTTAACACCCGAAACAACACCAGACTCCCAAAAGGCAGAAGTCAGAAGCAAGAAAGACAAAGAAAACCATCATTTTTATTTTTATTATACTCTGTAATTTTGGCATATAAAAGGAGCTAAAAAGGCATTTGTAAAAGAGGGTTTTTCGATTGAAAATTGAGAGAAAAAATAAATCAAAAGGCATTCGAGGTATATCCTTCACATCTCCATCACATGCATGCAAACATAAAAAATATACACAAAAGAAGGGGTTTCTGTTTTTTTCTACCTTTGTCGAGTTGTCTTCCCCGTGTCGTTTCGCTTTCCTTCGCCGGTGACAAACTTTTCGGTCTCTCCAGAGACCGTTCATGGTGAACCAATGAGAAAGTTAGGTTATTTTTTTTAAAAAAGAAATGGTTTCGGTCATTGTTTTCAAAATAAAGGGAAATATATTTGGTTTTTATTTCGCGATAAAGAAGGGTCTCAAGTTGTTTCCTATTAAAAACAACAAGGAAAAGGTTTTTAGGGGCTTTTGGTTTCTCCGGTCGCCGGTAGTGATGGCTGAGGTAGTTTCCGGTATCAAAAAATAGGGGAGTGGAGAGAAAAAGGAGTCTGAGAAAGTTCAAAATGGGAAAAAAGGAGAACTAAATGTTTTTAAGGCCCTTTTTGATGGGTTTAATCTGTGTGGACGAAGGGTCTGGGCAGAAGGATTTCGAGATTTCTGGGTTTGGACAGAATGGTTGTGAGGATCTGGGGAATGGCTCTGTGGAAGTTGCAGATGAGGTTTACGATAAGGGAGTTTTTGTAAGGTTGGTTTTGATATACGAGAATGAGGTTTCTGGGCAACTTCGGTCTCAAGTTTTTTGGAGAGGAAATGATGAAGGTGCTAAAGAAATTTATTCCAGGGAAAGTTTTTCAGTTGTTAGCCATGGTGGTATGGAAGTTTTGGTTGGAAAAAATTTTCTGGAAAATTTGGTTCACAGGGTGTTTGTAAAAATGTCTGGCGAGAGGTTGAAGATGATGACGTGTAAAGGCTTTTTGTTCGTTTGTGCATGGGAGGCCGGGGGAAGACGTCCGAGGATTTGCGATTGGGCGCGTAATTTTCTAGATTGCATGTCTCCTGGGAGCGCGCTTTCCCGAGATCGTTACGAGTGTCGGGGGAACATTCCCTGGGAATGGTCAGTAAGGCAGGCGCAGAGGGTCTCGGAGGCTGACACGTGGTAAAGTCTCGCAGAGAGGGGCCCGTGTGTTATAACGGGCAGAAATTTTTTTAAATTGGGGTGTTTATTTTGTTTTGTGATAATAGAGACCCTTTTGGAACACACCGTTTCATTAAAGGGGTGTTATGTCCTCTTTACCCCTAACATCGAATACCCTTTAGTTGACAAAAAATGGAGTAAAATGTCTTTTCCGGCTCTGATGAAAATGTTTCGACCTAGAAGGCTTGAAGGGTATACCGGCCGCCTGGAGGAAAAGCTGTGTGTCTCAAACCTTGCAGTTTTCTCAAGTTTCTGTAGAGTTTGTTGGGACAGAGGTAGAGGCTTTAGGCTGAAATCTGAGAAAAGGATGATGTCTATGGAGGACGAGGTGGAGAAGATGTTGAGTGAGCTAAAGTTTACGGAGGAAGAAATGGCTGATATCGATGAAGCGGAGAATCTGCTGCACTCTGAAATGCGGGGGCTGAAAAATGGCTTGTGGGTAAGCTTATTTCTCCTGTTAATGTTGATGTCCCCTTCTGATTAGAGTTTTCAAAGCTGTCTGGAAAAGCCAACCGTTAGAGGATGATGTTGAGCTAGGTTTGGACATGTTCTTGTTTAAGTTTAAGCTGCTGGAGGATCGTGATTATGTCTTAGACAGAGTCCCCTGGTCTTTCAATGGTGATCTTTTTGCTCCGAAAGCATTCGATGGTAGTTTGAGTCCAAATGAGTATGATTTTACCCCTCTCTCAATCTGGATTAGAATTTTTAATCTTCCCCTGGTTGGTATGACTGTGGAGGTTGGGAAATCAATTGGAGGAAGATTTGGCCAGTGTTTGAGTGCTGATTTGAGGAATGGTGAAGGGAGGATGGGAGAATACCTGCGAGTTAGAGTGGAGATAAACATCTCTCAACCTCTGAGAAGATGCGTCCACTTTGGAAAAATGCCAAATGGAGCTCCTAGAATCTGCATGGCAAAGTATGAAAGACTGCCCCATTTTTGCTATTGGTGTGGATTGATAGGCCACGAACTTGGATCCTGCACTGTGGTTCCCCCTGAGTTTAACAAAGGACCTTTCCAGTATGGACCTTGGCTAAAGGTTTCATTCAAGCCAAAGGTCTGAAATGCTGCCCCGAAACCTGGAATCTATCACTATGGGAACAACGTTGGAAAAACTGATCATGGGAAGAAACCAGTTGAGGCCATGGGAGACAATGAGATGGTGCTTGGTGTGAATTCCTGGAAGGGAAAGCCTATATCTATCTCTGCAACTAAAAACAGAAGCCAAAAGAGATCTCTCCAAGGGAAGAATGAAGTCAGTCACCCTTTTGGCCCAAAGAAGACTAGGTCTTGTTCAGCAGCTGTGTCTAACACCTTGGAGGTTGGTGTTGAGGCAGTGTCACCAATCAAAACCCCTGAACCAACGGTGGAGGCTGAGACTCAACCCCGCCGAGAGCCATGAAAATCGTATGCTAGAACTGTCAAGGGCTTGGGAACCCTGAGACAGTTCGAACATTGGGGCAGATTGTGGCCTCAAAAGCTCCCAGCATTGTGTTTCTGAGTGATACAAGGCTGAATAAAAGAAAAGCAGAAAATGTGAAGAGAAAGGTGAATATGTATGGCAATTTTGTTGTTGAAAGATCTGACAGTTGTATGGGACTGATGATGATGTGGAAAGAAGATGTCATTGTTAACTTGATGTCCTTCTCGAATTCTCATATAGATGTAGAAGTTGATCAAGGTGCTAACAATTTCAGATTCACGGGCTTCTATGGGACCTGTAATCGACCTAGAAAGCAGGAGGATTGGGATCTTTTGGATTCATTAAAAAATGGATCAAGTCTGCCTTGAGTAATTGGGGGAGACATGAATGAAATTCTTGATTACAGTGAAAAGGAGGGTGGTAGGAGGAAACCAAGAGTGGAAATTGACAGATTCAGAGAGACTCTTGAAAGGAATGGTCTTTGGGACATCAAACCAAATAGGGGTTGGTTTACCTGGCATTGTGGCTCCAAAGCTGAAAATTTGGTTAAAGAGAGATTGGACAGGTTTGTTGCTTCTATACCTTGGTTGAATCGATTTGGGCAAGGGGAGGTTTATTCAGAATACTCACCATATTCAGACCACCACTTTATTTTACTGGATACTGAGATCCAGGTTAGAACTCAATCAAGGATGGATGATCATTTCAGGTTTAATAATTGCTGGGCTAATGACCCTGAGTGTGCAGAGTCAGTTCTAAACTTTTGGAACAGTTCATATGGTGCAACTTGGGAAAAGCTAAAGGTTGTGAGAGAAAGCCTTAACTGGTGGCAGAAAGACAAGAGGAGGAAGAGCCAAAGAAGAAGGAAGTTCCTAAATGAAAAGATTGAATCTCTTTTGATCTGTAACATGTCTGAGCAAAACATCCAGGAACTTAATGCAGCTAAAAGGGAGTTAAAGGTGTTACTTGATAGGGAAGAAATATACTGGAGACAAAGATCAAGGGTTTTTTGGCTTAAAGAGGGGGACAGAAACACTTCCTTCTTTCATGCTAGAGCTAATGGAATAAGGAAGAAGAATTTCATTAAAGGCCTTACTGATGGTGAGGGGAATTGGAAAACTGATGAAGGAGCTGTTTTTGGGATTGCACAAGACTTCTTTTCCCAGCTGTTCCAATCCAATGGTACCACTCCATCAAACCAGATCTTGGATGCAGTCAAGCATTGTGTTACACCCTCCATGAATGCTTCTCTGTGCTCGGAGTTCACTGCAGGGGAAGTCAGAGTGGTTTTTCTTCAAATCCATCCCTCAAAAGCACCAGGTATTGATGGTTTTCGTTCTTCCTTTTTTAGAAAATTCTGGCATATTCTTGGGGCTGACTTTGTTAATCTTTGTCTTGATCTGCTTAATGGTATCATCCCTTTATCTGAGGTTAATCAAACTGTCATTGTTCTGATTCATAAACTAGCAAACCCTACCTTGATTAAGCAATATAGACCTATAAGCCTCTGTATTGTAGTCTATAAAACTGTGTCTAAGGTTCTTGTAAATAGAATGAAAATGGTGATGCTTGTTTGTATATCTAAAAACCAATCAGCCTTTGTTCAAGACAGACTCATTTCTGATAATGTGCTAGTTGCCCATGAGTTGCTTCATTATCTGAAAAGTGCTAGGAGTGGTCCTAATAAGGGGGCTGCTATAAAGTTGGATATGGAAAAGGCATATGACAGGGTAGAGTGGTGCTTTCTAGAAAAGGTTATGAAAAAAATGGGATTTGATGCTGCCTGGATTAACCTGCTTATGAATTGTGTATCCTCAGTTTCTTTTTAGCTAAAGATCAATGGGAAGTTGTCTAGACCTTTTAGACTTGGAAGAGGGCTTAGGCAGAGGGACCCCCTTTCCCCTTACCTATTTCTTTTTTTGTGCCCAGGGTTTAACTGCCTTGTTATTGAAGGAACATGAGCTTTGTAGAATAAAGGGCTTAAGAGCCAGTATTCATGGCCCAAGAGTTAATCATTTGCTGTATGCAGATGATTGTTTGGTGTTTGTAAAGAATTCCATTAGTGAAGTGACTAGTTTCAAACAGGCCTTGCAGATCTATGAAAGTTCATCAGGGTAGAAAGTAAACCTAGACAAATCCTTTGTGTTTTTTAGCAATGGAATGGCTGAGGATCATAAGGAGAATCTGCTCCAAATTCTGGAAATGAGAGAGGAGAAAGATATGGGAGTTTATCTGGGTCTTCCACTGATTCTGGGGAAGAACAAAACTGAGTCTCTTGGCTTCCTATTTAAGAATGTTGATAAGAGGGTTAGAGGATGGACAAAGAACTTACTTTCCTTTGGGGGAAGGGAGGTGCTCTTGAAATCAGTGGCACAAGCATTACCAACTTATGCCATGGCCTGTTTCTTGCTCCCAGATTGCATTTTAGACCCTATTGTTGCTACTATGAGATCCTTTTGGTGGTCAGGACGTGCAGGGGAAAGAGGTTGGGCACATGTTGCTTGGCAGAAAATTTGCAGGCCTAAGAGGGATTGTGGCCTAGGGCTAAAGGATCTGAAGATTTTTAACCTGGCACTGTTGGGGAAGCAGGTTTGGAGACTGCTGACAAATAGAGATTCTTTGTGTTACAAGGTTTTATCTGCTAAATACTTCCCAAGTGGTAACATCCTGGAAGCAAAACATCATGATAAAGCTTCATTTGTCTGAAACTCCATCTTCAAAGCAAAGGAAGTTTTAAAGGAGGAATTTCACTTTAGAATTGGTATTGACAGCCCAGCCCCAATGTTTAACTGTAAATGGGGAGCAGATAATGTAGTCCAGCTTGAAGGATCCTATTTAGATGGAATGGTGAATCCAGTTACTTGTGGTGAATTCATGATCCCTGGACAGAATGCCTGGGATGTTGAGAAAGTTAGAAGTGTTTTTGAAGAAGCTGATGCAGTCAGAATCATTGGTTGCCCTATAGCCCCTGTGATGGGAGATATTGTATTGTGGAATCACCATTCTAGTGGTGTTTACTCCACCAAATCAGGCTATAGTTGGATCCAAAAGGACAGAAATGTAGAGAGGGACTTATCCCCAGTTTGGAAAGCCTTGCAGACTATGAAAACCTTGCCAAAAATCAAAATCTTTATTTGGAGATTGTGTCATAATGCCTTACCTGTTGGTGAGAAGCTGAGAAATGCAAGGATTGGAAATGGAATGTGCCCCTTGTGTTCTAGGTTCCCTGAGTCTATGTTGCATGCTTTTAGGGACTGTCATCTTGCTCTTGAAGTTTTTAACAGTTGTGGCCTTTTAGATTTGATCCCTATGAACCCTGATTTGAATGGTAGACAGTGGCTGGAGGCTTGCTTGACAAAAATGAATGCAGAACAGTTTACTTTCCTATGTGTGCTGCTTTGGAACTTATGGAATAGGAGAAATACTATGATCCATAAATCTGTGCTCCTGCCTTCTTGTGTGATAATTGATTATGTGCAGTTGCTTGTATCAGACTTTTTAGCTGCAAATGATTTCACCCTCGACCAAACTGTTGTTAACATGTCCAATATCTGGAGATGCCCTGCTGAAGGAAGCTTCAAAACCAATGTTGATGGAGCCTTTTCCCCAACCTCTGGTGCCGCTTCCATTGGAGTGGTGGCTAGAAACCATTACGGCATGATGGTGGATGGCTATGCAAAGACTTTGGCGGGCACTTATATAGCAGAAATGGTGGAGGCCATTGCCTTTGCTGAAGGTTTGAAGATGGCTGCTGCCAATGCATGGACCAAAGTAATAGTGGAAGGAGACTGTCTTAGTGTTGTGAACAGATTGCTTTCCAATCTTCCTGATCGATCTATTGTTGCCACTGTGCTCGAAGAGGCTAAGATGATCATGGCTTCAAATCCTTCTTTCTCTATTTGCTATGTATGCCGAGAGGCAAGTAGGGTAGCTCATACTTTAGCGCAATGGATTTATTCATGTAACGTGCCTTTTAGGTTTTCTTTTGATACCCCGGACTGTATCGTGGACATGCTTGTTGATGATACCATTTATGGCAGTTGATGAATATAGTTTTGCATTTTCCTCAAAAAAATATTTTAAAAATGGTTTAATTCTTTTCTAGCCCCTCTGTGTTTTCGAAACCACACCACAAGGGTTTTTGTTCCTCAAAATTCTGCCTTTGGTCCCTGTTGTTTTAATGATATTTCCAATTTTGTCCCCTAATTTGTTTTAATCGACGATGAATGGTTTAATAACCATTTCGATCCCTACAGATTTCAGTGTCTTTTAATTTTGGTCATTATTTACGCGATTTATCAGTTTTTATGGTCTAATTCCTCATAAGCCCCTAGAGTCTGTCCCGATCCAATTTTAGTCTTTTTCAGCATATTTTTTTATCTTATGCATTTTAGTTTTTGTCTCGTATTTATGTTTCCTTAATTTCAATCCATGTTTTATTTTATATGTTTCATATATATGTATGTTTGGTCAATAATACGTGGTTGATGTGGTATACGATCTCATGTCTTTACCGTCTAGTTTAACATATGGTTTAAATAATGTGTAATGTTAAGCCACATGATATATGTACGTGTTTGTACGATTTGTGTCTTCTTAAATGCTTGGTATAGTTTGCTCGTGTTTTATATATATATAATGTTTATATGTGACAACGCTTAGTAAGTCCTTTCTTTTAGTATTTTTAATCGTTTTAATATGAATGCCTTTCCGTTATATTGTCATGCTCATTCTATTTAAATGTGTTACTATGTTTAGTTGAGAATAATTATGTTGAATCACATCGTTTGTGTACTTGCTTCTAATGCTTTTATATATATTTTTCTTGATTATTTGTATATTTTTACGTTTCGTTTGTTGAATTTATAAGTTGCATCTGAGTTTAAAAAAGTGTAATGTGAATGCCTTTTTATTCGGGAACGAACGAGGCCAGTACCAGTCGTAGTGGTGGTGGTTCAGACGTTTTTTCTCGAATATCGCGGCTTTTAAAATTCACTCACCCGTATAACCAAATTTCGATACGAATAGTCACTTTAATTCACAAAATTTAATATTAACTAAGCGATAATGGTTTTGGTTCCTTCCCCTCGTGTAACCGACTCCCGAACCCACTTTTTAGAAAAAGAAAGAATCTATGGTTTTATTTCGGTGTCATGTCTACCATTTTAAATGGTCGGTGGCGACTCCTCCCTTTTTTCAAGATTCGATTAAATTTTCAAAAACCAAATTAAAACCAGGTTTCTCCGAGCGACATCCGAGGTACTTGAATTTTTATTTAGTTGCTACAAATGGCGACTCCGCTGGGGACAAATTTTTGTTTTCAAAAACAAAAAGAAAGTCGAGCCAAAAAAAACTTTACCGCTTAATTAATATTAAAAGTTACGAATTAAAGTGAGCGAATCAATCGATATTTGTTTATAAGTGCGAGTTAATTTTAAAGGCATTTAAAATTGGCATTTAAACTTGTTTGTCTAAGTGGGGGGAAAACGCTAGTGCTTTCGCAAGGATACCGTTCCTTTGTACGAGCCTAGCAAGTACCTTCGGGGCTCGAATACCCTATATCTTCGTGAGAATACTGTTTCTCCGTACAGATATAGCTAAAGGGTCCCCTTGAATTGAACTCGGTTGAGAGGAGCCTATAATGGATGATGACCGGGGGCCTTGCTACCCTTAGTAGGGGACATCGAGGACAATTCAAGTATCTCCTAGAACCAAGACTGCATATAGCGAATTTAGAATGCCCACCCCCTAGAGCCATGTGGATAACCCAGGTGTGCTAGATAAATAGGCTTGCTTGTTTAATGCGCATTTTATTTCCCTTTTGTTTATTATGTTAAATTATGTTTATTCGATACTAACACATTTTTCTTTTGTGTTTTTTTGTTCCTTTTTCCTTTTGCATTTTGCATTGCATATCTTAAAGGTGTTGAATCAGAGTGGATCTACTCATTATCAAGGTATTCATTATGGACGGAAGGTTGCTCAAAAAGGAAGAGGTCAACTCTCATGTCAGACATTGGTCAGAAGTAAACCAAAGAGTTCAGGGGGATAGTTTACGGAGTGAGCGCATTGTGCCGGGTTACACTTATGTGAGCCTTCAAAAAAGTGATCTTTACGAGTTAAAAGGAATTTGGGAGAGTTAGGATAGAAGACTACAAGGCTTGTTCCGGAAGAATTATGGTGATGTGGCGGATCTAATCTATGTAAGAATCAACGAACCTTTATTTCAGGCCTTGTTTGAGTTTTGGAACCCCGCCTTCTGTTGTTTCACTTTTAATGGAGAAGATTTGATGCCTACCATCGAGGAGTATACGGCCCTCCTCCATCATAAGGGAGTAAACCAATATTGGATTTATTCCAAACCATCTAAATCTCAGAATTATCCAGCCAAGCTCCGGGAGGCAGCCACGATGAGCGCGGATTGGGTAAAGGGTTTAATTCAGCAAAGAGGGGACAATATGGCTTACTCGTGGAAGTGTATCCGAGATTTGATACCGTCACACCCCGACGAAGTAATGAAGATGGATCTTTTCGCCATAGGAGTGTACGGTTTGATCATATTTACGAGAGTTCTAAATGTTGATGTGGTAGTTTTAGACGTCTTCGAACGGTTAAAGAAAAAAGTGAACCCCGCCGCAATAATATTGGCCGAAACTTTTATCTCACTGAACACAATCCGGAGGCATGAGGAGGGACGCTTTAGGGGGTGTGCTCAACTGCTCCAGGTGTGGATTTAGAGCCACTTTTGGGTGACGCCAAAAAGGGTTTTACAAGGAGTTTTGTTCGAGGACTTCTCTCTGTTACAAGCGTATTTGAGCAAAGAGTGGCGGGAGGACAACAAGAAGGTGAAATGGGCCACGATTCTCAAGAATGTCCAAGACAACGAGATAGTTTGGAGGGCACCTTGGTTGGGTCGAGTTTCTTACTTCCTTTATCGATGCGGAGATTACAATTGGCTAATGCTTTTAGGACTTTTACGGTGGAATTGGTTGTGCTCCTCTTTTGGTATCAAGGCATGAAGGCAATTCGGGTCCCGACAGTTCATACATATTACGACGGGTTTGAGCCAAAGTGAGTTTCTCTTCAAAGGGGAATATAGAACGAAAATTGTGAATGCCACTCGAGCGTGGGACCACTGTTACCGTGTGAGAGTTGATGCCACCAGCATGATTACCCCGAATTATGACTTTTGGAGGAGATGGAAGACTAATGATGAAATTCCAAAGCCCGATCAAGGACCAATCATGACTATGGAAGAACACATGAGGATTGTGCCCTCCGAGGCAGACATCGTGAGGAAAGAACTCGAGGAAAAAGATGGAAGCTTTGAAACCCGAACATGCCGATGAGTTTTATCAGTCAAGTTTGGACATCGACGTCAAAGAAGGAGCAATCAAGGATTTGAGGAAAGAAAACGCCGATTTGAAAGAGAAATTTGCCCTTTATCAACGAGATGTTTTCAAAATGCAAGCCTCCATAAGAAGTGCAAGTCAGAAGAAGCTTGTGGCAGTCGAAAGAGAAAGAAAGAACGACCTACGTTTGGTTGAAGAGGAAAAGAGAAAAGGTAAGCAAGAAGTTGAAAAAGATAAAGCGGGGAAAATGTTGGTTTTGGAAAAGGAAATGATAGCTTTAAACAGCGAAAACAACCGAGAGAAAGAGAAGGCAAGGCAAGAGTTGGAAAGGGAGAGGGAAAACTCCGCCGCGTGGAAAAGAAAGGCGCACGATCACAAGAAACGAGTACAAAAACTGCAAAGTCTGTATGAATTGACCACCGAAAACTTAGAACATAGTCAAGCTTATATCACTCAACTAGAGTCGAGGGTGGAGGATTTAGACGTCGCCTTTCATGAGTACCGTGAGCGCAATGGCTTCTTCGAGCTTCAGACCAGCCAACAAGAGAATGCGACCCTTCACGCACAGATCGAGACCTTAGGGGCTACGGTACAAGATTATAAGGGTAGGCTCTTGGTCCTTGAGGAAGCTGTAGTAGGTGGGGACGACTATTGGCGGCGAAGGCTCCGGAACCCTACCCGTATGATCCAAGATAGAGATGATTACTATACCACCTTGATAGTGCAAGTGCAAGAGGTAGCTCAGCACGTGAAGAACTTAGTCACGGAAGCCGAAGCGCTACGCCCTCTTGTTACCCCAGACATGGCTGAAGCACCGAGATTCATCCAGCTGCTCTAGGCAGTAGAAGAGTTAGGTGTTAGGGCAGCGGCCTATCTCTAGATTTCTGTCACGACTACTTTGTGAGAAGGGCCTCCCCTTTTTGATGTTGGTCCGTCTATCGGACAATATCTTTTGTTAGTAAGCGGGGGCACGTCGGTAAAACTTTGATGTGATGATCTTTGTTCCAAGGGGACCTCCTAATTAATGAAATGTGGCCTGTGAGGAGCCACCATTATGATCAACACCTTTGTTTACATGCATATTTGCACGCATTCATTGAATCTCCCATTCATGCACCATTTCACAACATAACATGCATTGACCAATTAATATCAATAATTTAACATCAAAAAATATTATTACAGTGGAAGAACATCAATCTACAACTATTCTGCGTTCGTACGATACCCGTTCCCAATCAAGAGCGATGGAGGAGAGAATGGCAATGGGCGAACAAGGTTAAAAGGACCTCGAAGGTTGATTAGATGGAATTGAACATAACATCAAAGATCAGATCGCTCAGTCGCAAACCAGCATCATCGCCCAGATGACCGAGCTACTCACGAAGAAGTTCAGTAAGGAAGGAGGTTCGGGAGAAGGAATAGATGAGACCACGTCGCACATTCAACCTGAAATACCTGTCATCGGGAAGAGCGTACACATCAACCTTGGAGGGGCCTCCAACCCAGTCGGCCCTCAAACTAACCGCCATGACGACTCTTCGGCTAATTAGCCGGTGGAAGTAGGGGAGGGCCCCAAAAATGAGGTTCATGATCTAAGTATGATAAAGGAGGTGGATGAGCGAATTAGAGCCGAAATGGAGAGGAAATATGAAGAAAGATTTTGTTTCTTTGAGGAAAAGTTCAAGGCACTGCAAGGAATGGATGAACAAGGAGGTGACGCCAGCGACTTAAGTCTCGTGGCAGATTTGGTAATACCGCCGAAGTTCAAGGTTACCGACTTCGCTAAGTATGATGGAACGACTTGTCCTTTCGCCCACATCACCATGTACTGCCGAAAAATGGCAACTTTCATAAAGGATGAAAAATTACTTATTCACTGCTTTAAGGATAGCTTGACAGGTTCGGCAACCTGGTGATACACTCAGCTCAGTCGGGTCAACATCAATCATGGAAGGATCTCTCAAGGGCCTTTTTGGAGCAATATAAGCACGTAAACGATATGACCCCTAATCGAATCATGTTGGAGGGTATGAAGCAAAGACCGAATGAAACTCTACGCCAGTATGCTCAAAGGTGGCGTGATGTGGCCGCTCAGATTCAGCCACCAATTCCCGAATATGAAATCACACTCATGTTTGTAAACACTTTGAGGGGCACTTTGTTTGATCGTTTGATAAACAACACCACTCAAAATTTTGCCGATATGGTTAGAACGGGCAAGTCAATCGAGGTGGCTATAAAAAGCGGGAGAATTTAGAGCGGAGAAACTTCCTGAAGTAATTACAAAAGGAAGGACAGCGAGGTAAACATTGTGGGGGCTTATAACGCCCCAAAGAACTTCACTATCTCCCAGCCGAAAAACACGACCGGAAGCGGGCAAGGCCCGAACAACAAAGATTCAAGGCCTCCGAGGAAGGAAAATGAGAAAATGTCATTTACTCCCCTACCAGTACCATATGTCGAATTATACTCACAGTTGCACAAGGACGATTTGGTTAGGCCCCAATATGTCACTCCCTTTGAACCACCATTTCCCGCGTGGTACGATGGGAAGGTAAATTACGAATACCATGCCGGGGTTCCGGGGCACACAATAGAAAATTGCATCGCGTTCAAGAAGTTTGTGCAAAACCTAATCAAGACAGGAGTATTACAGTTAGACGAACCAAGCGCGACCAACAACCCACTACCTAACCATGGGGGCTGAGGCATTAAAGCTATTGAAGAGGACTACGCTATGAAGGAAAAGCGAAGCGTGTCCGAGATGAAATCCCCGTTAAGGTGGATTTTCCAGCAATTGTGTATGGCCAGACAAATTGATCGAGGCATGGTGATTGTGCGAAAAGGTTGTGGCCTTTATTGTGAGTATCACCAAGATGATGGACATGACATCCAAAATTGCAAGGATTTCAAACAACGAATTCAAAAAATGATAGAAAATAAGGAGATCGCTTTCTTTAAGAAAGTCTACGGAAAGAAAGAATGGGAAGTCTACACCTCAGACAACCCCAAGATCCCATATGGAGTTGAAAGACCGTTTAGAATTTCAATCAAGCCAAAGGAGGGAGAATCACCCCAGGAGGCAAACGGCAAGACAACCCCCAGGATTGGGATAACAGCACCGGCATCGTTCCCTTTTAAGGATACCCGAAGTGTCCCATGGAATTACGCCGCCGATATCTTTGTACCAGAGGTCCCCAAGCCACAAGAGGGCGAGGAGTCATCCAAAGAAAAAGAGTCGATGCAAGAAGGGCCAATAGGGCATGATTCCGAAGAAGTGAATGAGGTGGGACATTTCACAAGGAGTGGTAGGCGCTATTCGCCGGAAACATCTAAGGATACGGAAGAGCCAAAGCAAAAAGACAGGAAATAAGGAGATGAACCCGAAAGGATTTTTGGAGAAGATCCATCAGCAAGTCATAGAAACACAAGCACAAGAGTTCCTAAAATTTTTGAAGCATAGTGAATATAGCGACGTCGAGTAACTCCAGAAACAACAAGCAAGGATCTCGATACTCGAGTTACTGTTAAGCTCAGACAAGCATCAGGACGCGCTGCTAAAGGTGTTGAATCAAACCTTTGTCCCGGACAACATATCTGTCGGAAAGCTAGACCGGATAGTGGGGTACATCACTGTCGACAATTACATTACCTTCAGTGATGATGAGATCCCGGATTGGGGCATGGGATCAACCAAAGCTCTAAACATCACTACCCACTGTAAGGGGCATATTCTGCCCGATGTGCTTATCGATAATGGATCTTCTTTGAATGTGTTACCAATGGCCACCCTACAATGGTTGCCAATTGACAGTTCGCGCATAAAGCCTTGTCACAACTGCGTTAGAGCTTTTGACGAGACTCAACGAGAAGTAATCGGGAAGATCGAAGTACCGCTAGTAATTGGACCAGCCGAGTATGTCGTTGATTTTGTGGTGATGGACATTCGGCCAACCTATAATTGTCTATTGGGTAGGCCTTGGATTCACTCAGCGGGCGCCGTACCCTCGTCACTACATCAAAAAGTTAAGTTTGTCTTTGATGGGAAGTTAGTGAGCGTAGGGGCTGAGCAAGACATCATCGAGTTCATAACCACCGATGCCCCTTATGTACAAACGGACAAGGAGGCCTTGGAGTGTTTGTTTAGAGCCTTAGAATTTGTCAACGCCACCTTTGTGGCGGAAGGAAGGAAGATCCCACGCTATCGACTATCCAATTGCACCAAGATGACAGTATGAGAAACTCTAGGGAGGGAAGCTAAGAAAGGAAGAGGGCTATGGAGGAATCTTCAAGGGTGCTTACGCGCGAAAAACGTAATTAACAAACAAGACAAGTTCGGGCTGGGCTGCAAGCCTAACTTTCAGCAAAGGAAACAAGAGTGGAGGAAGAGAGAAGAACGAAGGAAGGCCAGGCTCAGGGGCGCGGACATCCCGTGGGAGCCCATAACTTACACCGATATGGAAAAGATCTTCTTTTTCGGAGGGATAGTCAATGTGGAACATAAGATAGATGAGAATGATCGAGAGGCCGCCCAGCTCAGTAAGGAAGAAAAGCTCAACGAGGCATTGGAAGAGATGGACATCAATGTCATGACAAAGGACGAGAAAAATGACCAAATGTTAGCCGGGATCCGTCCATGCCGCCCAGGGGAGACACTCAATAACTGGACCAGTGTGGACCTGCCTTTAGTTTTTAGGTCAGAATCAAAGTAATGCTTAGAACCAACCCTATCCGCTTTTTCCCGCAAGCGATGGGGATCTTTTCTAAAGGGCTCCTACCCCAACTTACTAAATGAAAGGGACGTCTCCCAATGTTTTCTCAAATGGCAAACACCTCATTCATTGCATTCTTTCATTACTTATTTATTCATTTTATAATCATAATATTCTTTCGCTTCCTAATGCACATTCTTTTTTAAACTTTGTTTCAGGACCTCCGAGATCAATCACGTGAATGACCTTGAACCTATGACCGAGATAGATTTTGATTAGCCCTTATACTCTACTGAAATTGATGAGGGGGAGGAGGATGTAGACTGTGAGGTCCCGGATGAGTTGCTTAGATTAATGGAAAGTGAAGAGAAGCAAATCCTGCCCCATCAGAAAGACTTAGAGGTTGTCAACCTGGGGACTAACGAAGAAAGGAGAGAAGTAAAGATTGGCACCGTGTTCTCATCCAAGAATAGACGTGAATTGATTGAATTACTTCTAGAATTCAAGGATGTTTTTTCTTGGGCTTACCAAGACATGCCGGGATTAAACATGGATATCGTGGTACACAAGTTACCAATAAAGCCCGAATGTAAGCTGGTTCAACAGAAATTGCGACGAATGAGGGCGAACATGTTGTTAAAAATTAGAGAAGAGGTAAAGAAGCAATACGAGGCAGGCTTTCTTCAAATTGCCAAATACCCTAAATGGGTAGCCAATATAGTCCCTAATCCAAAGAAAGACGGGAAGGTTCGTATGTGCATCGATTACAGAGACCTCAATAGGGAAATCCCTAAAGACAACTTCCTGTTACCCCACATCGATACTATAGTAGACAATACCGCAGGGCACTCATGGTTCTCATTCATGAACGGTTTCTCTGGGTACAATCAAATAAAGATGCACCCCGAAGACATGGAAAAGACCACTTTTGTAACCATGTGGGGGACCTTTTGTTACAAGGTGATGCCCTTCGGATTAAAGAACACCGGGGCCACATATCAAAGAGCTATGGTGACCCTCTTTCATGATATGATGCACAAGGAGATCGAGGTGTATGTAGACGACATGATAGCCAAGTCCCAAACCGAGGAGGGGTACATCTAGGATCTAAGGAAGCTCTTTCAGAGATTGAGAAAATATCAGCTAAAACTCAACCCGGCCAAGTGCACTTTCACCGTCACGTCCGGAAAACTATTAGGTTTTGTGGTCAGTCGAAAGGGGATCGAGATTGACCCGGACAAAGTCAAGGCTATCCAAAACCTTCCCCCACCTCAAACACAAAAGGAAGTCTGAGGGTTCTTGGGGAGACTGAATTATATATCTCGGTTTATTTCTCAATTAACCGACAAACGTGATCCCGTTTTTAGATTACTTCGAAAAAACAATCTCAGAGTATGGGACGAACAGTGCCAAGAAGCTCTAGATAAGATCAAGGAGTACCTAACTAAGGCACCGATCTTAGTGGCTCCGACGCCGGGAAGGCCTCTAATTCTGTACCTAACTTTGTTTGAGAATTCAATGGGTTGTGTATTGGGGTAGCATGATGAGTCTGGAAGGAAGGAGAGGGACATCTATTATTTGAGCAAAAAATTCACTGATTATGAGACCGGGTATCCACCCATCCAGAAGCTATTATGTGCCTTGGTATGGGCTACCAAGAGGCTCCGGCAATACATGTTGTACCATACTACATGGTTAATATCAAAGTTGGATCCGTTAAAATTCATGATGGAGGCACCAGCTTTGACCGAAAAAATGGTGCGTTGGCAAGTGCTTCTATCCGAATATGATATTGTGTATGTGAGTCAGAAGGCGATAAAAGGGAGTGTAGTAGCCGATTTTCTAGCCAGCTGGGCCTCAGAGGACTACGAACATCTGAATTTTAACTTCCCCGATGAAGATGTAATGCATACATCCGTAGGAGAGGAGGATACCCCAGAAGATAGATCGTGGAAACTCTATTTCGATGGTGCCTCCAACGCCCTAGGTCTTGGAATAGGGGCAGTGCTAATATCACCCGAGAACGTCTATTACCCTTTCACAAGTCGATTAGATTTCTTTTGCACCAATAATGTAGCCGAATATGAAGCATATGTCATGGGGCTACGTGCAGCCATCAAAAGAAAGGTCAGGTCCCTTCAAGTTTTTGGAGATTCGTCTTTGGTAATCTTTCAACTTAGGAAAGAATGGGAAACCAGAGATTCAAAGTTGGTCAAGTATTATGACCTGATCCAAGAATTAATCCAGAACTTTGAGAAGGTCAGCTTCGCCTACCTCTCGAGAGAAGACAATTAGATGGCGGATGCCTTGGCAACTTTGGCCGCCATGTTCAAAGCAAGTACTGAAGCAGAAATAAGACCGACCGAAATGCAGACCTTCGGCGTGCTAGCTCATTGTTACGCCCTGGAAGAAGAGGCAGATGGAAATCCTTGGTACTTTGATATCCTTCAATATATCAAGTTCCAAACCTATCCCTAAGAAGCCAATGGAAACGACAGAAGGACCATTAGAAGAATGGCAATGGGATGCGTGTTGGATGGAGAGGACCTATACAAAAAGGGCAGAGAACGGGTGTTACTAAGATGTGTCGATGCTCGGGAAGCTAAAAATATCTTGGCCGAGGTACACGATGGGTTGTGCGGAACCCACGCTAATGGTTTCTCTATGGCTCGCAAAATTATTAGATATGGGTATTTTTGGTTGACCATGGAAGGGGATTGTATCGATTATGCGAAGAAATGCCACAAATGTCAGGTGTATGCTGACAAGGTCCATTCTCCACCGTTACCACTGCACACTATGAATTCGTCGTGACCTTTCGTTGTTTGGGGCATGGACGTTGTCGGGAAAATTCATCCAAAAGCCTCTAACAGACATCGCTTTATCCTTGTGGCCATTGATTACTTCACTAAGTGGGTAGAGGCAGCCTCCTACGCCAACATTACAAAGGCAACTGTGTGCAAGTTCTTAAAGAAATAAATCATTTGTCGATATGGTTTACCGGAATGGATTATCACCGACAACGCTTCTAACTTAAAAACAAAATGATGGATGAGGTGTGTGAACAATTCAAAATCACCCACCACAATTCCACCACTTACCGTCCCAAGATGAATGGAGCAGTAGAAGCGGCAAATAAGAACGTCAAGAAAATCATTTCAAAGATGATAAATACCTTTAGGGATTGGCATGAGAAGTTGCCATTTTCCCTCTTCGCCTACCGGACATCAGTACGAACGTCCACGGGGGTCATGCCTTACTCTCTGGAGTACGGCACAGAGGCGGTTCTGCCAATTGAGGTAGAAATCTCGTCCTTTCGGATTTTAAATGAAGTAAAATTGGAAGAGGCCGAGTGGATACAGACGCGGTTCGACCAATTGAATCTCATTGAAGAAAAAAAGAATAAAAGCAATTTGTCATGGTCAGATGTACCAAAGAAGGATGATGCGGGCCCACGACAAAAAGGTTCACCCAAGAGAATTTCAAGAAGGGGACCTAGTACTTCGAAGAATCCTGCTTAATCAGAAAGACTCCCGGGGAAAATAGATGCCTAATTAGGAGGGCCCGTTTGTTGTCAAGAAGGCCTTCTCTAGCGGAGCGTTAATTTTAACAGAAATGGATGGAAAAGAGCTAAAACACCCGGTGAATTCAGAAGCAATGAAGAAGTACTACGTATAAGAAAAAACACTCCTTGAAGAGGGGGATACCCGAGACGAAAACCCTAAAAAGGGCACTAAAAAGAATAAAAAAAAGAGACGAAAACAAAAAGAGAAGAAGGAGGTGGAAGAAGAACGAAGGGAGAGAGAAGCTCAAGCAAATCACGAACTTTGACGCCCCTGAGTCAGAACTCCCAGCATAGTACGAGGAACTTCAAGGTCCAGCTTGGTCAACGGGTTCATGGCTATTCACGCAACTAGTGCTCGAAGTCCTACTTTGTTTTTATTTTATTTTTTTGCTCTTTGTTCTTTTATGTTTGCCATGACTTTCAAATTATCTCAAAACTCTCAAAATTATTAATAAAGTCTTATTGCAATATCTTTCACCCAAAAGTGTCCCACGAGTAAGTTGAGGTAGGAATTATAATAGGCAAAAGATTTCTTACCATTACTATGATTTAACCTTTCAAAGAGCAGTTTGTCTAGGGGCAATCGTCAACATCAAAGCAGGAGCGAGTGACCCAAAAGACCCCAAGCAAAAGTCAGTGAAAACACCCCAAAAAGGGCAGAGGCACCACGAGAAGTCAAACCCAATGGAAAACACAAAAAGCTCTAAAAGAAAAATAAAGGGAAAAGAAAGAAAAAAAGGAAAAAGAAGAAAAAGAAGAAAAAGAAAAAGATAAAAAGAAAAGGAAGGGTTCAAAGTGAAAACTCGAAAGGGCACTTTGAGGCAGACAATTACAGGTGTTGATCAGGATGAGAAGAAGAAGAACAAGGGTCCGGTAGAACCGAGAAAAGGTGCAATCAACGTAAGAAGCAGCACCAAAGGACACGTTGTCAATAGAATAATATGATTAAATAACTTCAAAATCCAGTCATACATCACGAGTAGTTAGGCATCCCTAGGTTAGGAGCATGCTAACTCTTCACATCATGGCATTTCATCTTTTTCATAGGTACCCGAAAAGCGAGACGGGCCCTTCATAAAAGGGGGAGTAAACAACAAAGTGAAAACCCCAAAAGATTTTAAAGCAAGGGAGACAGATACTCAAAGCTCAGGGCAAAGGAGACAGAAACTCAAAGCCCAAGAATTTCAGAGCAAAGGAGGCAGATACTAAAAGCTCATGGCAAAGGAGGAAGAAACTCAAAGCCAAAAGATCTTAGAGCAAAGGAGGCAGATACTCAAAGCTCGAGGCAAAGATATATGAAATCTGCTCATCTATTCGGGCACTTGGAGAATAGAACCCGACTATTTATTCGGGCACTTGGAGAATAGAACCCGTCTATTCGTTCAGGCACTGGAGAATGGAAATCTGCTTATCTATTCAGGCACTTGGAGAATAGAATCCGCCTATCTATTCGGGCACTGGGAGAATGGAAATCTGCTCATCTATTCGGGTGTTTGGAGAATAGGCCCCGCCTATCCGTTCGAGCGCTTGGAGAATGGAAATTTGCCTATTTATTCTGGCAATCAAAAGTCAAAAAAGAAAGAAAAGAGAAAGAAAAAAACTCTTTGTCTACTTGCTCGGGGCATCTTAGGGGAGAATTCACGATCAAAAGACTTTGGGGAGAGGGGTCACTTAGGATCACGCGGCTGCTTCAGAAAACGAACCGTCCAACAGGGAAGTAGGACAAAATTAGTGCTTATGGTCTTTGCTTTATTCTTGTTCCACAAGTAATAAGCAAAGAGGGACAACTGTAATTACTAATTTTATCCGGACCTTGAACCCCCTTTGGTTTGTGATTAATGGGCTTATATTGGGCTGTTATAAAATTAAAAAAGAAAATAAAAAAAAGAAAAAAGAAAGAATATATATATATATATATATATATATATGTCATGTCTTAGTATCATACATATTATTACCTTACTATTATTAGTGTTATTTATTGTATATATAAGTGCATGTGACATATTAGATATATGTATAATTAAGTAATAATGCGTGAATGTGTACATGTATATATTTCTCTACTATCATTGTGATTGCCTTTTTATGATTATTATTATTAGTAGCATTATTATTTTTATATTCATTATATTATTGATATTATCCATTTCAAAAAAACCCTAAACATTACTAATATATTTTTTAATATTATCTTATCATTATTATTATCATTCATTACATATTATTTGTTTTTATTATCATCACTTATTATGGTATGTTACTATTGTTCTTATGTTTCGTTTTTATTTTTTTATCTTTATCTTCATTATTGTTATTACTTTTATTATTACGACTGTTATTTATTATTATTATTATTATATTATTATTATTAATTATTAATATTATTATTATTATTATTATTATTATTATTATTATTATTATTATTATTATTATTATTATTATTATTATTATTATTATTATTATTATAGTTTGAGCAAACACATAAATAAATCAACCCAAATATATTAACACTAATAATAAGAGTCCAAAAACCAAAAACCCAAAGTAAATATATTACAACTTGGCCCGTCTAAGCCCAAAATAATACAATAGCCCAAACTAACCCTAATCCTCATCTTATTTGCGTAGCCGCCTTCTAGCCGTTAGATCTGGCCCTAGATCTAACGGCCCATAATGCAAAGAGTGGGAGGAAACCCTAGATTCCTTCGCGCTGCACCTCGTTCAGTCGTCAGATCGGCGATGATCCAACAGTGTAGATCGCGTGAAAAGAGAAATCCTAGCGAGCCCCTATGGTTTGGTCTCGCGCTGCCAAGCCCACAGCCGTCAGATCTGTTTAGATCTGACGGTCCAGAGCCCGTCTCAGATGAAGCCCTAGATACCCCTCTCAAGCCCTTCGCGCTGCGCGGTCTTAGCCGTTGGATCGAAAGGGTAACCAACAATCCGAATGGATCCAGAGATGCAACACGCTCCACGCGCGACTCTTCAGTGCCTCACTCGTGACATTTTGGGTCTTTTACGCGTGCGTAAGAATGATGCATGCACCTCTGTCGAGCGTATGAACCGTCAGACTCTCCACGCCGCTGCTCGTGTAGGATATTTGCTCTCACCATTTCGGGAATGACCAACAAAGAAAAACAAAAAAAAAAAAAACATGTCAGTATACCCAAATTGACGATAAGAGCAAAAGAAAGCACAAAGGTCAACTAGACAAAGGATTGTTAACACCCAAAACAACACCGGGCTTCCAAAAGGCAGAAGTCAGAAGCAAGAAAGAGAAAGAAAACCAACATTTGTATTTTTATTATACTCTGTAATTTTGGCATATAAAAGGAGCAAAAAAGGAATTTGTAAAAGAGGGTTTTTTTCGATTGAAAATTGAGAGAAAAAAGAAATCAAAAGGCATTCGAGGTATATCCTTCGCATCTCCATCACATGCATGCAAACATAAAAAATATACACAAAAGAGGGGGTTTCTGTTTTTTCTACATTTTTCGCGTTGTCTTCCCCGTGTCGTTTCGCTTTCCTTCGCCGGTGACAAACTTTTCGGTCTCTCCAGAGGCCGTTCATGGTGAACCGGTGAGAAAGTTAGGTTTTTGAAAAAAAAAAGAAATGGTTTCGGTCATTGTTTTCAAAATAAAGGGAAATATCTTTGGTTCTGATTTCGCGATAAAGAAGGGTCTCAAGTCGTTTCCTATTAAAGAAAACAACAAGGAAATGGTTTTTAGGGGCTTTTGGTTTCTCCGGTCGCCGGTAGTGATGGCTGAGGTAGTTTTCGGTATCGGAATATAGGGGATTGGAGAGAAAAAGGAGTCTGAGAAAGTTCAAATTGGGCAAAAGGAGAGCCAAATGTTTTTAAGGCCCTTTTTATAGCGTTTTAATATTTTTAAAATGGTTTAATTCTTTTCTAGCCCCTCCATGTTTTTGAAACCACACCACAAGGGTTTTTGTTCCTCAAAATTCCGCCTTTGGTCCTTGTTGTTTTAATGATATTTTCAATTTCGTCCCCTAATTTGTTTTAATCGACGCCGAATGGTTTAATAACCATTTCGATCCCTACAGATTTCAGCGTCTTTTAACTTTGATCCTTATTTACGCGATTTATTAGTTTTTTTATGGTCTAATTCCTCATAAGCCCCTAGAGTCTGTACCGATCCAATTTTAGTCTTTTTCATCATAGTTTTTTTTTATCTTATGCATTTTAATTTTTTGTCTCGTATTTATGTTTCCTTAATTTCAATCCATGCTTTATTTTATATGTTTCATATATATGTATGTTTGGTCAATAATATGCGGTTGATGTGGTATACGATCACATGTCTTTACCGTCTAGTTTAACATATGGTTTAAATAATGTGTAATGTTAAGCCACATGATATATGTACGTGTTTGTACGATTTGTGTCTTCTTAAATGCTTGGTATAGTTTGCTCGTGTTTTTTTATATATATAATGTTTATATGTGACAACGCTTAGTAAGTCCTTTCTTTTAGTACGTTTAATTATTTTAATATGAATTCCTTTCCGTTATATTGTCATGCTCATTCTATTTAAATGTGTTACTATGATTAGTTAAGAATAATTATGTTGAATCACATCGTTTGTGTACTTGCTTCTTATGTTTTTTTACATTTTGCTTGATCATTTGTATATTTTTACGTTTCGTTTGTTGAATTTATAAGTTGCATCCGAGTTTAAAAAAGTGCAATGTGAATGCCTTTTTATTCGGGAACGAACGAGGCCAGTACCAGTCGTAGTGGTGGTGGTTCGTACGTTCTTTCTCGTATATCATGGCTTTTTAAATTTCACTCACCCGTATAACCAAATTTCGATACGAATGGACACTTTAATTCGCAAAATTTAATATTAACTAAGCGGTAATGATTTTGGTACCGATTTTAGGGCACGACGGGGGTGCTCATCCTTCCCCGCATGTAACCGACTCTGGAACCCATTTTTTAGAAACATAAAGAATCTCTGGTTTTATTTCGGTGTCCGGTCTACCATTTTTAAATTGTCGGTGGTGACTCCTCCCGTTTTTCAAGATCCAATTAAATTTTCAAAAACCAAATTAAAACTTTGTTCCACCGAGCGACATTCGTTGTACTTGAATTTTTATTTAGTCGCTACACTGGGTGCATCTTTACTTTTGCTGGTTATTAGTCCATGTTGAGGGGTACTACTCGGAAGGTTGGTTTTGGGTTTGATGATGCGCAGGAAAGGAGTCAAGAGAGAAAGTTGGCGCCGGGAATTGCTATAGCATAGTGGAAGTGGATATTGGCCAACATCTGAGAATCACGTAAGCTGTAGAAGCACGTGAATACGGAGAAAAGGACGACCTGACATGTGCAGGAGCCGGTACCCACCTACAGACTGTCCTCCTTGTCCCCTCGTGGTAGAGCCTGTCGGTGGATATTCCTTGGGATTTTCAAGGAATCTTTATGGCACAAAACCCTAGAGCCTCCACTATATAAAGAGTGAGAGAAGCTTGGAATACACACGCAAGAGAGAGGCGGAAGAGAGCAAAGAGAGAGAAAGTTGCAAGAAGAGAGAAGCGTTCACCTTTATCTTCTCCACTTGGTGTCCTCTATCATTGAAGCTCCAAGGAGTGGCCTCGCCGGCCTCGAGAGAGGCGGTAGGCCTAAGACAGTCGGGCAGTCCATGGCGAAGATAGAGTTCACCTTTCTTTCTGTCGCTTTAGCATTTCCTTTTCATATCTTTATCGTTGGTGATGTTATCGCAATGATACGTTGGATGATATTTCCCAGCCACGAACTGTTTTAGGTGGCTTAGGTTTGATGGATGATTTTATTTTAAGTACTTTTTAATGCATGATATATCTTTTCAATGTTTATCATGTTCTATGCTTTGCTTATGCATTTTATTTCCTTAAAGTTGTAAGAGCCCTCGAGAGTTGTTCGTCCTTTAAGTGTTTGTTGAGGTTAGTAATCGAGAGAGCTAGCCTTAGAACCCCCATAAGCAATGGAGTGGTTGTTGAGAGGCGGACTCTAACCTACCTTAGAGATAAGTGATATGTTTCAAGGGCTAAAAAGGATAGTTCGTGAAGGGTAGGGGAGTGTTAAGAGTTTACGCCGAGAGGTGTTGCAGTAGCATTTCTGACTCCCAGTTTCCTGGCTAGAAATAGTTTAGGAACACTTTTAGCAAATCCCGCCTAGCATAGAAGATAGCTGAAGAGCCTTAGTATTGTTAAGAAGCTTAGTTTAGGTTGTCCATCATTCCCAGCCAGTCATTCCGTAGTGAGTTTCGCATGCGAAAGGGGACATGTTCATCATATTGCTATCTTATCTTTTTCTGCACTGTTTTGCTTCAGCATTATTTTACATCATCTCTTTTATTATAGCTTTGTCATCTGCAAAAAGTTCAATCAATATTGTTATAGCAACCCGTGAATACCTCCAATCCTTGTGGAGACAATACTCGCACACTCACTTTATTACTCGTTCGACGTGTATACTAGCACCATATTTGCGTATCATGTATAGTACACTACACTCACTCACTACTCACTCACTTTATTACTCGTTCGACCTCGAGCCATTAGATCATTTGACTGCTATCTTGGACGATCTCTATCCCGGAATAGTAGCTCCAGAAATTCAGGCAGACCAGATCGAGCTTAAACCTGTTATGTTCAACATGTTGAACACTATTGGTCAATTTGGAGGTATGCCTCACGAAGATGCAAGACAACATATCCATGCTTTCTTAGAAGTTTGTGACTCGTTCAGATAGCAAGGAATGTACGAGGATGTGCTAAAGCTTAAATTGTTTCCATATTCTTTACGTGATCGCACTAGAGCATGGCTAAGTGGAGTGCCAGCTAGGTCAATGGAGACTTGGACAGATCTATGCAAAAGTTTTCGTCTATGGTATAATCCACCCAATAGAAACACTCAATTGAGAAATAATATTGCTTTTTTCGTCAAGCTGATGACGAATTCATGTATCAGTGTTGGGATCGATTCAAGGGATTATTGAGTAAGTGCACAAATCATGGTTTTCATGATTGGACCCAAGTGGTTATTTTCTATAATGGAGTGAATGCTCCTACAAGGATGATGTTAGATGCTTCAACAAATGGGACCTTGTTAGACAAATCATCGGAGGAAGTATTCGACATTCTTGATAGGGTAGCCAACAATGATTACCAGTTTCCTACCACAAGGCTTGGAACGGGGAGGAGAACCCAAGTAGTTCGAGAGAGTGAAGTTGATGACTCGGTAGCCACCTAGTTAGCTGTTATCACCAATATGCTAAAGAACCTCCAACGTCCCAGCGAAATCAAGAAAGTGAAGTCTGCAACCTCATGTCTTAGATACGATGGCAATCACCATTTGAGTGAATGCCCTAACAATCAAGAGTCAGCCATCTATATGGGGAATTATAACCGCAACAACAATACATACTCTAATACCTACAACCCAGGATGGCGCCAGCATCCAAATTACAGTTAGGGTAATCAAGGGCACATCAATTCTGCTCAGCTAGTGCCACAACAAAATCTGATTGAAGCACCATCTTCTAACCAGATGATGCCATGGCAAGGTCACAAGGGAGCATCATATTCATCAAACAGTTCACTGGAGACTACATTCAAAGAATTTATGGCTATGACAAAAAATTTCATGGGAACCACGAAAGTTTTGCTACAGGACCATGCAACAAACATTAAGAATCAAGGAGCCTTATTGCAAAGCCATAGTTCTTCTCTCAGAGCCTTAGAAACACAAGTTGGTCAAATAGCTCAAACCTTGCATGTGCGACCACAAGGGAGTCTGCCTAGTGACACTGAAGCCACTAAGCACCATAGCAAGGAGCAATGCAACGCACTCGCGTTAAGAAGTGGCAAGGAAATTAGAAAGGAAGACAAGTTTGAGGGAAAAGAGAAGGAGGAATCTCAGCCCAACTTGCCTCGCGAAGAAGATAACTCACAAGATCCTCCAGTTGAAGAGAAGTGTGAGGAAGTCATAGCAAAAGAAACACCGGAGGAGGAGCCTACTTTTGCTACAGCAAAAGATGCAACTCCACCAGTCTAGAGAAATGAAGTTAGACCCACACCTATTTTTCCTCAATGACTCAAGAAGCAGAAAGAAGACCTTCAATTCTAGAAATTCGTGGATATCCTAGACAACTTACATATCAATGTCTCATTTCTGGAGGCCATTGATCAGATGCCAACATATGCCAAGTTCCTTAAGGATATAGTTACAAAAAAGAGGAAGGTCGAGAAGCAAGAAATTGTCGCTATAGTAGAAGAATGCTATTCTATGTGGAGTAAGGTGCCACCTAAGAGGAAGGACCCAGGTAGCTTTGCTATCCCATGCTCTATTGGCAATAAGTTTGTTGGAAGAGCACTTTGCGATTTGGGATCAAGTGTTAACTTGATGCCTAAGTCGATTTTTCTAAAACTAGAATACAAGAGGCACAACCCACCAAGGTTGTGCTACAGCTAGCAGATCAATCTAATGTTCGCCCAGAAAGAAGAATTGAAGATGTCGTGGTAAAAGTGGACCGATTTATTTTTCCAGTCGACTTCTTAATCCTCGACTGTGAAGCTGACAGCAACACACCCATTATCTTGGGAAGGCCATTTTTAGCCACCAGGCGAGCCTTATTCGATTGTGAAATGGGTGAGTTCATGATGCGAGTGGCTGATCAGATGGTCACGATCAATATTCATGACACCCTCAAGTATGTAGACAATCCATGAGTATGCCAATATATAGATGCTACAACACATAATGTGACTGTTGAGTTTTGTTGTAGCAATAAGATGCAAATGGAAGAGTTTGAAGCACTCTGCAAAGATGATGATTCAGACCTAAAAGAGCTCTCAAGGGAACTGGAGCCGTCTAGTCGACTCAAAGCTAGACCAAGTCAAAGATGTATGTTGGCTATCTTTTCAGACATGGTCGAGGATTTTTTAGAAATTTTCGTGGATGACTTCTCGGTCTCCGAAGATGACTTCGACACATGCTTGGGCAATCTCGCCAAGGTCCTAAAGAGGTGTGAGGAAGCTGACTTAGTGCTCAGTTGGGAAAAATGCCATTTCATGGTAACGGAAGGAACGGTCTTAGGCCATAAGATCTCGAAGCAAGGGATAGAAGTTGACAAAGCAAAGGTCGAGGTCATTGAAAAACTACCTCCCCCTACTACTGTTAAGGGAGTAAGAAGCTTCCTAGGGCATGCTGGCTTCTATCAGAGATTCATCAAGGACTTTTCGAAGATCTCAAAGCCGCTATACAATTTGCTACAACAAAATCAACCATTTGTGTTTGACAAAGATTGCTATAGCGCGTTTCAAGAACTGAAAAGGAAGCTTATCTCAGCACCAGTTGTCATTCCACCTTATTGGAACGAGCCATTTGAGCTGATGTGTGATGCAAGTGACTACGTCGTCGGTGCAACACTTGGACAACGCCGAGGTAAACTCTTTCATGTTATTTATTTTGCTAGTCGCACTTTGAATGATGCACAAATAAATTAGCCCACTACTGAAAAAGAATTGCTTGTTGTAGTATTTGCCTTTGATAAGTTTAGATCATACTTGATAGGCACTAAGGTTATAGTTCATACCGATCATTCAACCGTTAAGTACTTAGTGACTAAAAATGATGTTATGCCTAGACTTATTAGATGGATACTCTTACTGCAAGAATTTTATTTAGAAGTTGGAGATAGGAAAGGATGTGAAAACCAAGTAGCTGACCTTTTATCTAGGCTAGAAAATGCTATCACACAAGGTAGTGAATCTGAAATTAAGGAGGAATTCCCTGACGAGAAATTGTTGTCTGCTACGGCAATTCCGTGGTATGCTGATATTGTTAATTATCTTGTTAGTGGTGTTTTGCCTCCTGATTTATCTAGCCAGGGACTCAAGAAATTCAGACATGATGCAAGATTCTACTATTGGGATGAACCCTACTTGTTCAAGCAATGTCCTGATCAGATCATAAGGAGATGTGTTCTAGAGGAAGAATAACATAGCATTTTGTACCATTGCCATTCATCACCATGTGGAGGGCATTTTGGTGGTTCTAGGACTGCTGCAAAGATTCTTCAAGCAGGATTCTATTGGCCTACACTTTTCAAGGATGCACATGAGTTCTACAAGACTTGTGATAGATGCCAAAGAATGGGGAACATCTCTAAGTGGAATGAAATGCCATTGCAAAATATTCTGGATGTTGAAATCTTTGACTTGTGGGGAATTGACTTCATGGGCCCGTTTCCAGCATCATATGGAGATTTATATATTTTGCTAGCGGTCGAATATGTGTCAAAATGGGTGGAGACTGTTGCCACCCCGAGGAACGACTCTAAGACGGTCATGAAGTTCCTTCACAAGAACATTTTCACGAGGTTTGGAGCACCCAGAGCCATCATCAGTGATGAAGGAACTCACTTTGACAACAGACTCATTGCTAAAGCATTGCATCGATATGGAGTTAGGCTCAAGATTGCTATAGCATATTATCCGCAGACGAACGGATAGGCTAAAGTTTCCAACCGAGAAATCAAGCAAATCTTGGAGAAGATGGTTAATCCTAAGAGAAAAGACTGGTCCCCCAAGTTGGATGAAGCACTTTGGGCATATAAACCAACCTTCAAGACGCCTTTGGGCATGTCACCCTTCAAGCTCGTATTTTGCAAGGAGTGCCATCTACCCGTTGAGCTTGAGCACAAGGCTTATTGGGCAATCAAGAAACTCAACATGGATGCCCAACTAGCTGATGAAAGAAGGTTGCTAAAGATTAATGAGTTGGAAGAATTTCGAGCCCAAGCATATGAGAATGCCCGCATTTACAAAGAGAAAACCAAGAAGTGGCATGACAAACATATTTTGCCAAGGCATTTCTCAGAAGGTCAACAAGTGCTTCTCTACAATTCAAGGCTAAAGCATTTTCTTGGAAAGCTGAAATCAAGGTGGTCAGGACCATTCATCATACACAAGGTGTACCCTCATGGCGCAGTTGATATCAAAAAGTTGAAAGATGGTGAAGTTTTCAAAGTCAATGGAAAACGCCTGAAGGTGAACAGTGGAGCCCTTATCCTCAAGACAAGTCACACTTGGATCTACACGATCCTTGAAAGTTTGCCTCTCTAAACTTTATCCTCTATGCTATAGCATGTTTATAGATAATGCTTTTCTTTTTAGTTTAGTTTTTGTGTTATCTTTGTCTTTATTTTCTTATCTTTTCACGTAACCCTCGTACAAGCTTTCTCTTTCATAGTACTATGTCAGGTACAGAGGCAGGAGAGCATGGTCGTCTACAGGGTTGGTAGCAAAAAGGAGAAGGACATGGAGTTTTATTTTTATCTACTTTTGGAAGTACAAAGAAAAAGAGGAGAGAAAAAAATAAGAGGTTTTATCCAAAAAGGTGGGGGAGGATGAATTAAAAAAGAGAAAAAACAATAAGCAAGATAGAGAATATTCACCCAATTAATGTGGTAAAACCCTAGCTACTAAAACCTATTTATTCTCTCTCCAGCCGTCACCCATCACATTAACTCCCAGCTTTTTCTCTCTCCCTTAAAGCCGACACACGTCCCCATCACTCCCCTCTTCCATTAATTCGTTTGTTTCCCCTCACCTTTTTCAACTCCCCACACTTTTTCATTATCACCAGTCCCCTCCATTTCTTCATCTTCTTCAACACTCGACCTTTCCTTCTTCCCCTTCATCTTTTCGATTTTCTCCCAAAAACCCTTCACCACTTTCCCTTCACATATTCACTCCTCCCTACTTTCACAAAAACCTCCATTACCCGTTGCAAGAATGCTCCTGAAACTTCCGACCGCCCTAAAAAACCACCAGTCCTGGAAATCTCTAGGTTTGTCGATGACGCAGTGAAGGAACGATGGAAGAAACTAAAAGATAGGAATGTTTTTCCGGAGTTAGGGTTTAAATACCCTAAGGAGGAGGAAGATCAGTTCGATCAAGCAATCATGGACATCATTGGAAAATATTAATGGAGAACCTTCGCCGCCCACCCTGAGGAAATCTGAACCTCACTAGTAAAGGAGTTCTACGTTCATCTCACAAGCCCCACTCAATCCATTGTCCATGTGCGAGGCGATCAGATCAAGTTCACTACTGCAACAATAAACAAGTACTATGGGCTGAAGCACACTATGGACCATCACACCACTTTTGTGACGACTATGGACGTGCAAACACAGTGCGAGGTGTTAGAGGAAATTTGTTTTGAAAGAACAGTGCTGGATAACAGCAGGTCAGAAGAGAGAGGCCGCCTCAAGCCTGAGGCCAAGGTATGGAATCATTTTGTGCGACATAAGCTCATGGTCACACTACACACAGCCACTGTCCAAATCTCTAGGCTATATCTTCTCCACTCTATATTATAAGGTAGATGCATTGATATAGGAAAAATTATAGTGGATGAAGTGTATGCTTGTTTGAAAAGGCCACGTAGTCCTCTCGTGTTCCCTAACCTGATAACTGCTTTGTGTAAAAGAAAGGACATCTTTGTAGACGATCTTGTGGATGCAACAATTTGAGGAAAAACAGGTCTCACACTAGCCCTCGTCACTGAGCTCCGAGGATTCAACGAGGATGTGCCTCAGCAAACGGTGGAAGAAGGTTCTAAAAGCTTTGCTGCAGCACGGGTAGCAGCACTGGTGGCCACAACGAAAGAACTGAGCGCTGAGCTCAACCTGATGAAAGCACATCAGCGAGCGTATTTTCAGTATGTCCAACATCATGATGGTGCTATAGCATCTTGCTTCAACAAACTCCTCCCGGACAAGAACGTGTCATTCCCTCTATTTCCTTTGGAGTTACTACAAGCCCCCACCACTGCCACAGCAAGCACAGTGCCTCCCAGTCAAAGCGAAGTTGACCCTAGCTCAGTCCAGCCCACTGCTAATAAAAAGACTGCAAGAAAGAAGACGTCTGCGACTCCTACTGTCCAACCATAAAAAGAAACTCCCTTTGTTCCACCTACTGTCGAAGAAACCACCCCTGCACCCACCCCGAACAAGAAAAGAAAACTAAGCAGGAAGGCAACCAACCCTACGCTTTCAAGACTAGATAACACACTGCATGAGCCAGAACACATATCGAGTGATCATGAGGACCCCCCCTCAAAAGGAGACAACCCCAGCACCTATGCATGAGCCGACACCAGCACAAACAGAGGATGCTACAGCATCCAGACCAAAGACACGCAAACAAGTTTTTGGCGCCGTTGCCAAGGATTGGCAATTGGTTGTTTAAGGTTTTTTGTTTATATTGCTTGTTCTTTTTGTTTTGTACATATTTATTTAGGATTTTTCATTTTTCTTTTCAGGCGTCCTGCTAGTGCATGACCAGAAGACGACCTAGAGGACCCCTCCAATCACCTATTTCTAGAATCGAGCATTTCTTGAGACTTAGGAGACGTGTTCGAAGAGAGGAGACTAGAAACATGAACGGATAAATACCACCACCTCAAGGTAACGGAGATGCTATAGCAAATAGCTAGGGAGAAGTAGCTCGACCTCGAGCCATTAGAGATCATTTGACTCCTATCTTGGATGATCTCTATCCCGGAATAGTAGCTCCAGAAATTCAAGCAGCCCAGTTCGAGCTTAAACCTGTTATGTTCAACATGTTGAACACTATTGGTAAATTTTGAGGTATGCCTCATGAAGATGCAAGACAACATATCTGTGCTTTCTTGGAAGTTTGTGACTCGTTCAGACATCAAGGAGTGCACGAGGATATGTTAAAGCTTAAACTGTTTCTATATTCTTTACGAGATCGTGCTAGAGCATGGCTAAGTAGAGTGCCAGCTGGATCAATAGAGACTTGGACAGATCTATGCAAAAGTTTTCTGCTACGGTATAATCCACCCTATAGAAACACTCAATTGAGAAATGATATTGCTTCTTTTCGTCAAGCTGATGACGAATTCATGTATGAGTGTTGGGATTGATTCAAGGGATTATTGAGGAAGTGCACAAATCATGGTTTTCATGATTGGACCCACGTGGTTATGTTCTATAATGGAGTGAATGCTCCTACAAGGATGATGTTAGATGCTTCAGCAAATGGGACATTGTTAGACAAATCACCGGAGAAAGCATTCGACATTCTTGATAGGGTAGCCAACAATGATTACCATTTTCCTACCACAAGGCTTGGAACAGGGAAGAGAACCCAAGTAGTTCGAGAGAGTGAAGTTGATGAATCCGTAGCCACCCAGTTAGCTACTATCACCGATATGCTAAAGAACCTCCAACGTCCCAACGAAGTCAAGGAAGTGAAGTCTGCAACCTCATGTCTTAGATGTGATGGCAATCACCATTTGAGTGAATGCCCTAACAATCAAGAGTCAGCCAACTATGTGGGGAATTATAACCGCAACAACAATCCATACTCTAATACCTACAACCCAGGATGGCGTCAGCATCCAAATTTCAGTTGGGGTAATCAAGGGCACAACAATTCTGCTCTGCCAGCGCCACAGCAAAATCTGATCGTAGCACCATCTTCTAACTAGATGATGCCATGGCAAGGACACAAGGGAGTAGCATCTTCATCAAACATATCACTTCCAATTAGTCTAGCAAAGTATACACGCATCAAACATACTGCTGGTCGTGTTCGATCTTCACCTAGTGCTTAGTTAGTCTCCTCCGAGAGTGTGGACGATGTCGCAGATCCCCACCACTACTCGTCTGAAACTTCTATGGACAACACCAACAGCACCACATAACCTCTGCACCCAGGAGGTAACTAACTTTTTTTTCTTTTTTTTCATTTATTCCATTTTTCATCATTTTTCATGGCATATAGTGTAGATTAGTTTATGCATTAAGGACACTGTATCCCTTAAGTTTGGGGGTGTTGGTGTTCATAGTTAGTATTTTACTTTAGAATATGCATAGTATGAAAGAACAAAATTTTTACTATGGCATTATGTTTAGTCTAGAGACAGCCTATGAATATATTTATGATGTTTGATGACGAAATCTTAAAGGCTTGAACTAGTTTAGAAAAAAACAATTAGTTGAGATCTGTAGAACTGACCTTAGGATCTAGTTGTTAAAATTTTTACACAGATGCTCTCTTTCTATAAGTAAGTTCGTTAGAAAAAAAATTCAGGAAGAACCCTAGTGAACTCTGATATGTAAACTCTAGAGAACTTAAGAAAAAATTAGACGTCCATGTGCTAAAACGAATGAATAAATGCTACAACATATCCGTAGAAGGATACTCCGCTTTGCTATAGCATACTACAATTAAAAAAAAGAAATAAAGTTTTGCTATAGCATACGAGTGAATGAAAGTTGTCACGGGATGACCCTGCCTACTACTCGGGGGTGGGAGGTTTGCTCCCTGCTCATCTAGAGTTAAGGACGGTAGGTGTGATGAGTTGACACCCTTCATAGTAGAAAATCCATATCTTTGGGAGTCTGAAAATTAGAAAGGAGCTAGAGAACATGGTTAGGGTATAACTACGGAGCTTCCTTGAAAATTTGTCTTACTAGCTTAAGTATAAGAGGAAGGCAGCCACGCACACACGCACACGACTTAGTCTTAAGGAATTTTCTTAAGGATCTCACTTCTAGTTGTTTATATTTTAATTGCTTATGTCATTTCTGAGGACTGAGATGTTGCCATAGCGATTCTCTAGGGTAAATCCTTGCCATAGTATTTCTTTTGTTCTGTTCACCTTTCTTTCTGTCGCTTTATCATTTCCTTTTCATATCTTTATCTTTGGTGATGTTATCGCAATGATACGTTGGATGATATTGCCCAACCACGAACTGTTTTAGGTGGCTTGGGTTTGATGGATGATTTTATTTTAAGTACTTTTTAATGCATGTTATAGCTTTTCAGTGTTTATCATGATTTATGCTTTGCTTATGCATTTTATTTCCTTAAAGTTGTAAGAGCCCTCGAGAGTTGGTCGTCCTTTAAGTGTTTGTTGATGTTAGTAATCGAGAGAGCTAGCCTTAAAACCCCCAAAAGTAATAGAGTGGCTGTCGAGAGGCATGCTATAAGTGTTGAGTGTATAAAATTTCTATATTTTACCCCTCACTTACCCATATTTATGTTGCATTCAAGCACAATTCATTGCATTTAGGATAGATTTCTACATATACATCACAATTAGATAAAATGGCACGTTGCTACTGATTTTGGTTACTTTTGCAAGTATCTGTTGCGGCAGACTCAGGGCAGCAAAGGAGCAGAGGTGGATCACAGAACTGGAGTCGAGAAGCAAACGATGTCGTGGCAGCCATGACGACAGAAGGGTGAAGTGGAAAAGTGAAGTGGAGCTCGACAGATAGAGGATTTCAAGCCGGTCTGTCGTAGACCACTCCTATATTTTTCTGAGCCCTGAGGCAGAATGAAGGCCAAGCCCAAAGTCCAAGGAAGAAACTCAAGGCAAGAAAAGAGGACGAATTAAAGGCATCTACTCAGAATATTTAATCTCCAATAGAGTTGTACTTTAGTTTAAACTTGTATTCTTGCCATATTAGAAAACTTGGACCCAAGGCCTATATAAAGGCATGTAATTCGACCTAAGGAAAGATATCTCATTCCTAGTCGTCTTCCCCAAAACCCATGTCGTTTTCCCCTCTTCATCATGTTCTAAATTCCCCCTAGTGCTAAGGGTTGATTACGTAAAGTAGTTGCAAGGATTGTATTGTTTTAGGAATTTTCTGTCAAGCAATAAAAACTTCAAGTTTATTTATTCTGGTTTTTCATATCTCGCAAGAGTATCGGTAGAGCATTGTGAGGTTATCCATTTGTTTGATATTGGGAGAGTCAAGCATACGAACGGAATAAATACGCGTTTTCCAGTTTATGGTTAAACCATCTCGGCTTAGGGATAAGTACGAGGTTAAGTGGCTAAGGAAGAATTCAACAACATTGGTGTTCACCCTTCGATTCACGTCGGGAGGTATCATCTAAGAAGTGTTCATCAACAGAACTTGGGCCTAGGGATAGGACAAGTCATAGCAGGGATTCTTGCCAAGCTTGAAGTACAGAGTTGTGTGATCATTGCCGCGACATCAACAGACTTCTACCACGACAGGTGCTGCCGCGACATCAACAGACTTCTGCCGCGACAGGTGCTGCCGCGACAGGGTCGACGACAGAAACATAAGTTCCTTTTATAGTGCAGCACCTGCACTACTGAGCAATTCAATATCGGCCTATTTCTTAAACCTGATTCCTTATTCTTTTATTTTAGTTATTTATCAAGATTACTTCGCAATCCAATTAAACTATTTCTCTCTCTTGTGCAGCAATTTAAGGATAGAGTTATTTCCAGTCCCTGTGGAGACGATATCCGATACTCCAAGTATCACTTTACTACTTGCTTCGTGTACACTTGCACTATTTGCGATAGGACTCTTTTACACGCAACACCTACCTTAGAGGTAAGTGGTAGGTTTCAAGGGCTAAAAAGGATAGTTCGTAAAGGGTGGGGGAGTGCTAAGAGTTTACGCCAAGAGGTATTGTTGTAGCATTTCTGACTCCCAGTTTCCTAGTTAGGGATAGTTTAGGAACACTTTTAGCAAATCCCGCCTAGCATAGAAGATAGCTGAAGAGCCTTAGTATCGTTAAGAAGATTAGTTTAGGTTGTCCATCATTCTCAGTCAGTCATTACGTAGTGAGTTTCGCATGCGAAAGGGGATCTGTTCATCATATTGCTATCTTATCTTTCTCTGCACTGTTTTGCTTCAGCACTATTTTACATCATCTCTTTTACTATAGCTTTGTCATCTGCAAAAAGTTCAATCAATATTGTTACAGCAACCCGTGAATACCTCAAATCCATGTGGAGACAATACTCACTCACTCACTCACTTTATTACTCGTTCGACATGTATACTTGCACCATATTTGTGTATCATTTATAGTACACTACACACGCAAACAATAAGTCTACCTTGTTGTCTGTTAGAGTTGTTGTGGACTATGCTCAATTGCTTATGACTGACTTTGTTACAGATTTTGGCCATAATATGCCTAATGTTTGTAAAACCAATATTTGATTTTGATATAACAAATAATCTAAGGACTAAATTTCAAAGTAAATAAATTTTTAAGTACTCAAAAGACTCACATTTGACAAGTGAAATTTATACCTAAAATGTTTTGAAGTCAAAACTTAAACCCCATAAATTTTTCTAAGTGTTTCAAAGCTAAAATACTCAAAATTGCTTAGGCGCTTTGAAACAACCCCAATGTGTTTCGATACATTTTGCCACTGGAAACGTTCATTTCGATACGAACTAATCTGTTTCGAGACAAGGGTTTCGAAACAGGCTTGCTTGTTTCGATACAGCCTTCATCTTGACTTTTGATTTTTAAGAGTTGTTTCAAAACAACTCATACTCGTTTCAATACAAGGGTTAAGTATTTTCAAAATTGAGCATTAAATAAACTAATCGTTACGTTTCAGAACCTAACTTTTGAAAAATTGGTTAAGTGTTTCGATATGCCCCTTTGCTGTTTCGAAACACCTATTTACAGTTTCAAAACGTTTCGATACAGCCTATACCCGTTTCGATACGGCCCCCTTTTTTACACTTAAATGCATTTTACAGTTTCAAACTATTTCGATACGGCTTATAGTCGTTTCGATATGGGTCCCTTTTTACACACAACGGCTCTTTCTTTTTTGGGTGTCCGTTTCGATACAGGGCCTCGTGTTCCGATACGGGTAGTTGCGGAACAATATTAATGGAAGGAAGAGAGAGCCCCAACGGCTCTATTGATTATCTCAACCACCCAAACGGAATAGAAATCAATGAGATGGTATAAAAATAAGTCTTCAAAGCTACAACAACAACTATTGGACCTTCAAGCAACATCCAAGCAATTATTCCAAACCCTTGAGCTTATATAGTCAAATTTGTGTACCCAACTTGTAAAATTTTCATTGTTTATCTTTCTTTCAAGTTTGGAGAGTGTTTGTTTGTAATTGAGCAATTAATTAGTCTATTGAGAGATACACTTTAGATTGCCTTTCTTTCTTTGTAATTGTGAGTGAATTTGATTAGCTTTCGGTTTGTAAGGTTGCCTCCTAATCCGAGAAAAGGGGAAGAATCAACAGTGGATTGGTTGAAAATCCTTAGTGGGAGCTAAGATAGTGGATGTAGAGATTGTTAGAAGCTTGAACCACTCTAAATTTTCTTGTTTCAGTTTTTCATTTGCTCCTTTCATCCCTGTAAATTTTTAATTGTCAATTCACCCCCTCTTAGCCATTTGCAATTGTGTGGTCAACTCAACAATTGGTATCAGAGCTACACTCATTGGAAGGATTACAACCATTTTGAGTCGATTTTTAGAGAGTTCGATCAACAACAACTAGAAGCAATGGCATCTACCTCAGGCAATAACTACGAGTCACAATCTATCACGAAGCCTCCTTACTTCAATGGGGATAACTATCCCTATTGGAAGAATAAATGAAACTCTTCATCAAATCTAATGATTATCTCATGTGGGATATTGTGGAAGATGGTCCCACCATTCCTTTGAAAAAAACCGATGAAGGAAGACTCGTTCTAAAGTCCAAGCACGAAATGACCGATGAGGAACGAAAGAAGCTTCAAATCAATGACAAAGCTCTACACATGATCTTTTGTGCTCTTGGACCGGATATGTACTCGAAGATGTCTTTATGTACAAGTGCTAAGGAGATGTGGGACAAGCTAGAGACCACATATGAAGGAACCAACGATGTCAAAGAGACCAAGATTGGGATCCTTAATTATAGCTACGAGAGTTTCAAGATAGAGCCCGAGGAAAGCGTCACTCAAATGTTTGATCGCTTCTCAATCATCTTCAATGGTCTCAAGGGCTTCGGTGACACCATTCCTAAAGACAAGCTAGCCCGGAAGCTCCTCTATTCTCTCCTAGATTCATGGAAAGGAAAAAGAACCACAATCATCGAGACTAAGAACTTGAAGACACTAAAGCTCTATGAGTTGGTAATGGTCTCTCCTCACTCATGAGATCATGAAAAAAGGAGGAGAAGAAGAAAAGAAGAGAGAAGAGTAGAGGAGAAGAAGAAAAGAAGAGAGAAGAGTAGAGGAGAAGAAGCAAGGAATTGCTCTCAAAGCTTCACATGAAGAGAGTGGTTCTAGCTTAGATGAGAAGGAAGAAGAATTGGCTATGATAGCCAAGAAATTTGCTCAGTTCATAAAGTCCAATCGGGGAAGAAAGTTCCATAGAAGAGAAGACTTCAAGAACAAGAACAAAGAGGGAGAGAAGGACCAACTCATATGCTATGTGTGCAAGAAGCCAGGGCATATTCGATCCGATTGTCCTCAACTCAAAAGGAAGAGCTTCGGGAGGAAGAAGAAGCTCAAGGAAAACGATGTTACTTGGAGTGATGGGGAGCAAGAAGTTGCCAACCTATGTCTCATGGCTTTTGAGGAGGATCCAAAGGCAACCTCTAACTCATCTAGTTTATATTTCACTTTTGATGAACTTCGTGATGCATATGATGAGTTACAAGAGGTGTATGATGAGTTGGTTGATAAATACAAAATATCGGTTTTGAAAAACAAACAAATGATTTTGGTTTTAAGAGCTCAAAACGATTCACTTTCCAAGACCAACTCGGAACTTGAAAAGAAGGTTTTGCTTTTACAAAATTCCTCAAATGAATTTGAAAAGAAATCCATTGATTTGAATAACCTTCTTGAAAAATATCATGTTTATCACAATGAGAAGATGGATAAACTAAAAACTTCTCTTAACACTATTGGGAAAAATAGTTTTGAAAAAAGGGATTCTTCAAAAACTCAATATGTAAAGAGAAATTTTAATAACTACAAACAAAGAAGCTCTCATAGGCATCCTAGAAGTAAAAGAGTTAGGAGTGTGTGGGTTCCTAAGGAACTTGTAAATTCTAACAATATTGATGCTATTTCTTCATAGATTCCTAAGGGAGCCAAGTATTTGGGAGCTAACCCACATGGACCCAAAATGATTTGGGTACCAAAAATCAAGAACTAATCTTTGTTTGTAGGGAGAGCATTGCTACAAGGCCAAAGCTTCAAGTCAAAACTCACGGTACCTTGATAGTGGATGCTCAAGACACATGACTAGTGTCAAGAGTAGATTCTTTGATCTAAAGCCAAAAAGTGGTGGAGTGCTGACTTTCAGTGACAACTCTAAAGGCCATATTGAAGGAATAGGCTCCATTGGTAATCACTCTTCAATCTTAATTGAAAATGTTCTTTATGTCAACGGTCTAAAACATAATTTGTTGAGCATTAGTCAATTTTGTGATAAAGGTTTTAATGTTCTTTTTTATGTTAATGGTTGCAAGATAATGAATATTGAAACTAATAGGACTATGCTTATAGGTCATCACATAGGTAATATATATATATATGGTGCATTTAGATGACATAAACATTTCAAATGCATGTTTTGTAGCTAAAGATAAACATGATGCATGGTTATGGCATAGGAAACTAGGACATGCTAGAATGAGTGTCTTAGAGAAATTGGTTTCCCAAGATCTAGTTAGAGGTTTACCCAAGATAAAATTTTCATTAGATAAAATTTGTGATGCAAGTGCCAAGGGTAAACATTAAAGAACCTCATTTAAACATGTTAATGATGTTTCAACTAGTAGTGCATTACAATTGATCCAAATGGATCTCTTTGGGCTAATTAGGAAAATTAGCTTGGTGGAAAATCATATGCTTTTTTGCTTGTTGATGATTTCTCTATATACACTTGGGTTCTATTTTTAAGTACTAAAGATGAGGCTTTATAAAAATTCATCACATTTTCAAAAATCTCTCAAAATGACCTTGGTCAAAATATTTACCATATTAGAAGTGATCATGGAACCGAGTTTCAAAATTTAGGTTTTGATGATTTTTGTAAAGAAAATGGTATAAGCCATAATTTTTCCGCACCTCGTACTCCTCAACAAAATGGGGTAGTTGAGAGGAAAAATCGGACTTTAGAAGAAATGACTAGAACCATGTTTTTTTAAAACAATTTACCTAAGTATTTTTGGGCGGAAGCCACAAAAAGTTATTGCTATATTATTAATAGAGTAATGATTAGGCCACTTTTAAAGAAAACCCCCTATGAGATTTTAAAATCTAAAAGGTCTAACATTAGTTATTTTCATCCTTTTGGATGTAAGAGTTTTGTTTTAAATAATGGAAAAGATAATTTAGGTAAATTTGATGCAAAAAGTGATGAAGTCATTTTCTTAGGATATTCTTTAAACTTTAAAGCTTGTCGAGTTTTTAACAAAAGAACCTTAGTTGTAGAATAGTCAATTCATGTGGTTTTCGATGTTAACCTCCTTCTGAGGAAGGATTCTTGTGATGATGATGATGTAGGAATCATTGAAACTAATGATGGTGGACAATCATCAAAGGTGGATGAAGTTCCAACCAAAGAGGAAGAAACACAAGATACTCCCATAGAAGCCTTGAAGGACATGAACCTTGGCGAAAAGGAAGTGAGCTACCCAAGGGAACTCAACTATGTCAAAGATGGTGGAATCTTAGGTGATCCATCCAAGGGGGTAACCACTAGATCCTCTCTTAAACTTATGAATAATATTGCATTCATCTCATGCATAGAGCCTAAAAATATCAAAGAAGCATTAAATGGTGAATTTTGGATGTTGGCTATGCAAGAGAAATTGAATCAATTTGAGAGGAGTAATGTTTGGACATTAGTTGATAGGCCTAGTAATAAATCTACTATAGGAACTAAATGGGTTTTTAGAAACAATTAGATGAGAGTGGTAACATAGTGAGAAACAAGGCTAGGCTTGTTGCTCAAGGTTACACTTAAGAAGAGTGAATTGATTTTGATGAGACCTATGCACTCGTAGCTAGGATGGAAGCAATTAGGATGCTTCTTGCATTTTTATGCTTTAATGAATTCAAGCCTTTTCAAATGGATGTCAAAAGTGTCTTTTTAAATGGTTTTATAAATGAAGAAGTATATGTAGAACAACCACCCGGTTTTGAAGATCCAAACTTCTCAAATCATGTTTTTAAACTAACAAAAGCTTTATATGGTTTGAAACAAGCTCCTAGAGATTGATATGAAAGACTTTCAAACTTTTTAGTTGAAAAAGGTTTTGAAAAGGGGAAGGTGGACACTACATTTTTTATTAAAAGAAATGGAAATCACATATTAGTAGTTTAAATTTACGTTGTTGACATTATATTTGGTTCTACTAATGAGTTTTATGTCAAGAATTTTCTAAGCTAATGCAAGGTGAATTTGAGATGAGTATGATGGGGGAGCTCTCATTCTTCTTGGGACTCCAAATCAAGCAAAGGAAGAATGACATCTTTATCAATCAAGCTAAATACGTCAAGGATATGCTCAAGAAGTTTGTCTTAGAGAATGTGAAACCTCAAGCCACTCATATGAGCTCATCAATTAAGCTTGACAAGGATGAAGGAGGTAAGTGTGTTGATTCTAAGTTTTATCGTTCCATGATTGGAACTTTTCTTTACCTTACCGCAAGTAGACTCGATATCATGTTTAGTGTTTGCTTGTATGCTAGGTTTCAAGCTAGTCCTAGAGAGTCTCACCTTATAGCCATTTAGAGAATCTTTAGATACCTTAGTGATACACCTTGTTTAGGTCTTTGGTATCCTAGAGACTCTTCCTTTTACCTTCATGCCTTCTCCAATGCGGATTATGGGGGATGTAAAGTAGATAGAAAAAGTACTTACGGGACATGTCAATTCCTAGGTAGTATGCTCATATCTTGGTTCTCTAAGAAACAAAATAGTGTAGCATTATCTACCATCGAAGCGGAATACATATCGGCTGGGAGTTGTTGTACTCAAGTCATTTGGATGAAGTAACAACTCTTAGATTATGGAGTTGATGTAGGTACCATACCCCTTAAGTGTGACAACACTAGTGCAATATGTCTCACTAAGAATCTCATCCAACATTATAGAACCAAACACATAGAAATTAGACATCATTTCAGTAGGGATCATGTCTTAAAGAAAGATGTAGTTCTAGAGTATGTTGACACCTTGAACCAATTAGCGGATATCTTTACCAAACCTCTAGATAAAGAGCGTTTTTGGACTCTTAGGAGGGAGTTAGGTCTAACTAGCCTATCTTGACCTTTTAGAGCCCTTAAGTGCAAAAATTTGCTTGAATTTTGAATAATGATCTTGCTTATGTGATTTTGCTTCTTAATGCATCTATGTTTGTTGCTAGGGGGAGTATGCATCAGATTTAGTCTTTATATCTTGATCATATATCATTCACATGCATTTAGGGTTGTTCAAAGTTGGATTTTTGGACATATTTTTGTCCAAAATACATTTTCTGGCAAAGGTGTATTGAAACATGTACATCTGTTTCGATACGGGCTCGATCTAAAGATTACAGTAATAAATCGTATCGAAATGGGATCCTCGCGTTTCAATATGGGTTCGGGGTGATGTTCTGAAACAAGGTCAACATATATCGAAACAAGTCTCGTACCGAAACGACTCAAAAGTGTTTTGAGACTCCCATTTCGATACGCCAAGTGGCGCATCGATACATGTTCCCGCAGATTGCTTTAAATAGCATTAAATGAGTATCAAACTTTAATTAAAACACCAGCTCTATTTTTCTCTCAAACCCTAACCGAAAACCCTTATATAAACTCCTCAAATCCCTTGATTTTTCACATCAAAACCTAAAAAAAATTAGGGTTTTCAATCTACACATCAAGGCTAAAGCTTTGCAAATAATTTGGTGCATTAATCATCCCTCATTCATCCATTATCCTATATCAAGGTATAAACCCTTTTCTTTTATTTTAAATTTTTGTTTAATATTATTGGTTGTTTTTAATTAATTTTTGTATAAAATATATACATATAGTATGAGTTTTCAAGTTTTGCAAAAAAATCTGAAAAAAATTTTATTCGAATATAAAATTATACTGGTAAAAATTTATTTTATGTTTATATATGTTTTAAAACTATATTGTATAGATTTTTATATACCTTGACTATTGGATTGCCTATTGGATTGAATTTGGTTGATTTACACATACATGTGTTTTTGTGTCTTGATTTATTTCCAAATTTTGAATATGGGTTATAGGAAGAGAGTACGAATCGATGAGGATGAGGGAAGTTCTAACATTGATGACAATTCTTCTCGTCCCAACCTCACTCTACTCTATTTAAAGAGTCTTCGAAACAAAGACGCCCATACCAACTTCAAGCTCTTTCAAGATCATGCAATCCGCCGTGAGCTTATTGTCTCTATACCCTTTTTGGATTCTGAACGTTTTTAATTTCTCTATCTCACTTTATTGAGGCATTGGAATTTCATGACCTTTTTTAGCTTACCCGATACTTTGTACCGTAACATTGTTCTTCTCTTTTATGTCAATTCTCGGTGTATCTCCAATGTCGATCTTTCTCAAGTGATAGCCATCGAATCCTACCTCATGGGGAAGAAGTTTCAGGTTGATCCACAAACCTTAGTCAATGTCTTTGGATTTAAAGATGAGGGGATTTCGGATGAGAACTCGTTGGGACATACTCTCGGTGGCTCTATCACGGTCCTTGATGCTCATGATCGCATCCTTCATCTCATGGTCTAGTGGTGGTTTCGTCCTTTCGAAGGAAAATTCTCCCACATTTGGCAAGTTGACGATTTTTGGATTCGTTTCTTTTGTGAGGAACGTCGACCAAATCTTTGCCAAATCATGTTTACCGAGATGGTGCATCTTTTTCAAAACTGCAACTCGGATCTTGTCACTTCCTTCACTTATGGCACCACCTTAAGTTACTTGTTCTTAAAGTTGGGGATCGATTGCTCTCTTGACTTTCCGGAATCTCTCAAGGATCCTATCGATAAGCGCACATTTCTCAGTTGCAAATTTCATTTCATTGATGGAGAGTGGATTCGTGTCGAGCATCCTCCTCAAGTTGCGACCCCCGAACTTTAACCTCAAGTTGATCCACCAAATAACGAAGCCCTCATGACTTTACTTACCGAGCAGTTCAATGGCTTGCGAACCCACATGGACTCCGGTTTTGCCACTCTTGACACTCGTCTCACTTCCGTGGAAGGGCGTATCCAAAGTGTTGAGAATCGACTCACTTCGGTTGAAACTCGACAAGCCTCAATGGACATGTCTTTTACCGGTTTCTATGGCGAGTAGATACAATTTCGATGGAGCACCGCCAATGATGAAGATGACGATGAGCCTTAGATCTTTGCATTCCATTGTATATCATCTAGTTTAGGATTTCCATATTTATGCACCCATCTATGTTTTTGCTTTAAGACTTATGCTTTGATTTATTGTTTTTAAGTATTAAGTTTGGATATTATGGAATTATTTTGCTTTGGTTTATTATGCTTAATGAAATTATGTTGCTTTGATTATGCTTTGTTTGGATCTTGTGTTATATTGCTTTATCTCATGATTATATTCCTTCATTGATTTTGATCTAACAAAAAGGGGAGAAGGGTTCAGCTAAATTTTTCAAAATCTTTTTCAAAACCTAGCTTCAATTTATGGGGAGTTTACTTAAAAATTTACTTTGGTTTTGTTATATCAAAAATGGAAGATTGTAAAATCAATATTTGATTTTGATATAACAAATAATCTAAGGGCTAAATTGCAAAGTAAATAAATTTTTAAGTACTCAAAAGACTCACATTTGACGAGTAAAATTTATAATAAAAATGTTTTGAAGTCAAAACTTAAACCTCATAAATTTTTCTAAGTGTTTCAAAGCTAAAATACTCAAAATTGCCCAGGCGTTTCGAAACAGCTCCAAAGGGTTTTGATACGTTTTGCCACTAGAAACGTCCGTTTCGGTACATACTAATAAGTTTCGAAACAGGCTTGCTCATTCCGATACAGCCTTCATCTGGGCTTTTGATTTTTAAATGTTGTTTCGAAATGGCTCATACCTATTTCGATACATGGGTTAAGTATTTTCAAAATTGAGCATTAAATAAACTAGTCGTTACTTGTCAAAACCTAACTTTTGAAAAATTGGCTAAGTGTTTCGATACGCCTCTTTGTTGTTTTGAAACACCAATTTACAGTTTCAAAATGTTTCAATGCAGTCTATAGTCATTTCGATATGACCCTCTTTTTTACACTTAAAGGCATTTTACAGTTTCAAACTGTTTTGATACGGCCTATAGCTGTTTCGATACATGTCCTTTTTTACACACAATGGCTCTTCTTTTTTGGGTGTCCGTTTCGATACAGAGCCTCGTGTTTCGATACGGGTAGTTGCAGAACAATATTTATAGAGAGAAGAGAGAGCCCCAACGGCTCTAATGATGATCTCAACCACCCAAACAGCTAGAAATCAATGAGATGGTATAAAAATAAGTCTTCAAAGCTGCAACAATAACTATTGAACCTGCAAGCAACATCCAAGCAATTATTCCAAACCCTTGAGCTTATAGAGTCAAATTTGTGTACCTGTAAAATTTTCATTGTTTATCTTTTTTTCAAGTTTGGGGAGTGTTTGTTTGTAATTGTAATTGGGCAATTAGTTAGTCTGTTGAGAGATACACTTTAGATTGCCTTTCTTTTTTTTTGTAATTGTGAGTGAATTTGATTAAGCTTTCGGTAGAAAGCTTAATCGGTTTGTAAGGTCGCCTCCTAATCCGAGAAAAGTGGAAGAATCAATAGTGGATTGGTTGAAAATTCTTAGTGGGAGCTAAGGTAGTGGATGTAGAGCTTGTTAGAAACTTGAACCACTCTAAATTTTATTGTCTCAATTTTTCATTTGCTCCTTTCCTCCTTTTAAATTTTAATTGTCAATTCACCCCCTCTTGGCCATTTGTAATTGTGTGATCGTCTCAACAATGTTACTTGCAACATGTCCAATAGATGGAAATGACATCCTGAATCGGTGTTCAAGACCAATGTTGATGGGGCTTTTATCCCTGAAACCGAAGTAGCTGCTTTTAGAGTTGTGGCCTGAGACGTGTATGGTCTTAAGGTGGACGGACACGCTTAAGTAATCCCGGGGACCCCTCACGGATGAACTTGCCGAAGCGTGGGCATTCTCAAAAGGCATCAAGCTAGCAGCCTCTAATGGATGGAGCAAGGTGATCATTGAAGATGATTCCATAGGTGTGGTCAACAAGTTGCATTCTTCTGGTCTTGATCTCTCTTTTGTTGTCATTATTCTTGAGGAGGCTAAGCTTTTTCTTAGGAAAAAAACCCTGGTTTTTCTATTTCTTATGTATGTCGGGAGGCAAATAGAGTAGTTCATTCTCTTGTGTTGAGTTGTGTGGGGCTCGATTCGTTCAACCGATAAGGCTCACCAAGTGGTGGAGAGGTGGATTTTTGGGTGGAAGGGTTGTGGAAGCTAAATTGAAATGTGACACAATGATTTATAGTGGTTCAACCTTCTAACCAAGGTCTACATCCACTACCTTAGCTCCCCACTAAGGATTTTCAATCAATCCACTATTGATTCGTCCCCTTTTCTAGGCTTAGGAGGTAACCCTTACACACAATCAAGCTTTCTACCCAAAGCCTTGATTGAAACCCTCTCTTACAAAGAGAAACAAGAAGCAAACTTAAGACCCTCTAATAGGTGTTTGTTTGCACAATTAAGCACTCACCCAAAACCTAAAACACTTGAGCAAATTTGACAATTTTGGCTCACTAGTGTTTGTCTATACAATAAATGACAATTTAAGCTCTAAGACAATTCTTGATCATTTGATGTTTGACAATATGAGCATTAGCCTTTACTTGATGCTTGGAGGTCCCTTTTATACTCCCAATTGAGTTTGTAGTTGTTACTAGCCGTTGGGATCAAATTGGAGCCGTTGAGGACTTTAATTCCCACCATAAATGTAGTTCTGCAGCTCCCCGTTTCGAAACGCTCGAACCCGTTTCGAAACGCTCTCTAAGTAGAAAGAGTTGTTGCAGTCTGTTAGGGCACCCGTTTCGGAACACCCCCTGGCCGTTTCGGAACCCGTATCGAAACGCTATAGACCCGTATCGAAACGCCCTGCATTTAAATGTTAGTTGGGAAATAGTCGTTGGGGTTTATGACCGTTGTGGTCGAAGCCACGTAGGCGTACCGAAACGGCATAGCCCGTTTCGAAACGCTGGGCAAAATCCTCATCCAGGGAAAGCCCGTTCCGATACTCGTATCGAAACATTTTTGCTACTAGAATCCCCTGTTTCGAAACTCCTTAGGGCGTTTCGAAACGCCTGGACGGTTTTGTGAAGTTTGGCTTTGAGAAACATGTAAAACCCTTTTAAGGACTTCCCTAAACATAATTTCAAGTTGTTTGGACTTTGGAAATGTTTTAAATACTTATTAAATCAGTCCAAAATATTTTTCAATTATTATATCAAAACATTAGTTCTACAATCTCCCCCTTTTTGATATAATAAAACTCACTTGAAAAATTGTTTGGGATTCTCCCCCTTTAACTTTAAGAATGTGAATAAGAGATTAAAGATATGAAAACAAATAAAGATCCCCTTATTCATTTGAAAATTCAATTTTTCAAACCATTTCTCCCCCTTTTTGTTATATCAAAAAGAATTTAAAACATTAAGTTCAAAATAACAATAGAGGTAAAATTTGACAAAAATACAAATTTGGTTTTAAAATGGCTCCCCCTTACTCAAAGCATCATCAAAGATGTTAGTCCAACATATATGATCATCTAGTTGAATTTAAACTAAGATAAACAAATGAAATCAAAAACAACTAGAATTTTTACCAACACTTGAACCCAAGGGAGGATGTGAAGCTTTCCTTCTTCAAGTGTTCTTCCTTGTGTGCATGGAGCTCCCCCTCAATGTTTGACTTGTTGAACTTCTCCATCACACCTAGAAAAAGACAATCAAGTGATTTTTGGTATCCAAATTGCTTTGGATCCATGAACATTGGTAGCACAAATTTTAGTCCCCTTTGGAATCCATTTTTCAATGTCATCCTTTTCAATTGAAGTGGTTAGTCCTTTTTGGACCCCAAACACTTCTAAAACATTTTCCTTTAATAAATCTAGGGGCACTAGATTGTCTAACATAGAAATTTGATTTTCCAAAATTATTTTCTTTTCAAGCTCTTTGGAAATCAAATCTTTTTCTTCTTGAACTTTTTGAAGCAAATTTTGTAAATCAAAACATTTCAATTCAAACTCTTCGAGTTTTGCTTCAAGTTCAAGTTTGGTTTTAGAAATCAAATCATTTTGAATTTTCAACTTTGAAATCAATTTATTATTTTTCAAAATATGATTTTTAAACTGTAAAACCAAATCATCATAGGCATCTTGTAATTCATCAAAAGAATAAGAACATGAAGTAGATGAATTAGAAGTTACCCTTGAATCTTCTTCGATGGCCATAAGGCAAAGGTTGGCTTGTTCATCGTCGGTGGAGTCCTCATCACTCCAAGTAGCCACATGTGCCTTCTTCTTATGGCTTGAAGTGCTTGCCCTCTCCTTTCTTTTGGGTTCTCGTTCAAGCTCTCTCAAGGCTTTCTTCATGAACGGGGCACACTTCTTGAAGAGATGAACTATCTCTTCATCTTCATCCTCCTCTTCACTTGAGTAGACATGATGACAAGTGGAGGATTTGAGAGCCATGGCACTTGCATTGATGCCAAGCCCTTTGATTTTCTTCTCTCCCATAGCTCTAATTTCTTCCCTCTTCTTCTCATCTTCTTTATTCTTCTTCATGATTTGGTGAGTAAGGAGTGACCCCATGAGTTCATCAAGCTTCAAAGTCTTCAAATTCTTGGCTTCGATGATGGCGGTCCTCTTTGAGTCCCAAGACTCGGGAAGTGAGTAGATGAGCTTTCGAACAAGCTTTTCCTCCAGGATGGCTTCTCCATATCCTTTGAGACCATTTGTGATAGTGGAGAACCTATCAAACATCTTCTCGATGTTTTCTTCCGGATCCATTTTGAAGTTCTCATACTCTAAGGTTAGGAGCCCAATCTTGGTCTCATTGACTTCATCGGTTCCCTCGTATGTGACTTCAAGCTTGTCTCATACCCCCTTGGCACTCTCACAAGAATACATCTTCTCATAGATGGTTGGGCCAAAAGCACAAAACAAGATGTGCAAGGCTTTGCAATTAAGCTCCATCTTCTTGCGATCGTCGGCACTTCACTCCGCTTTGCTTCGTTGAGGCACGAATGGACCATTTTCAACTATATCACATAGCTTGTAATCTCTTGATTTGATGAAGAACTTCATCTTTGTCTTCCAATGGGCATAGTGGGTTCCGTCGAAGAAAGGCGGTTTGTCGATGGATTGCGCCATTTGAGCCGGTTGATGAAATAGTGATCGAGCTTGCCAGATCTTCTCAATAAGATGTGAATCCCCTTCAATTGAGCCAAGCTCTGATACCAATTGTTGAGTTGTGTGGGGCTCGATTCGTTCAACCGATAAGGCTCACCAAGTGGTGGAGAGGTGGATTTTTGGGTGGAAGGGTTGTGGAAGCTAAATTGAAATGTGACACAATGATTTATAGTGGTTCAACCTTCTAATCAAGTTCTACATCCACTACCTTAGCTCTTCACTAAGGATTTCCAATCAATCCACTATTAATTTGTCCCCTTTCCTAGGCTTAGAAGGTAACCCTTACACACAATCAAGCTTTCTACCCAAAGCCTTGATTAAAACCCTCTCTTACAAAGAGAAACAAGAAGCAAACTTAAAACCCTCTAATAGGTGTTTGTTTTCACAATTAAGCACTCACCCAAAACCTAAAACACTTGAGCAAATTTGACAATTTTGGCTCACTAGTGTTTGTCTATACAATAAATGATAATTTAAGCTCTAAGACAATTCTTGATCATTTGATGTTTGACAATATGAGCATTAGCCTTTACTTGATGCTTGGAGGTCCCTTTTATACTCTCAATTGAGTTTGTAGCCGTTACTAGCCGTTGGGATCAAATTGGAGCCGTTGAGGACTTTAATTCCCACCATAAATGCAGTTCTGCAGTTCCCCGTTTCGAAACGCTCGAACCCGTTTCGAAACGCTCTCTAAGTAGAAAGAGTCGTTGTAGTCTGTCAGGGCACTCGTCTCGGAACACCCCCTGGCCATTTCGGAACCCGTATCGAAACGCTATAGACCCGTGTCGAAACGCCCTGCATTTAAATATTAGTTGGGAAATAGTCGTTGGGGTTTATGACCGTTGTGGTCGAAGCCACGTAGGCGTATCGAAACGGCATAGCCCGTTTCGAAACGCTGGGCAAAATCCTCATCCAGGGAAAGCCCGTTTCGATACTCGTATCGAAACGTTTTTGCTACTAGAATCCCCTGTTTCGAAACTCCTTAGGGCGTTCGAAACGCCTGGACGGTTTTGTGAAGTTTGGCTTTGAGAAACATGTAAAACCCTTTTAAGGACTTCCCTAAACATAATTTCAAGTTGTTTGGACTTTGGAAATGTTTTAAATACTTTTTAAATCAGTCCAAAAACATTTTTCAATTATTATATCAAAACATTAGTTCTACATCTTGCTCATTGGAGCTTTATTTGTATTGAGCCTTTTTATTTTTCTGTTGAAGTGCCAAACTGTGTGGCTAATGATGTTGTAGATGATGTTATTTATAGTTGTTAATGAAGTTTTATGTCTTCCCCTAAAAAAACAAAGCTAAAAACATCGCATTTTTTCATTGATTTGCATTGTATAAGCAAACTCTACAAAACAATAAGCAATCTCATGTGCATGGTCATAACTTCAGCTTGAACATTTTACTTTATCTAAATTCAGAACAATTATAGCATAAGAAAATGAAAGGATGGAAAGAACAAAAAAATCCATGGAGCCGAGTAACTGTAAGTGCCTTCAAATGGGGTCTAATTGATTGAGTTGGCAATGTAAGCCTTATAGTCTGGATCAAATAAAATATTCTTGCTTGAAAGGTCACAAGGGGAGCAGTCATGGTGCATATAGGACACATCATTAGCCATGCCTTTAACAATATTTACCTTCTTAACCCAATCAAATTCCACTTCTTATTCATCGGTCCTTGGTATCGTCTCCAGGCTTCCCCCTTCCAAGAACTCGTATACCAAAAGCAAGTGTCGGGGATGAAGCTTCAGAATATTATGATGGCGTATTTCAGTTAAGGCCTGAATTTCGCTGTTAAAAGCTTTTTGATTTGCCACCCCACCTTTTGGAAGTGGGTGAAGTTTTTTCACAGCAACCATTTGACTATTAGATAATTGTGCCTTGAAAACGCTTCCAATGCAGTATTTGGAGTCAAATTCTTCAATTGCTTCAACAATGTTTTGTTTTCATAGTTGCAAAATGCAAACATGTTATCACTTACTACTACATGTGGCGTGCTCTCGGTATCACCTATATCATGCAAATTACAGTCCTTTCGAATGATGTTTGACGCCTGATTTCGTATGAATTGATGACCCAAGACTCCAACAACCACTATTCACACTTTTGTCGATGTAAAGAACTCATCTTGGGGTTTTATGCCAAATCTCGATAAACTGCAAAATTGACGAATTGTTTGTTTCAATCAGTTCTTATGAATTGATGAAGTTTGCAGAACAGCTTTTCACTGCGTTGAACTTGAAACCTTATATCAACAAATCAGAAACTACGGCTTAGATCAAAGGGAGATATACATGTATTAAAACCAAAAATACAAGTAAACATGGGATGAATGAGTCCATGGCTTTAACAAGAACAAAGAAATGGAAGTGCTTAGCAGGAGGATTGATGGAAATTTAGAGCTGTTGATGGAGAATTCCCAAGGGATGGCATGATCCAATGATGATAACAATTCATTCGGAAATCCATGTCAACATTAGATCAATGCGATCCCTTTGGAGCTCTCCACCTGCACTAACAAGTAGTAAACTTTCTTGTATTTTTGGATTTTCTTTGCGGATGCTGATGAGTTTGGGATGTTTGGTTCATTTCTTTTATAAGGGAAGAAAATGATTGGGCGCAGCTCGTTTAGTCTTTGCCTACACAACTCCCGTTATCTTAAGTTCACGCGTTTCGCCTCATGGGAAGTTGGCCCACCAATCTAAACCGTCTACCTTTCTCCATGTCTCAATTTACATTCATGAAATTAGGATTAAATGGTGAGAGAAGCAATATTCTATTAAGCCTTTAAATTTAAATATTAGGAGGAGCAAAGTTTTTACTTGACTAATATTTAAACTCAAAAGACATCAAATGCTATTATACCAAAATATTTTGGGAGGGGCAAGAACTCCTCCCAGCCTACACATAGTTTTATCCTTGTCTATTTATATCTTCTTCAGCGTAAAAAATTAGGTTTAAGGTTTAAGATTAAAGCTTAGGGTTGGTGTTTAGGGTTTATGAAATTAGAAGTATGGTGTATTTTTAAGGTTTAGATTTTTAAGATTATAGTTTAGAATTTAAAATTTTAATATTAGGGCATGAAAAGAGGTACCAAAGAAAAAAAATTAAGATTTATGATTTATAATTTTTTTTTGATAAATAAAGAGTATAACTACGTGCCTCGTTAAAAACCCCCTAACATAATTTTTTATTAGTTGGTGTTAAACGATTATATATATGCAATTACCTTTGTCAACCATGTAAAAAATGGTTAAATGTTGATTTATATTTTAAATTTCAAATTTGATTCCCTTCAAACCCATTTCATATTTTTCCTAAAAAAAACTATCAGTTATAATTTAATAGGAGCAAAGGACTAATTATTAAGAACAGTGAGAACTAATTATTATATAAAATTACTTAAAATAAGTTTAATATGAGCAAGAACCAATAAGAGGTCTAGTAAAAAAATGATGATGTTTATCTTAAAAGATTTAAGTTCAAGTTGTAAATTTTATGTATTATTAAAAAGTTAAAAATATTTATGAACTAATCATTCGACTAAAAAATGTAGCCATTATTCGTTGGTAATCACCCACACCCACTCACATTGTTTGTTCTCAAGCAATCTAAGGTCTCTAGCTAACTAACAATAAGATTATAAAAATGTGCCTGGAAAACAAAGTAATTGTACTTCAAAAGTAAAAGCCTAAATATGTTCAAGTAGGGTGTCGATCGTGACACAAACGTTCTCTAAAAAATTCACATTATTATTATTATTATTATTATTATTATTATTATTATTATTATTATTATTATTATTATTATTATTATTAGGACAATAAAGCACGGACCAACTTATTTCAGTGGTTAAGAGAACAGTTGTTGTTTCTAAAGGTCACAAGTTCGAGCACTAGTAGTTACAGCAAGATGATTGAGCATGCTTAAATGGTTGAGAAAGTATATTTAGAACAGATGCTCAAAAAGGAGGGTAATGAGAGTCTAGAAGGAAAGAAAAGGTGTTTTAGTGGGTCTAGAACCCAAGGTTGTATCTGGGCTTGGGAAGGCGGGTTAGTTGCCCAGGGCCCAGAATTTTTATGGTGCATTATACTTTTAAAAAATATTTTTATATTAATTATAGGGCACAATTATTTTCAAATAATTGTTATTAGGGGTTCAATATTTTTTTCTAATATTTATTAATAGAGACCAACTTTTTTTCCAATAATAATTACTAGGGGCCTACTCATAAAGTTTATTTTTTTCTAATATTTGTTATTAATCGTGCAATTTTTTTCTCAATATATGTTATTTTGGGCATACTCTTAAAATTCAATTTTCTTCTAATACTTGTTATTAAGGGCCTAGTTTTTTCAATACTTGTTATTAGGCATCTATTTTTTTTCAACATTTATTATTAGAGGCTTATTCTTAGAATTTAATTTTCTTTTCTAATATTTATTTGTTATTAAGAGTCTAATTTTTTCAATACTTTTTATTAGGATCTAATTTTTCAACATTTATTATTATGGGCATACTCTTAAATTTTTTCTTCAATATTTGTTATTAGAGATACAATTTTTTTCAATACTTATTATGGAGCTACTCTTAAATTTTAATTTTTTCAACACTTGTTATTAGGGACAATGATTTAAATAACGGTTCGCAACCACAACAACGATCGGTATATATGAGTAGCGACATCGTCTCAAAACTGCGATATCTGCAACCGTTATGTCAACACTAGCATATGTTATTAAAAAATTCACAATCATGATACTCGTAGTGACCACAATAACATCCATTATGCCAACAATCGTGGTAAGCGTAACGCGACCGAAAATACGATCACAACCGTAATTTATATCCCTGATTAGGGGCCTAATTTTTCGTTTCGCCTTAAAGTCACCAAAATTTCAGAAACGAACTTGCTGGAACCCATGACCTAAGGGAAACGTGGAAACAAAAATGATCAATTTGACCAACCGATCAAATGTACTTACTCTATTTACCATTTCTAGCTAAAATTCAAATCAATCAAGTCCGTATATTTTTTTTATTGCCTTATAATGATACTTCGGTCCATGTATGAACATTGAAAGGACATAGTAATAAAAGTTTTCATAATACAACAATTAGATCATCAGTATAATATCAGAATTAAATAAGAAGAAAAAAAAGTTTTGAGTTGTATTCAACTTAGAATGTTTAAAACTAGATGATCAGGCACCCTATCGTGAACTGCAAAACATTACCCAAAATAATACATAATAAGTCTAATTATTTACGTCGCCCCCAACAAAGTTCAACAAACTTAAATTTACACCCCTTGCCCCTACACATGAGGAACATTATAAGCGTAAGTCACTGATTAATTAGCAAGTAGAATATTGTATATAAATACTTTCCATACTTGCTATCATACCAAAATAGGACATGAATTTTTTATTTTTTCTTACCTAATTAACAAGTCCTCTATTTTAAGTATTAATTTCTGATTCACCATTCAATCGTTTTGAATATATAATATATTGTTGTAAAGGTTTCATTAAATAAAATATGAATCAACAAATACATTATTCAATATTAGGGACTCACAATAAAACAGATTCTAACCAAATCGTAATAAAATATTTTGTTAACTTTATAAAAGATTATTCGTCAACTCAAAAGAAGAAGAAACCAAGGGAGAGCAGCTAGAGGAGCGGGTCGGGGCTACCCCTAGATGCATGCCCAGGGTAGGGGGTGCGAGAACACAATGGGAGGCACGTAAAATCTTGTCCCTTTGCTTTCGGCGATGATCTTTAATTTGGCCAAAATTAATTAAAATTTTATTTTAATATATTTATAAAATATGCCATCCTTAACCACAGAAATTACTCCTTAAATCCATGAGATTTTGTTTCAAAGGTAAAGAGGAGATTTGAAGAATTAAGTCTCCTATCTTGAATTAATCTAATTTTATATTAATTCTATATCAACCAATTCACGAACACTTGCGTTTTTATGATTCAATATGAAAATTTTTTATTGTAAGACGTCATGTCACCACGTGATTTGAGAGTATTTATTTAATCAAAAGAATGACATGTGAGCATAAAGTGATGTATCGATTCATACACCGTCAGAGATTTAACAAATGAGTGGCGAATAAAATTTTGTTTTAACTTGATATTGAAAGTTTTCCATTTTAGTTTACCAAAATAGAAGCACACTAAAAATTGATTAATGTAGTTTTCCCTCAATTTATTTTACCCATATATTGTTATTTGAAGAATTACTTCATATATACACACATATAAATTAAAGTTAAGCATGTAAATGTAGGAAAAGTGGCGTAAGCATTTGGATCCCAATAGTAAGAAACTGGCAAACAAGGAAGACGCAAAAACAAGTAGCACATGTCACCTTTGCATTCTTTTTCGTGTCAAAACACCACTTCCCGTCTTTCGAGCACCGTCTTTCCTTTTACGGTTTATAAGATGATCCCTTTTTTTCACATGCTCGTTAACTTTATCGTCTGAATACAAGTAGACCATGGGCACACCAGCACATGCACTTAAGCTAATTACTAACTAGTAGACAACACATGCGTTTATGTTAAATGGGCGAATTTATAAAATTTTAAAAAAATGGACTTATAAAATTTTAAAAGGGACGAAAAAAGATTTTTAATAAAAAAATATAAAATTTTTTTTAAATAATTTATAAATTTTAAAATTTTAGGGAAAGGGGTTCCCTCTTGATCCATCCCTACTGACAAAGCGTAACAATCTAGCAGATGTTGTTGGGGAAGATGAGAATTAAGTCCACCACAACATGCCTCCATCCCTTTTGTTTCATCAATAAATGTATTTTTATCTACACCGAGACCACATGTATGCTGGACATAATACCCCAAAGTATTGATCATTTTCTTTCTTCCTTCCTTAATAGGTGGGTTCGGCCCAGAACTGTCCATGGCCCAAAGCAATAAGAACGCCTGCTCAGGGCCCCAACCTGCTAGGGTCTCCAACTTTGAACACAGAACAGTAACCAGTAAGTATGCATATTAACGTGCTTGATTAAAGAGAAAAAAAAATGAGGTTTACAGCTTTGAAAACAATGAAGATTGAAGACATTGAAACTTAATTAAAAAAATAATAAAGAGGAGTGGAGCCCACAGTTTTTATAGTATATATGTGATATAATAATATTTATTATTAGAGTTTTACTTTTTAGAATTTAATTTTTTTAATATTTTTTGTTTTTTTAATACTTGTTGTATGGCTCATTTTTTTTAGGGTAAAATACACCGACGGTCACTGAACTTTGATGCAAAAAACAAAATGGTAATCAACCTTTCAAAAATCACGAAGTAGCAATTAAACTTTAGATTTTGAAACAAAACGGTAACTGGGGCGTTAAACCCCGTTAACCCCTAACGAAAATCTGACTGGGTATGCCACATCCCCACCCAGTTTTCCACATCCCCATAGTCCACTCTCCAAGTCAACTCCTTCCTCAACCTCTCCCACGGCGTTTGCACCGCCAACCCCGTCAACGTACACCACCTCCTCGTTGCCAACTTCCAAAACTACGTCAAAGGCTCCCAGTTCTGCGACCACCTCCATGAACTCCTCGGCCACGGCATCTTCGGCGTCGACAGCCAACGCGGAAGGCAGCTGCTGATACTTTAAGTGCCTTGGCACTACATTCAAGTAATTTGATTGCAGATAGAGCATCTTTGACGATTACTGTACTTGAGGGTTGCCGCTTTGACAGGGTAACTTTCTGGTTTCATTTCTCTTTCATATAATGTTAACACACACTCAATGCCATATTTATAAGCTATTAATAGATAACGTGAGTTTAGACTAGATGAATTCATGTTCTCTGAAATGGTTTTGCATTTCAGTTGGCACATTATGATACATGAAGGTTAGTGTTTGTCCGATCCCTCACTAACCGATGTACATCTTGCATTGTGGTCCTAAGTGTTTGTCCTTCACTGCCATCACTTCTAATGGTATATGTATGGTGTTACACAAGACTGCCTTATGGAATTCTTATCGTGTTGAATAGTGTTTAATTATTGGTCAAACAGATGAAACCTGTAAGAGATGCCATGACCGAAGCATTGCAATTATGGAAGAAGATTGCAGGGAAAGGGGATGATGGAGCTGCAGATGACCAGAAGTCTCGTGGTAAGTATGTTACTCATGTGTTTCTAAGCTTTCCGGGTTGTCCTTATTATGTTTAATCGATTTCTCTTATTGGATAAATTTATTTCTATTACTGCTGCAGATGGTGACGATACTCAATCAGCTGAACCATCACAAAAGAATGTCTTGAAAAATCCAAATGCTTGTGATAAAAAATCAGATCCATCAGGAACGGATTCATCTAACAGTCTTTCCCCTACTTTAGATTCCGTTTCCAAAGGCAAAGGTGGAAACATTCCTGATAAAGCAGTTGTAATTTTAAAGAAGAAAGCACTTGTGTTAACAGACAAAGAGCTGAATCCTGAATTCTTCCAGAAACTTGAAACGAGGGGTTCTGGTGATTTACCTGTTGAAGTAGTTGTTCCTCGTAGACACCTTAATTCTTCAAACTCCAAGAATGAGGAAGAATCCGAACCAAATTATCCAGACTCGAGAAGAAGGTCACAGCCACCATCGGCCCGGCAAGGTAACCCGCCCTTTTTGTTTCTTCAACAAAACCGGCCCATGTTAGTAACCACCGCTCACTTTTCTCCTCCTTCTCTGATCTGGGTATTAAACTCTCCTCCATGCTCATCTTCTTCTTCTTCTTCGGTTTGGAATTCGAAAATGGAGAGACACTGTGTAGAAAGGTGGCAGGGGATGGAATTTGTTGGAATTTTATAAGTCAGAGAAATATAACACGAGTCGGCGTCGTGTGAATGCGGCGTACGTTATTTTATCATCGTAATCTAAACAGGTAGATCCAATGATCCAAACAGGGCCTCCAATCATTGTCCACCGAATACATACCAAGCAAGCATCAATATCCTCACATCGGTGTATTATTATTGTCCACTGAATACATACCACCACCGTCCAGAGATCGCCGTCGACGCCGAAGATGTCGTGGCCGAGGAGTTCATGGAGGTGGTCGCAGAACTGGGAGCCTTTGACGTAGTTTTGGAAGTTGGCAACGAGGAGGTGGTGTACGTTGACGGGGTTGGCGGTGCAAACGTCGTGGGAGAGGTTGAGGAAGGAGTTGACTTGGAGAGTGGACTATGGGGATGTGGAAAACTGGGTGGGGATGTGGCATACCCAGTTAGATTTTCGTTAAGGGTTAACGGGGTTTAACGCCCCAGTTACCGTTTTGTTTCAAAATCTAAAGTTTAATTGCTACTTCGTGATTTTTGAAAGGTTGGTTACCATTTTGTTTTTTGCATCAAAGTTTAGTGATCGTCGGTGTACTTTACCCTTTTTTTAATACTTGTTATTGAGGTTAATTTTTTCTTAATATTTATTACTAGTGTCATACTTTTAAAATTCATTTTTTTCTAATACTTGTTATTATGGGCTCAATTTTTTCGTAATATTTGTTATTATAACCATATTCTTGAAATTTAAAATTTTCAATACTTGTTATAAAGGACCTAATTTTTTTAATTCTTGTTATTATGGACATACTCTTAAAATTTAATTTTTTTTTTCAATAGTTGCTATTAGAGACAAGAATTTAGATAGTGTATGCAACCGCAACAACGACTGTTATATAGCGGTAACAACACTATCTGAAATTGTGATACATGCAACTGTTATGTCTACGATATCATATGTTATTAAAAAAAATCACAAACATGATACTCGTGGTGACACAATAGCACTCGTTGTCTCCACAACCGCGATAAATGTAACATAGCCGAAATACGACCACGACCGTAAATTAAAATCTTGATTTAAGGCCAAATTTTATATTAACCCTAGGGCCACCAGAATTTCAGAAACGACACTGGTTTGGCCCATGTAACTCTTCCTTCCTTGAGTTCAAACTGTTAATTACTTGGAGACTGGGATGGATGAGGGAGGGGTGTTGGATATTGTCCTACTCTTTCGACATTTCAAATTCACATATAGTTTAAGTATTTTTTATTGATAATTTAATTTTATGCACCTAAAGTTTTATAATTTCACACCCTAAAGTTTTATGTAATTTCATAATTCTATCGATATTGTCCTCTAAGTATGATTAGAATTAGAATTAAAATTAAAATTTTAATAATGTAATAACAACGATGACAACAAAACTAATACTCATTCGACATAAAACAATAAGTGATTAGTAAAAAGAAAACTCATATTTTATTTTAAATCCATGTAATTAATAAACCTAAGAGGGTTAATGTATTTTTTTATCAATCCTTAAAAGATAAAGTAAATCTAAATTGAAATACTTTTAATAAGTAGAGAACAAAATTATGAAGGCTTTTAAGGCCTGTTGCTGCAACCCATATAAATAAAAAAGTTAATTGGAAAAGTATAAAAATATTCCATAAGGGCCCAACCGGGTTCGAACCGGTGACCTCTTGATCTGCAGTCAAATGCTCTACCACTGAGCTATGGACCCTGTTGAAATGATACTCTAAAATAAATATTTTGATTTATTACTTACCCTAATAAAGCCACTGTCCTGACCTTTTTATCCCTCTTCCACGTTCCAGTCACGAAAGAAACCACTCTTTGTTTTTGCCCTCTTCTTCAGTCTAGTTAACGCAATAAACCACTCCCAAAAGAAGTGCGAGTTATGGCGACTCAGTACGGCATCAAATGCGCCGTCAATCTAATCACCGCTCACTTTGGTGATCTCGTCGCCGTAAATAAACCTAAATCTCTCTCTTCAGCATTCGATTTTTACCATTAATTTATGCGTTTTTATAAAATTTTCTGATAACAACGACAATAACGATGATGACAGTCTAAAGTTCGATTCTGTTTGCTTTGTTTATTTACAGAAAGTTTGCGAGTGTCTTCTCCGCAAAGGACCGTTAACTCTCCAAGCCACAGTCCGGTTCACAGAACTCACTTCTTCTCAAGTCAAGAACTGCTTACTTGTTTTGATTCAACACAACTGCGTTCAAGCTTTTACTCTCGAACAATCTGGTTCTTTAATTCTTCTTCGTTTCAATTATATATATATGTGGAGGGGGGGGGGGGGGGTTCTGTTTGGCTGCTAAGAATGTAGGGAAAAGAGGGGTTAGGTTTATAATTCGACTGTTTAAATTAATTTGCAATGGAACGTGCAGTTGAGCATGGAGATGCTGCAAAAGCTAACACTCAGTACATAGCATTGTTTGATAACATAATCCATCGTTGGAGATTTTCCAAATTCTTGAATATTGTCTCCCAGAATCTTGATAAACAAGTAAACTCTTCGTTACTACTAATATTGTAAAACTAAGACTAAAGCTCTGTTTGGTTGGCGCTTTTGCTATGTGTTCTTTTTTCCCCTAAAAAATTATTAGAAAACAAAAAGGAAAAGAATTTTAAAAGTAGAAAATCTGAGGCAAATAGCAAAAGCATCAATCAAAGGGAGCCTAAATAAATATAGTTTCTATAAAACTTTATTATATTTGGTGCTTTGCTTTTGCAGTGTGTTGATCTTTTGGAGGCTTTGCTTCAGCATGGAAGGCTTACCCTCAAACAAATGTCTGATCGAGCAAAATCGGGTCAAAATGAAGGTAATTTTTCAGCATTCGCTGTTCACTTTCTATTTCTTTGATATGTGCTAAAGCTACTCTTTTGGTTGAAAGGAGTTAGGGGTTAATTGGATACTGCATTTGAGTTAAATGATTAATATAACTGTAATTGAATTTATTCATGTCCATTTAATATATTTTTATATATTTTCTAGGGGATGATGTAATTTTGGATGCTGTCCAAGAAGCCATTATTAAGTTACTGAATGCTCATTTTATTGAACGGTGCCCTGCTTCTGAACCAGTTCTCACTAACCCAACTAAACAAGAACTTGCTGCTAGAAAGCGAGCTGCGAAATCTGCCAAGGTATCTGTTGATTCATGTCAAATTCGTATGTTATTGCTTTTTTTGCAAAAGTTGGACTACGCAAGTGGTTTTCTCTGGTGGTGGAAACATCATAGAGGATTGGTATTGGAATCAAAGTCTATACGGTGCAGTCTTACCCTTCAGCAATACTATTGAAACATACTTGCGTAACAATAGTTCATAACCAAAACCAACTCTCTTGTTTCTGTATTCCTGAAGTGTTTTGGCCCCAATATACTGGTGTAATGCATCCTTAATTAGTTTTTTAGTGACTTTGGATTAGCTATTTCCCAGGTAAATTTTCTGTTATGCTGATGAGGGTTTATGTAGAGCTGTTGTCACATGAACTAGGCAGGCATAACAAGTATAGATTATTCTTCTCCATTAAAACAACTACTGTAGGTTTCGGCCTTTCCTATTCTATTTACTGTGAATAGCCTCTTGATATCAACTTGTACCATCTAAATTTCATCCTGAATAATTGCGACTCTGATGAGTATCTTCAATGTATCCTTTTAGATTGTTCAAGAACAAGAAACATTAGAGCAACGTGTTGTGGAAGCTGCTGCACCTTCTGAAGCCTTAAGATTTTTGCTTGTAACACAAACTGAACCTGCTGCTGATGGAGGGAAGGATGAGATTGATTCCTCTATTGTGACACCTGGCGAGAAGGTTGGCATAAGGCATTTCATTTGAATTGATTAGATTTATTTGTATGCTAATTTGAAGTTTCCCCATCTTTTATAGCGCAAGCGTGATGCTTTAGAGTCAGAGACAGAATATGGGACTGCGGATGAGCAAGTAGTTCTTTGGCGTGCTAATTTTGAGGAATTTATTCGACATCTTAGGCATAAGGTCGGTTTACTTTATGATTTTCCATTTGAATTATACTTTGGATATGTCGAAAGAATATTTTAGTGTTTTCTATAACAGTATCACTCGAGGAATGATTGGATTCATACTAATTATGTATGATCCTAGTGTACGTTATGAAGTTGTTTGTGCTACTTATGTGTAATCCTAGTGTAAGTTATGAAGTTGTGATAATAGGAATTGGCTAAAGGTTGCTAGTATTATGCATTCATTGTGCTTCATGCATGTAAATGAAAGATATTCCAGTGGCACTGCCTTACTCATGAGAATCATAGTGTTGGGAAATTTCAGCAGTGAAATCTTAGTGTAATATTGCCCTTTATAGTTTCTTATTGGTTCAAATTCTTTTGAGGGAAAAATATCTTTAGGTGTGTAGACTGTGTATCCCCATATAAGAATCACTGACACTGCCTGAAAAATTCACTGAAAAATGTCACATTTAGATGACTTGACTTTTAGAGAGCTCATTAATCTGTCCAAATTTTGCAAATTTGCATGCCATTGCGTTTTGCTGGACAACTTAAAAAACTATGCCATTCCTTATTTTTATTTTTTTCCGTGGACTGCTTAGAAAAACGGAAAATTTCAGGGTGATGAAGTAATGATTTGAACGTCAAGGTTCCACTGAACTGCCCCTTCAATTTTTCTTTAACTTCTTTCATTACTCTACTTTCGAAAAGTGTTTCCTCACAAATTACAGAACTATAATGGGCTTTAGATGCAAAGTGAAACCTTGCTCATACTTCACAATCCATTTTTTAAATATGATCTTGCTTATTGTTATTGAATGAATGTCAAGGTCTGTGTAATTTCCAGGCTTGCATCGAGAATGTGAAGACGCGCCTGGATGATGGAGCTGTTACCGTCTTAAAAGCAATGATGGAAGCAACTAGAAGCACGGAGAAGAAAGTTAAAACGGAGAATTCAGGTCAGCTAATCTTCAATATTGTTGCTAATTATTTTTTAACGCTTACAATTATGTATTGTTTTTGCTGCCAAAATCATATTCAGATACGCGATTCTATTTCTGTAATGCAAATATGGATCTAATACAGTATTAGTCTGAGGACTGGAGTTATTCTGTCATGTATAGAAATTATAACTTGGAGTTACAGTCCGAGATTCTTTATTTTCAACTTTAAGAAACTACTTGTACATCCACAGAGTTTTTAAATTAATCTTAATCATGTTGCTCCGACTTTTCGTTTTCTTATAGTACTCATGCCTGACCCTCCAAAGACCATCCAAATATATATAACTTGGATAAAAAATGAACATGCCTGTGCTCGACTCATGTTCGAATGCAACAACCCTCACTTTATTCTAAGTAACATAGATCTTAATAATATGTGTAAAGAGGAGGTGCAAGATGCTTTGGCTATATTGACTGATCAATATAGCTCAAAAGCCACTACACATAGCTACTTTAGCATAATTAGGTAAGGACGGTCAACTTAGTTCAACAGAAAAAGGATAAAAGGGTTATGCCTTTGGTTCATGCAACTTGTTTTAGTCCTGCCTCTATTATTGATAATCTGCATTTTACAGTTCCACTGTCACTGAGTTCCATTTATGAAGAGGTGATAAAGAGCGAAGAAGGTCGTAATATAACCTTTGATCGCGTTAGAGCCTCCCTGATTCAGTTGAGTTGCCCTCCGTTTGTAAAAGCAGACAATGAATCATATAGTATCGGTTCGTATGCCTTTTTTCTCAGTCTCTCTTTGTTTTGACTGATTAATTTGTTTTATATTTTTGGTGACGCATTGTTGTTTCTTTTTTCAGATTTCAAGAAAATAATTGAACTGGCTCAGAATGAGGAGGTCTTTCTGATTTCAGTGTTGGTTAAAATATTTGATTTGCTCGTGCTTCATTCTGTTAATTTGCCATTAACATATCTTATATTGCAGGCGGAGTCTATTGTGTTGAAAAGATACGGAAAGGATGCATATAGAATGTTCCGGTTACTGTCAAACAGCGGTCACCTACTTGAAACTGATAAGGTAACAATCCTCTAATAGAGATAATAGTATAGACTTTTGCCATTTCTATTCGCTATACATAGCAGCAATTTTAAAAATGTTTCTGAATTCTTCTACTGCGCTGGAATTTTTTTAGGGCTGTAAACGAGCCGAGCTTGAACAACTAGAACAGACAATATGTTTCTGAATTCATGTTTGTTCAACTTGCTTGACTTCAGCTTGTGTTCAAGGATTTTAGGGTATTCATGAACATATAATCAAATATGTTTGGTTAAGTTAATTGAACTTGTTTATGAACATACAATTGAATTCACAAAAAAAAAACATGTTCATGACAACAAACTTCTATCAACAAATGTTAACATTATTAATTTGCAACATATATATCATATATGCTAGCAATAGCAAATTAGCAATTAAATGTTACATATTCATAGAAGTCTAGAGCTCTCAAATTAAAGCACATATAAAAACAAATTAAGAAATCTACATTAAAACTGAGAGCATCCAACTACTAAAGTTTAACTGTCAGGTCCAATAAAATTTTAAACACAAATCTGTATTCTTTAGCTATGAATACAAGGGAGCACTATCTCCATGGTTGCTGCCGTACAAAACTAGAAAAGTTTCTCCACCAAAACCAAATTTCTATATGACAAGTTTGTTTCACCCAAAATGGGGAAATTTTAAATGACAAAAAACTAAGAAAAAAGATGTAAGGAATTAATAATATTTACCCTAAAAGGTTGAGATTAAATAACCTTAAAAATTAAAATTTTGTCAAAGCTCAGGAGAGAATTCTTTTTCTCTGCTTCACTCTATATAAAAACTCAACTTTTTCTATAGGATATAAAAACTTAATGTTAGATGAAAAACTTTATAAAATTTTAAATTAAATGAGAGTTCCATACTGTTTTCTTGCCACTGACCACAAAAGACCTGCGAGCTTTTCTTATGATTGAAAAGACTTCAGTCTCTCAAAGAAACTACACAGCATGATAAAACATTGTGTCTTTGTCTTCATTTGCAGAATTCCGTACTGTTTTCTTTACTTAAGCAGCCATATATTACATTAAGTTACTTAAGTATGCACTTGTCACGAAGTTCAGAGAGAGATGATTCAGTGCTCTAGAGATGGCATCCAAATCTGCACAAGGAAATAAAATTGCTGCTAAGTTTAAAATCGCCACAAGTAGCCAGAACATTCTTCAAACACAATTAACTGGAACATTATTTTAATGCTTCCTCCTTTTGTTTTCTATTTGAGGTTTGGATTCATTCATTCAGCAACCCCTCTTGTACATGCAGACAAGGATATCAGTCTAGAAAGCACTCATATATGTGTCTTTGTCTTCCTTGGATACTAGCTGGTGTGGGGGCTATGGAGAAGTAAAGAGGAAGAAAAGAAAAATGGAGTGATGGGTTGTCTGAAAGAGTGAAATGATTGTTGGTGCTGGTGGCGACTAGTAATATGAGTTTTAAACAATAATTTAAAAGAGTATAGTGTAAAATGAGAATTCCTAAAAATTAGAAAATATTAATAAATATATCAATAAATAATGAAATAATAATAAAAAGCATGTTATTATATCATAATTGAACACTAAATGAGTTTTATAATTTAAATGTACCATAATCGAGCTTGTTTGTGAATGTAAATAAATGAAAATACCTTGTTCAAGCCTTAAAATCTTGTTGAAAATTGTAATTTTAGCTTGAGAAATTGATATGAACAGACACAGTCCAAGTCTTTCTATTATCCAAAAAAAGGTTTGTCCATTTAACTGTTGAATGCTTTCTCAAGTACAGCCCTTTTTGTTTCCTTATAGTTTCATGTTGTAGATTGCAGATGCCACATTTGTTGAAAAGAAGGAGACTCCAAAAATTCTTTATAAACTGTGGAAGGATGATTATTTGCAAATGGAGGTACAAGCCTTTTCTTTATGTTCCCCATGAGTAAACATATTAAATTGTGCATGTTTTCTGTCACCTCTTAACTCTTGCCTCAAATGGTTTTAAAGTGATTATATTGGATCCATTTGATTTAAGCTTCTTGTTTGAAATAAATAAATATCACAGATTTATTTGTTTGAAATTTAATATTAGTCTTCAGGACAACTTGAAGTCTGTCAAATATAATAGTCTTCTATAAGAAGTTGGAATTGTTTGAAAATTCAACAATTTAAAACTAAATGAATTGGAATGCAAACAATAGAATGAACAATATTCAATTGGAAAACAGCCTTTATATGTAGTACAGCCTTTATTTTGGACCTTTATTGTGGGGGGGGGGGGGGGGGACATGCTAAGGTGTGGCTAAAATGCGTTATGTAGTACTGGGTAATAATTTAGGTAGAACCGAAATTCTTACTAACTGGGTAAGAATTTATTTTATAACATAAATTCTTACCCGCTGGGTAATAATTTAGGTAGAACCGAAATTCTTGTTAACACAAATTCTTACCAACTGGGTAAGAATTTGTGTTGGAGGCCGTCTTATTTTAGCCGTACCGTAGGGTGCCTCACGGTAGAAGATGTTCATGGTTTAATTGTGGAACTGAAGGGTCTTTATGTTTGTCAGTTGCTTATGTGCTTTGGTAGTTGTGTTAGTCATCCAGGCAAAAGGAGGAGAAAAGTAGTTTATTATGTGCCTTTGCCTTATCAAGTGGACAATGGTTTGAACATCTAATTTCGTTTATTACGACTGTGCTTATTTCTCCCTGCAGAAATTACAAGTAACAGGAGCTAAAAGACTGCAACAGTTCCTGTTGTGGAAAGTGAACAAGAACATACTCCGGGAGCATGTTCTAGATGAGATGTTCCATGCTGCCTTAAATTTGAGCCAAAGAGTGGCGTTTGAATCGGAACAGGAAAAAGAGGTTTGTTATGCACAAACTATTCTTCTCATGTGCCTTTTCTTTGCACAAACATACGGTTTCCGTCTTGCTTTATAGCATATTCTTGAAATCCTCCATGTCTTAGTTAAACTGCCTTGCCATGGACTGTATTTTCCAGCAGAACAGTTCTATACATCTCTCCTACTAATAATATATTATGTTAATGTTCCAGATGTTGAATATCCCGAAAGATAAACTTCGTGACCGTCTAAGAAAAGTCGCGCTCCTCTTGGGATCATCACAGATGAAGCTTGACGATGCCATCATGCTCTTCCATGACTTCTGAGAGAGCCATTTCATCAAATAGAGCGATGTGCTCTTCGATCACTATCAATTTGTTGTTCCATGTGGTTTTGTAGGGATTCCAAAGGTTCAGATAAGCACTTGGTTTTTAAGAATGATATTTATTTATTTATCTCCTTCGATTTCAAAGAACGAGTTTGTGGGTACTTTAGATTGAGTCAACTCAATTCTGCAATGGTTTATAAGTAGGGTAAACATCACCATTGGTCACTAGATTATTCCCGCTTTTGTTTTTTGGTCACTAAACTATTATTTTTGGCAAAATAGTCACAAATGTTACATTTTTTTCTTCCTATTTTGGTCATCTGCCATTAAAAAACTCAAAGGGGAATCGTTTAATGACCAAAATAGGAAATAAGCTGTAGATTGGTGACCAAAATAGTAAAAGAAATAACATTAGTGATCATAATAGAAAAAATGTAACGTTTGTGACGATTTTGTACAAAATAATAGTTTGGTGACTAAAATAGGAAAACAGGAATAGTTTACTGACCAACTGTGATGTTTACCCTTATAAATATTAGTGGTCTCATAATCCACGTTAACTCGTTAAGTATCTACATCGTATAGACATAGTGATCACATTGGCTGGTTAAGCATTGCCATGATTCTATGAACACATAAAAAGAAACCTTAAAATAAGTGAAACATGGATAACCAAATAAAATTAAACAGAGAAAAAGGTTATTTTGGTTAGGCGAAAATCAAATCCTTCCAACAATTTTCATGATAAAAAAAGATTGAACATTAAACGTTGCTGTAACATTGAGAAATGAAAATGGGAAACCAAACTTTAAAAACATAACAGTTGACAGTCAAGATCAGAAAGACAAACATTGATTGAAATAAAATCTACAGTAATAAAATTGCCATTCATCTCAGTAAACCATAATGCACCCATCAGTTCAGTTTATACACAGTAAGTGGTTTCAAGAAATGTACCAGCTAGAGGACCGTTTTCTGAGTTTTCATGGCCGGCCACTCCAAAAACACTCATCTCATTGCAACACATTTGCTGTACATGCGCAAAATATGACTTCTTGTCCGGATGGATCGACTTCCCGGCACAGATCATCTGAATGACTTCATCTGCCTACTTAGATACGACTCCTTTGTTATCCCATAGTAAACTGGTTCACCACCTCCATAAGTGATGAAATTTGAACCCAAGACTGAGCCACCCACAATATAGCTACCACGAAGTACGCCATCATTGAGATTCCGCTCCGAGCTCAAACAACACATTGGATCCTTTATATCTGTTGATTTTTTGACACAATCTTCAGTTTGAAGCAGCTCTGCTTCTTCAGTTTGTGGTTCTGTATCCACTATCATCTGTTTGTAAAGATCCAAAATAACCTTCAAGTCTGCAAGACAAATATTGAAATTAATAATCGCATATTACCATAATATACATTTCAAAATGTTCACTAAGCTTCTCATATCTTACTATGAGAGAAACTTGAGCATAACCGATATCAGTTATTTGATCTCTGAAATCTGAATTTTACAATACCAGTAAGATGCTCAGCTGATAGCAGCTTACAGTTTCCACACAGATCTGGCTAATGAAAATGAAGGCAGTGGTTAAGTACCATGCTAGAAATTTACACTAATATAACTTAAAGAACTCACTTTTCTGAATTTCATGAGCTGCTCTGCAATTTCTGAAGTCAGTTGTCCGAAGAACCTGTGTGTAAAAAATGGTAAACGAATTAACAAATCAACGGTTATCCCTTCAATATAATCACCACTCGACACAAAGTACATTACAAGCTATTTAGCCACTAAAATAAAGAGTTGACTGCATAAAGTACTAGGAATTGAGAGGTGCCATAATATTTCCAGCAAATGAAAACTATATATGATTTAACACCAACACAGAGAAGCAGGGGATGCAAATTCATCAAATACAGTCAATAATAATAGTAATAATCTGTCTCGGCGATCCTTGCTCTGGCTCTGTTGATGAACAATATGGTCTTTATCTTTCCCTTGTCTTCATTGTTCTAATTAGTATATACTATTAACATATCAAAATCAAGGGACCACAAGCTCAACAGCTTCATTATGCCCCAACACATTTAGCACTTCCATGAAATATGACATAAAAAATCACCATTGTTGAACTCTCCAAATCGAATCCTGGAAACTAATTGTTTGGATTTCAAAACATGGACAAATAGCAATCCATACTACCCACTTTCATGCTATCAAGGAACATTCAAACATTTTTTAATATGCTCAAAAAATGAAACTTTTGTTTATTTGTCTCCTTCATGGTAAAATATGATTCCTTTGGATCCCATTTTGTAGCTTTATCAAACAGGCATTCTTTAGAACCCATTGTGTGTTACATTTTCATACAATCAAACACAGCACCTCAAAACCAGTATTGTTCTCCATGGAAACCCGGCTTGCTGAACAAGAAACAACGACAACCCAAAACAGATTGAACCCATAAAAGAAAATAAAAAAAGAAAACCCGAGATAGAGGAACGGAATCAAACAAGAAAATGGGTTCAACGGCAAAAGATAGAGTATTTGTATTATTGCCTGAATGAAATGGGGTCGAAGCTGTTGGAGAAGAAGACGGATTTTGAAGTAGGAATCCTGCAAATCACCATTGTAGGAAGGTGAAAGCATTCTCTTTCTGTTGTTTACGTGTCCGTCTCTTCCACTTCCAGGGTTGTTTTCCGCTTCTTCCATTGCTGTCTAGAAACACCTGGCAGATAAAAGTACTACAGGGCTCCTGTATTATATTTTAGATTAGTTAACTACTCATTTTTGTTTTACTTTAATTATCGGTTTTAAAATATTATATTTTGATCATAGATTTATTATAATTTGATCATTAATTATTCATTTGGTGACATGGTGTATAAAAATGTCAATTTTTAATTTAACTCCTAAATTCTAAATAGAATATAAATTCAATCATTATTTTAAGGGTAAACTACATAAATGACCACCGTATTATTGGTAAAGTCGCGATTTGACCACCTTACTTTTTTCTAAGCAATTAAACCACCAAATTATTTAATTGGTTGCAATGTGACCACCAGCCGTTAAAAACTAACGGAATGGGTGACGTGGCAGTTAATAAAATTAGTATAATTACACATTTAGTCCCCGTTATTTGTACATTTTATCAATTTAGTCCTAATTTTAATAAATAAAATAATTTTATTATTTAATTAGGCTACGACACGTGTCACTATATTATTGGAGGACTTTATTTATATATTTTAAATTTAATAATTTTTATTTTGCTCCTCCAATCAGGTGGTGACACGTGTCACCAGATTGATGGAGCAAAATAAAGAAGGAAGCAACTTGCTTCTAGTAGGATTTGAACCCATATTCACTAGGATGAAAGTGACCACAACTACCACTAGGCCAAAGCTATTCTTGTGATGCAATGTACAAAATCTAATATATATCTTAGTTTGTTACTCGTGCTTTGTACCCAGATTCTCTGTTTCCTGTCCATTTTGTAGTGGCAACTGCAAATATTTTGGTTTTAGGTGTTACATCCTTCAGCATCGACTTCCCAGCCAAGAAGGTGACAATTGTGGGAGATGTAACGCCATTAGGCGTACTGGCCAGTGTTCAAAGGTAAAGAGTGCACAGTTTTGGACATCCGCCATGGCTGCTTCATCTGCAAATACTATAAACAAGTAGACCAATCTTACTATCAATATTTTCATGGAAAATAAACTATTTTTGCCTTTGGAACTGTTTATTTAGCATATGTACATGATGGGACTTTGTATGTGATAGCCGAATCAGAATCACTTTATCTTGGTATTTTACCGAGATAATGATGTTACAATAAAGATTTCATAATCTGGAGCGACTTTTTTTCTTATTTCATAAAGTAGAGAATAGAGATAGTTGGCAACTTTACTTAAATATGGCAGTAGTTTCTTTTTTCCTAAAAGTATTGTATTTATCTGATTAATTTTAAATTTATAGCATATACTACAGTAAAAGTGAAGTCGGTGGGAAAGAGATTCGACGTACATTATTCATCCCTATTTGCAGTTGCCACTACAAAATCGACAGGAAACAGTGAACCTGGGTACAATGCATGAGTAACAAACTAAGATATATATTAGATTTTGTACAATGCATCACAAGAATTGATTTGACCTAGTGGTAACTGTGCTATCTTTCAACCTAGTGGATATGGGTTCAAATCCTACTAGAAGCAAGTTGCTTCTTTCTTTATTTTGCTCCTTCAATCTGGTGACACATGTCACCACCTGATTGGAGGAGCAGAATAAAAATTATTAAATTTAAAATATATAAATAAAGTCCTCCAATGATACGATGACACGTGTCGTAGCCTAATTAAATAATAAAATTATTTTATTTATTAAAATTAAGACTAAATTGATAAAATGTACAAATAGCGGGGACTAAATGTGTAATTATACTAATTTTATTAACTGTCACGTCACCCCTTCCGTTAGTTTTTAACGGCTGGTGGTCACATTGCAACCAATTAAATAATTTGGTAGTTTAATTGCTTAGAAAAAAAGTAAGGTGGTCAAATCATGACTTTACCAATAGTATGATGGTTATTTATGTAGTTTACCCTTATTTTAAATAAAATGTCAATTTATTAATAGTGTTGAAGTTGGTTATGTGGGGGGCATGTCGGTTCAGTTAGAGGAAGGGAAGAGGAAGAGACAAAAGGTGGTATAGAAAAGGTAATTATAGAGTAATAATGTGGTAGGCAACATGATTGTTTAGTTTCTCGGGAAAATGAACCGTTTCCTCCTCAGGACTCAGGAGAATGAACAGTTTTGGGAGAAGTGGCAATTAATCTTCACTCTCAGTGTAGTGAGATGTGAGAATTTAGAGGCCGATGGAGTCTCCCTAACTAATTCGAATATTGCTTCAAGCCAGATTTTTACTTGATCGGTCAAAAGAGCCATGGCCATAAGAAATGGACTCCGAGTTGAGTTCACAGGCGATGATAAAGAAATTTTAGAAGATTTTATCCTATGAAGCACCACTATTTCAATCTAATATCGTATCACGTATTTATTCGCTCTCGTGCCGAGATATATTGGGTGCAGTTTAGGTACTCCCTAGTACTTCATCTTTTTATTTTTTTATGTTTGTCGAATAGTGATGCACTTTAGAGTAAGTATATTCGTCGTATCAAGTAATAAAGTGATGAGTAGAGTGTCAAACCCACGAATATTGGAACGATAACTACGAAGTTATCATGCTTAAAAATGTGTTTGCAAGTGATGGTAATCGAAATTTTGATTATGTTGAGATTTTGGGGGCTCAATTCGATCAACCGTTCTTGCTCGCCAAGTGTGGAGAAGTTGGATAATTGGGTGTTTTAGTGTGAGGTGAAAAATTAGCAATTTGACACAAGGATTTATAGTGGTTCGGCCTTCTAACAAGCGCATACATCCACTACCTTAGCACACTACTAAGGATTTCCCAATTCACTCAACAATGAATTCGTCCCCTTTTCTCGGTTTAGGAGGAAACCGTTACAACCCTATCTTTTGGACTTGGCTAAGATAGAACCAACTCTAATTTTTCTCTCAAGGCTAAACTAGAACCTCTCCTTTTACAAGGGATTTGTTTGGTAAACTAAATACCTCACAAGGTGGGTGTTTACAAGAATTAAGCTCACAAGAGTGTAAAGAATAAAACAATAAAAAAACACTCTTTATACAATATATACAAGAGAAATGAAGAATAAAGACTTAAATGTTATTTCTCTTGATCATGAAGCTTGGATATTGTCTCTATCCATCTTCAAGTGTCCCAAGGTTGCTTTTATAGTGTGGAATGATATTCTAGCCGTTTATGGCCGTTGGAGATGTTTTGGAGCCGTTGGAAGCCATTAAGGTCGAGCTTTAAATGCTCACCTGCACAATGGTTTCGAAACTATTGAAGAGGTTTCGAAACCTTAAGAAGGGATTTGTAAAAACTAGCCGTTTATAGCCGTTGGGGATGTTTTGGAGCCGTTACAGGGCCAAAGTTTCGAAACCTTCATAGAGGTTTCGAAACCTTTGTGCCAAGGTTTCCAGACCTTAATAGAGGTTTGGAAACCTTTGTTAAGGTTTCAAAAACAATAGCTTACTGCCCAGAGAGATTTCGAAACCTTATAGGGATGGTTTCGAAACTTCCACTTAAAAACACAATTTTGGCTAATTTTTTACTTTAAAATGTATATTCGATATAGGTGCAAAGTCAAAAATATTTTAAACATATTTTTCAAGTTTTAAAGACTTTTGAATTATTTTTGAAATCTTTAAATAAGTCCAAAACATTTTTCACATAATTGTTATATCAAAATATTTCTCAACAGATTAAAACTAAAACAATTAAACTAATAATAGTTATGATTAAGACGAACAACTGCAACAAATAACAGATAATTATGGAAGCTGTGATTATTGCTAAGGATATACGTTGATTGCTTATTACAATACTATAGTGATTGCCGATACATGTCAGCGTAAACTATTAAATTCTTTATCTACTCGACAGGATTTTTTAATGAATTTCTGATTCTCTCAATGCCTAGAAGTTAATAATATTGAGGTTAAGGTAATACATGTCTGCGTGAACCCTAACAACCCTATTATTTGTTTAAAAACTCCATTTTAGTTGTTGAAATCTTAAACTTATGTCTAAACCAGATTAGAACTAAGTTAACAACTTATCCCCACTGTTCACGTTCGTATAACCTAACTCTCTCGATATTAAACTACATATCAATAGTTAAAATGTCTATCTCGATAGCTCTTACAATAACTACGCACGAAGTACGATAAATAAAATAAATAAAAAGAAAACAACTATAGCATTATAATAAAGAAATCAAAACATAAATTCTTGGACGCAATAATCCCAACTAATATAATTAGCTTATGTTTGAGTGTAAAATATTCTTAACAAAAATATTAAGTACTGGCAGTTTATCAAGCAAGGTAAGAAAAGAGTCGAACGTCCTCGACAAACTTCATCCAAGCCGTCCAACTGTGCTGCAGATCTCCCACTTCGTTGGCCTCTTATGATGGTTTTGTCGTGAGGAAAATTCTCTAGCTTCCACTCCCTATCTACATGCAAATATGTACAATCTAACCTAAATACAAACTATATGAGCTTGAAAACATGCAAAACATAAGGAAAAAGAGCACGTAAAATAGATCATTTACACACTCATTATTTCTTATTCCTCTATTTTCGTACAATTTTTTTTTGTTTTTTTCTTATTTTTGTTTCTATTTTCTCTTACTCACATGATTCAATTATAAGTTTATAAGTATGTGTGATGTCATGTTGATATCATATTTTTATAATTTTTTTATTCACATTTTTTAAATATAAATTTTAGGGTAAAGTACACAAATGGTCACTAAACTTTGTTAAAAAAAATTTAAAATGGTAACCAAACTTTCAAAAGTAACAAAATGACAATTAAACTTTATGTTTTATAACAAAATAGTAACCGCAGCGTTAAAGCCTGTTAAATTCTTAACGAAAGGATGATTGTGCTTGCCACATCCCACACCCATTTCCACCTCATCCCCTCCCTTTTTCCATATAAGATTAATTAAAGGCTTAAAGGTCAAATTGACCCTCAAAGAAAAATTTAAAAAATTAATTAAGCCTTTATAAAAAATTTGCACCCAATTTAACCCTCATAATTCTAATTACGCTCAATCTGGCCCTTATGTTAATTTGACGGCGTTGACCATCAATATCTTCTAACGGTCAAAATACAGACGAACACACAATTTGATTGTTGGGTTGGGTATAGGTCGAAGAGTGTTTAGTTTAAAAGGGAAGTTTAGGTTTCATGTTAAACGGATTACAATGGTGGAAAGAGATGGTGGGCAATGAGCTTATCCATTGAGGAAAAAGATAGTAGAGAAAGAAAAGGGGTTTATTCAAGGGTAAAAAGAGTGCATAATAAATAAATTATTTTGACGTGTCACGTGTCACATCAGTTAGATGATGGTGATTATAATGAAAACAAATTAAAAGTTTAGTGATTGTATTACAAGTTTTAAATGTTCGGTAAACATATTAAAAACGCTCTAAAAATTCAGTGATTAACAATGCAGTGTACCCAAAAGTTTAAAGAATTATATATATGTATATATATAATTAAAAATTCTAAAATTTATAAAAGTTATTAAAAAATGTAAAAGCGGCAAAATCATCTAAATAATTGGCCTATAACATATATGTTACCTTTCAATCAGTTGATTTAATTTGATAAAAAAAATAAAAAATGAAAATCTTAAAGACTAAAATGATTTTATTTTGAAAAATATGAGAATAAAAAATGACATTAGAAATTTTTAGAATTTGATAATAGTTTAGAAAAGTTAAAGAAAAAGCAGGAGACGCATGCACCCGGTTGGTGGGTATTATGTTTTTTCTAAAATCGTTGTATGTTTTTTAAGTGATCGAGTAATAATTATTCTAAAAGTGATATATATATATATATATATATATATATATATATGATGAGTCTGTCACGTTCGACGAGTATTAATGAGCATCACTAACGACGAGTATCGATGAACACCATTAATTCAATTTATAAAGATTAAAAATTTTAAAAACTCGTTGTATAATTTTAAATTATTTAAAAATTAAAAGATAAATTAATTAAAATATATTATTTTATTCTTAATTTTTTTAAACATATATCAAAATACATATTTACTTTAAATTACAAAACTTTAATTTTTATTCATTTGAAATTTAAGTGGTAGTCACCGCCGCTGTTATCGCCGCTCTACCCTTAATTACAACACCAGTGACCTTGACAATTTGTGATGAGAGTGGACATATTAAAAAAAAAAGTCTTGAAAGGTAGTGAAAAATAATTATGAACCGGAGTACGTTTTTCGTGTTCTTCATCGTTGAACCTTTGAGATATGGAATGGTTATCCAAATCAAAACCTGAGATGCAAAGATATAGCAAATTGAAGCCTTAATATTTAGCGAAAAGAAAAAAAGAAAGAAGAAAAAATATGGATGCATTAGTTATACACGTACTCGAGGAAGGGGCAGCGCAGCAATTAAATCAATCCAGAAACTCTTCTTTTAAACTGAGAACAAAAATATGTTAGCCGCGTACACAGTGGTGGTAACGGCTTAAATTTCAAATTAATAAAAATTAAGATTTTGTAATTTAAGGATAGATAGATATTTTAATTCACGTTTAAAAGATAATTAAAAATAAAATAATATATTTTAATTAATTTACCTTTTGATTTTTAAATAATTTATAATTATACGGTGAGTCATTTATATTTTTAATCTTTATAAATTGAATTAATGGTGCTTATCGGTACTTATCGTTAATGGTGCTCGTCGAGCGTGACAAAATTTTCTTATATATATATATTACTGACAAAATGATTTAAATCTAAATATTTTAAAATAAACGTTCGTTTTTTTACTAGAATCACTTATTAAATTAATAATAATTAGTTTTTTATTTACCGTTTATCATTGCATGCTTTTCAGCGGAATAATATTTAAAGATGGTAGGTCAACAAATGGCGTAGGGGAAATGAAGTATTGAAGTGATTGGATTTTAGTTAGTGAGAGATAGGTTGAGTTTTCACACAGTGAGAAAGTGTGTGTTCATGAACAATGTCGGTATATTAATTACTCAATATTTAATGCAGTCTTGTGTTAGTATTAGACTATTATTATGTATGTTAACCCTGTTTTCACATCACCTTTTGTTACTCTTTTTTAATACGCCTTGACTTGACTTGGCCCTCTCCCCTCATTCACTTCAATCTTCTCATGTCAACACCATAACCATTAACTAATGGTCGGGTGTTTGATTTTCACTTTAAATATAAAATAATTTTAAATTTTGTAGCCGGTGTATATCCCTTACATAGACCAATTGAATATAAAAATATTAATTATTGGACTCGTTTTAATAAATTCTTTAGTGACAAAAAAAAGCATAACATTGGTTAAGATTTCTTATCAGTATACAAAAAGTAGATATCATATCTTATTCATAACTTCCCCTTGATTTTCTAAATATGGAAGTCAAAGGAATAAGGACCATAAAAGGGTTTTCTTGGTGGGATAAAATTCGTCTGCCCCTTTTCGGTGCCCCTACATATGCCCCAACACTAAAAAACACTACAAAATTAAAATTTAAGCCCTAACCCTAAATTTTAAATCCTAAACCCTACACCCTATACCCTAAAAAATACACCCTACCCTTAATTTCCTAAACCTTAACAATAATCCCTAACCTAAAACCCTAAACCCTAAACCCTAAAGTTAATTTTGAGCATAGGGGCACCGAAAAGGGGTAGAGGATTTTCATCCTCCTTGGTGAGGCTAAAGCTTAATATACATACATATACATATATAGCAACATTTACTATTATTTTAGTGTTTCATTCGATTGTCGATTCAAATTTAATTTAATTGGTATTATTAATGTTGCGGCATATAAAAATATGAATTTGAGTGTACTTAAATATGTTTATCCTCTAATTTATAGGTGTGGCAGAATTTAGATAATTTAGACATTCTATAAAAAAAAATTATATTTCATTCCTTTACTTAATAGATAGTTATTAAGTATTATCATAAACATTATCGGTGGAAAAAAATCACTTTGATGTAATTATATCAAATTATTACAATTTAACAACAAAGTCAATTTCAAAATTCATAAACTTGAACTAATTTATAAAATCAATTAAATGAGTAGATTAAATTCATCAAACGAGAAACCAAAACCAACCAAAATTATTGGATTGGATAAATTTAATCGATTTAACTATGAAGAAATTAAATTATTCATAGAATAGATTATTGTATATTAGATATCCTACTAATAAGCTCTCTTCTTCTTTTAAGAATACAACTAAATTTTATTAATAATCATAGAAGATATCTTAAAATTTCACACAAAATCGAAAGGTGCAAAGAAAAGTAAATGCTTCCATAAAAATTAGTATAGCGACAAAATTCAGAAGCCTTCGTGATTCTCATTGTCTTTATCCAATCAAGACGCTTTGCGAGGTGAAAATGAGTGGTGAGCGAACCAAACTATCAGGCAGATTGTTCCGCTACCCATATTTGATTACATCGGCAAACAACTATCAATCGAGTGAGGATCTTTCTATGACTACCAACAAAATTAAAATTAAAAACTAGCATCGTGAAGATCTTTGTACGAGCATCAAACGACCAATAAGGTTTGATAAAATCATGTCAAAACGACAAATAAAAGAAACTACAAAATCAAAGAAAAACATGCTACAAAAGCAGATGGAACACGTGTCACAAGGACAAATATTCTTATTAAAAATAAAAAATAAAAAATAATAAACTCTAGTGATCGACAACCGGTACTAAGACTGATTTTCGACCACTGGCCAAGGATGCAAATAGAAGAGGTTGTGGCCCAAAGTTGGGGCAGATAAAAACCTAAGAGAACCCTAGTTATCCGGTTAAAATAATATTATCTTACCTAGATATCCTACTATAAACTATAGGGTAAACTATACCATTGACCACCGAACAAATTGGGGATTCCTATTTTGACCACCGAACTAACGAACTCGTCAATCAGACCACCGAACTTATTAAATTAACTTATTTTGACCACTGCCGTTAAAAAACTAACGGAAGGCTAACATAGTGATGACGTGGCAGTTAAAGAACTTTTATAAAATTACACATTTAACCCTTATTATTTGATTTTTTTCAATTTAGTCCTAATTTTAAATTAATAAAATAAATTAATTATTTAATTAAGTGATGACACGTGTCAACACCTTATTGGATGACTTTAATTATTTATATTTTAATTTTTAATTTTTTTTCTTCGTCCAATCAAGTGGTGACACGTGTCACCACTTGGTTTAAAGAAAATGACGCAAATTTGGGTGAATGGGGATAGGGTGGTTCAAACCTGGAACTTATGGGTTTTTAACCCACACCCTTACCACTGCACCAAGCCTCCTTCTATGACATGAATTGCTCCATTTAGTATATAACTTATAATGCAGTATATGTTAGGGAATAAAGTAAAAATGGTTGAAAGGGGATTCGAACCTATACCACTTGAGATGTGTATAATCACACAAACATTCGATATAAATAAAAGAAATTCCATTAAAATATTCAAATATTTTTTCTTTTTCATATTTAAATTAATTTAAATATTTGATTTAAATATTTTAAATCGAATATTTTAAAAATATTTTATTCTTTTTCATACTTTAAATATTCAAATTAATTTAAATACTTTAAAATTTTGATTTAAAATATTCAAATATTTTTTAAACTGGAAAAACAAAATGTGTACTAAATCGAATATTTGTATTAAAATTTGTAATAAAATGGAAAATTTGTAATAAAATTTATTAAAGATTTTAATAAATATTTTTTAAATTGGAAAAGCAAAATTTGTATTAAATCGAATATTTTAAAGTATTTAAATTAAATCGAATATTTAAAGTATGAAAAAGAAAAAAATATTTTTAAAATATTCGATTTAAAATATTTAAATCAAGTATTCGAATTAATTTAAATGTGAAAAAGAAAAATATTCGAATATTTTAAATCGAATGTTTGTATGATTATACACATTCCAAGTGGTCTAGGTTCGAATCCCCTTTCAATCATTTATACTTTCTTTCCTAACATTTACTGCATTATAACTTATATATTAAATGGTGCAATTAGTGTCATAGAAGGAGGCTTGGTGCAGTGGTAAGGTTGTGGGTTAAAAACCCATAGGTCCCAGGTTTGAACCACCCTATCCCCATTCTTCTAAATTTGTGTCATTTTCTTTAAACCAAGTGGTGACACGTGTCACCACTTGATTGGACGAAGAAAAAAAATTAAAAATTAAAATATAAATAATTAAAGTCATCCAATAAGGTGTTGACACATGTCATCACTTAATTAGATAATTAATTTATTTTATTAATTTAAAATTAGGACTAAATTGAAAAAAATGCAAATAGTAAGGGTTAAATGTGTAATTTTATAAAAGTTCTTTAACTGCCACGTCATCACTATATTAGCCTTCCGTTAGTTTTTTAACGGCAGTGGTCAAAATAGGTTAATTTAATAAGTTCGGTGGTCTGATTGACGAGTTCGTTAGTTCGGTGGTCAAAATAGGAATCCCCAATTTGTTCGGTGGTGAATGGTATAGTTTACCCTAAACTATATAATGCGTAAAATCTAAAAAAATATTATATATATATATATTTTATAACCACTAATATATAATTTTTTTGATCGACTAATATATATTAGGTATTCTAATTTTTAAAGGTCTATCATAGGAAAGGTCCATTTAATCTAACCTGTTTAGATAATTCCAATCTGCTTCATTTACAATTTAAAAATTTGAGTTCCTAATTTTACTTAAGAGGCCTACATCCTCGTATTATTGGACTAATTGATAATTGATTTAAAATTATTATATAGATATAATTTTATTTATTTTATATTAACATATATATTTGAAAATAAAATCAAAGTAATCTTAAACCTATTTTGATTATCAAGTTTAAAATAAAACCCACTGAGTCAATTGTCCATTTAAATTTATATTTTGAATTTTTAAAATTATAAAAATGATATTTATCATTATTTTAGAATTGTTCGATTAAAATTTAATTTCATCGAAAATAAATTAAATAATAGTCAATATTGAAATATTTTATAGTATTAAATTCTAATGCTGCCAGTTTATTTATCGAAAGTAAATATGCTGTTTTTCGAAGATGGAATTGCCTTGAACAATGACAATTTTACTTTAAAGCTAAGCTTAAGTTTTTATTTTTGATATATGTTGAAATAAAAAGAACCGAAAAGCTCACACCTATCTAGAAAGTTTTATGGGGTATTCAAAAGTTCAGGTGTAGTGTGTAGAAAACCGATTGGTGGAATGCAAAAGAAACTATAAGCGGCGTTCACACCGGATATTTATCCTGCTGCAAGGGGACCATAGCTCCGGCCTCCGACAAGGAACCACCTTTATTAGATCGACAAATCCAAAACGCAACAGCATGCACAATTTTAATTCATTATTATAATAGTTTTACATGCGTCAATCAAGATGAGAAAATATTAATTAATAACTAATCTAATAGAATAAAATATTAAAGTCAACAATATATAAAGCAAGTGTTTAAAGTTGTCAGTTGACACGGCCTCTTTCCCTTAAGAGCAAATTTTCACTTTTTTTTTAAGGAATAGAAATTTTTTGCCCATTTCGATGCCAAGATATAGAGTTTAAAGAATTAGCAATTAGATGTATTTTTAAGGTTTAGTATTTAAAATTTAAAGTTTAAAATTTAATATTTTAGTGATGGGTCATAAAAAATGACACCGAAAAAAGGCATAGGATTTTCATCCCCAAATAAAAATTGTTAAAAATAATATATTAAATGTTTCTTTAATGTATTCATTTAGTGATTAAAATTTTCGTATTTTGTTGGTTCATCATATATTTCTTAAATAATTTTTTTTGATATTTTTTTCAAATAAAATTAGAACTTAAATTATAATTTTATGAATAAAGTATAATCAGATTAAACAGATGTTCGCGCGTGTTTGTATATATATATAGTATTCGATTCAGATAAATTTATTGATTATAAATGAGAACAAATTACAGCTGCTGATTTATTTAAATTTAATAAGATTCAGCGGCAAAGACTTGAAAAGGGCGAGGAGCAAATGGTCAACCAAGTCCGACATATCCCCATTGTTTCCTCTATAGTATAAAAAGCCACTCCCACTTCATTCTCTTCTTTAATTTATCACGTATCGAGGGAGATCATACACATTTTAATGGAGTTTCTGAAGCTTTCCCAAGCATTTTTCAGCTTACTGATGGCGGCTTCTCTCCTCTATTTGTTGTTGAGATTGGTATTCTCTTGCTGGATTCTGCCCATCCTTGTTTACCGTAAGATGAGAAAGAATGGGTTTGGGGGTCCAACTCCTACTTTCCCTCTGGGAAACATTAAAGAGATGGAAATCCTTAGCAACAACAATATCAATGCTCATTCTTCCGCCATCTCCCATGATATACACTCCACCGTCTTTCCTTACTTCTCTCGCTGGCAAAAATCTCATGGTCATTGTTTAGTCTTTAGCTTTTCTCGTATAATGAAAATTGAAAACCCTTTGAACTAATGTTTGTGTTTGGTCTTGCAGGAAAAGTGTTCATCTACTGGCTGGGAACTGAGCCGTTTCTGTATATTGCAGAACCGGAGTTTCTCAAGAAAATGTCGTCAAAAGTGCAGGGGAAACGCTGGGGGAAACCCAATGTGTTTAAACACGATAGGAAGCCTATGTTCGGAAGTGGATTGGTCATGGTTGAAGGGGATGATTGGGTTCGCCATCGCCATGTTATTACTCCTGCATTCTCTCCGCCTAACTTGAAGGTCTCCTCCAAAGTCCAAACAAATATTTCACTGATTCGGCTTTCTTTCTTTGGAGTTTCTCAAATTATAATGTCTTTTAATGATGTAGACTATGGTGAGCTTGATGGTGGAGCCGGCCACGAAGATGGTCGAGAGGTGGACTGCCCTAATAAAGACGGGTAAAGCCGAGATCGACGTGGAAAGAGAAATCTGTAGAATGGCAGGGGAGATGATCGCGAGGGCAAGCTTCGGGTTGAGCTGCGAAAAGGGGAGTGAAGTGTTGGAAAAACTGAGAGCCATGCAAATCACGCTTTTTAAGTTGAACCGCTACGTGGGGGTTCCTTTTGGGCAATGGATTAGCCGTAAGAAAAACATGGAAGCCAAGAGACTTGGTGAAGAAATCGACAGCCTGCTTTTATCGATCATCGGCGACGGCGAGGCTCGGAAGAAGTGTGGGTCCGGTCAGCGGGTGTTGCTGGGGTACCTGATGGAAGGGGAGATGTTGAATGCGAGGGAGGTAGTTGACGAGTGCAAGACATTCTTCTTTGGTGGCCATGAAACCACTGCATTGGCACTCACGTGGACATTGCTGCTTTTGGCCATGCATCCGGACTGGCAAAACCAATTGAGGGAGGAAATTACGCAGGAGATTGGAGATGGAGATATCAATTTCACCAACCTTGCTGGCTTAAACAAGGTAAATTAATAGACCACTATTCTTTTACAGCATACCATATACATTGTATTTCCTGATTTTGCACTTGCACGTGCACGTGTATTTATGTTTCATCAATTTTTTCATATATACCCGTGCTGGGTGGAAATGTTCAACACTATTTTCATGTCAAAGTTCAATGTTCAAAGTTGAACGAATCGTTTTAGAATCAAACTTCTCCTTTTTGGCACTTTGGCAAGTGCCGACTCCCCGTTTCATTTTTTTATATTTTTTTACGTGTACGTGTACAAACTTCATGGTTTTATACAGGGCCGGCCCTGGGCCGGGGCAGAAGGGGCACCCGCCCAGGGCCCATAAGTTTTTTAAAAAAATTAATATAATATATCTCTTATTTTTTATAATAAATTTAAAAAAACTGTACAAGTAAAATGATGGGCCCATAAATTTATTAACCTGTTAATTGACATTTTAAATTTTTATATTAATGGTAGTAATAATTCTAATTCCCACGAAACACTCATTAAATATATCTTTCCAAAAATTCAAATTAAAATCTAACAAAATTGTTAAACTACTCTCTTTCCAAATTCTCACCACCATCAATTTACCATATTTTCAGATTTTCCATATTAATGGAGAATTTTTTTAACGTCATTTTTTTCTCTTTAATAATCATTGGGTGGAGAAAATTCAAGTATAATAATCCTACATTTATTTTCTTCTCTTCTATATTTTGTAATTCATCTAAAAATTATTATTTGCTTTTCAATTTCTCATATTTCTCACAAACACAAAATTACAATTGTTTATCATCAATCGTGGTGCTTGAATATTATTGAAACTTGTTCTTAAAATTTTTGGTAAGATCATGTTTTTATTTTTTTTCTTACTTTTATATATTTCTAAATTATAGTTAAAATTGTTCTTTTATTTTTGTTTAATAAGTTTGAATCTTTTAATATTTAGTAGTTTTTTAAGATTTGATTCAAATGCTTATTATCTTTTTTATATGTTTACATGTGCTATTGTTTTAAAGTATAATCACCTCGGTGTTGCGGATTTAGTATATAAATATTTCGATCGAGAATCTTCCCATTTCACAAGTGCTACTGTTATAAGTATTTGTATGCTTAAATATATTTTTGATATTTTTAAGATCATAATAAATTATTATTTGTTTAATTTAATAAATAAAAATTTTATATTACATTTTTTTTAAAAATTTAAATTAGGGGCCTATTTTTTTAATTTCGCCCCGAGCCAAAAAATAATCAGGACCGGCCCTGGTTTTATAAAATATACTCCTATATTTACGTATTACACGGATTTCACGTGGAGTTATTCGTTTTCTCATATGATTTTGCAGATGGGATGGGTGATGAACGAGGTACTGAGACTCTACTCACCAGCGCCAAATGCGCAAAGGCAAGCAAGAGAAGAAATAAAGGTGGATGATGTAGTTATCCCTAAAGGAACCAACATGTGGGTCGACACCGTCGCCATGCACCACGACCCGTCTATATGGGGTGACGACGTTAATGAGTTCCGCCCGGAGAGGTTTAAAGACGACCGTCTGTATGGCGGATGCAAGCACAAGATGGGGTTCTTGCCATTTGGGTTCGGAGGGAGGATGTGTGTTGGGAGGAATTGGACATTCTTGGAATACAAACTTGTGTTAACCCTGTTGCTCACTACCTTTTCCTTCTCTCTTTCCCCAACCTATCGCCATTCGCCCTTTATTTTGCTTTCTCTAAGGCCTAGATATGGACTGCCTCTCATGGTTCAACCCCTTTAGGCTCTTCAACTCCCCCCCTATGGTATACTTGGATTATGTTATCTTAATTACTTAAAAGGCATATTAAGTTAAATCTCGATGCTTTTTTCAAGAGAGTTAAATCTTGATATAATTTAGAGAAAATATATATTATCCTTAGGGGCGTAAATTATGAACCAAACTTGAACGAATAAGTTCATTTATTTATTTTTGAAGTTGTTCATGTCCGTGTTCGTTTAAATTTTTAATATAGTGTTCGTGTCTGTTGGTTTATTTTTGATGGTGTTCGTATTTATTTGTTTTATGTTTGTGAACATGTTTGTTTATATGTTCGTATTTATTTGTTTTATGTTTGTGAACATGTTTGTTTATATGTTCGTGAACATGCTCGTTTAACATTCTTGAATATGTTTGTGTAACATTCGCGAACATGTTCCTTTACATGTCCTTAAGCTTCTTAGGCTTTACAATTTGAACTCAAAGTTCACCATGTGTTCAATTTAGTCTCTACCTTCACCAATAGTTAAACCGTAGAAAAACAATAAAAGGAAGAGGAGAATCGGATAAACGAGTTTGTTCGTAAACATAAACGAATCGAACACAACTTTATCCATGTTCGTTTATTGAACGAACATAAAAAAAATTGTTCATACTTGTTTATTTAGTTTATTAAATGAACATAAACAAATGTTATACGAATAATTCACGAACAATTCGTCGACATTATGTTCATTTACGCCCCCAAATTATCTTTTTGCTATTCTCGAGATGGAATCAAACATTCAAATCTTGACTTGTATAAGCCAGTGAGTTGATTTGTTTTGTAGTTCCTTTCTTCACTCTATATGTATCAATTTAGTTAAAAATTATTAAAACATTATTTTATTTGAATAAAATTAATATTATTATAATAAGACGAGAGTTGGTGATTGGTTCACCAACAGCGAGTCAGCGACAAACTCATCAACAATAGAACGAATTTTACTAAAGTAATTAGGATTGAATTCAACAATGGTGATTCTGTGTGCTCAATTATATGTGTTGTTGGTATTAAAAGTGGTCATTTTAATCGGAGGTGTGAGAAAGAGGCCATAGTGATCGAATATTGAAGAAGGGGCGGTGAACGGTGGTGAAAAGAGTTGAAAGAAAAGATATATTTGTTTTTTTATTCAATAGTGAATTAAAATGGGGTGATTAGCCCAATACATGAGTATAGTTTATATAACCCAATATCTAAAGGTAAAAAACTAACCCTATAACAAACTTTAACAAACTCCAATAGACTCAAGTTGTTTACAACTAATTAACAAATTGATTAACAACTAATTAACTCACTAATATATTGTAACATTCACTCCACTTTTTTTTATTTTTTTCCTTCAAAAAGATGAGCTGCTAAAACAACAAACATAATGATTTAGTGAGTTAAATCTAAAATTTTGATTCTCAATGATGAATGTTAAAATTGCTTAGAGCTGGTACCTGAAAAGAAAGAATCTTCTTTCACCATTCTTTATATGAAATTCCTTCAGAAATAGAAATTGTATTTATTTTTTGGTGGTTTACTGAGAATCGAAGGTGTTCTTCATCCTTTCGTTCTTCTTTACTCACCATTTGTCCTACATTTTTCTTTTCATTCGAAATTTCTTGTGAAAAAACAGTAATGAAGAAATTCAAATCTGACTTTACTGAGCAACACAATTCTGTAGCAATAGTGACCAACGTTTAACAATAACATCAGCTAGAAAACCTAAATCATCACCTGCCTGTACAACAACATGAGACAAGATATTATAGATAGCCAGACTCACCAAATCTCAACCAACTCAAAACCAATAACCAGAACAAGCTAACAACACCGGCAACTTCAAATCGCATTCAGAACTAATAGCTCAATCCAACTTTGGTGACCAAATCCACTAATAGGTGAAGCATCTCATAATCATGTAAAGAAATCTAGATTTCATCCAAGAGTGAACATATAATAAACTAAATGTTAACCAAAAATTTCAAATAAAATTTGAACTGATTCTTGCCCCAAGTCATACCTCATACCAACTGTCCAAAATTGATGCAATGTTCCTCAATCAAAATTCTCACGTTACGAAAAATAACAAACATAGTAATTAATCCACTGACTAGAGAATGTGAAAGAGCAGCAGAGTCAATAAACTAATTCGATTAAGAAAAACACTACTTAAACCGCTTGAAACATCAAGATTCAAACATGAATAAGAAAACAGCAATGACCGGATGCATTTGTAGAACCAGATTTGAGCAAACCACATTAAATCATAAATCAGAAGCAGATCTCACCAAATTCATATCAAAAACTAGACATGCACATGCAATCGAACTGGGCTTGCTATTTCGACGCAGACGAAGGAGGCGGATCTGAAGATGAACCGACAAAGGACTTGCGATGATGACTATAACAATGTAATCAATGACAATGAGCAAATTGTAAATCTGATATAAAAAATTAGATCGAAAAAATATAACAGCGTCACGATTAAATCAATGGACAAGACGCAAAGGAACCAGAGTCAGATCTGAAACAATCGTCGGCAACGGTGACAAGTAACACAAGGAACTGTTAGAAAATAGGCTTTAATCCAAGAATAAATAATAAGATAAATAATATTATTTAAACGAACAGTACAAAATTAAGAACAATACAACAATATATAAGTCAAACCGATTTGGAACCAAAAGAAACGTGTTGAGGCCTGCACGAACGCAGTTTCCTTAAGACAGATTTTCGGCCACTCCTATGGTGCTCGAGTTCATTGGTCGTCTGTCTCCCAGGATACAACAACATAAGATCAACCACAGTTGCACTACTGTGGAGATCACGGACTGACCCTTGTCTTCGCCTATCACCGAAAATCACTTGTAAAATCCACAGAGTAAAACAATAAAAATTTTCTGTGGTTTTTGAGTTGTGTAAAACCTAGAAGGTTTACTCCCTATTTATAGGAGTGTCATGGGGGTATAAGTGGAAATTTGACCTAATGGAGCATTTGATGTTGATAATCAATTAATTCTTCTTATAAAGCAATTTCCAAAATTATTATCTGAATTAAAGGTAACTTCCAATATTTACCCTTTTAATTCCAAGATAAAATTTGGCAAATTTATGCTTTTATTTGAGGAAAATTCACTTCAAATTTGGGTCAAAATATCTGCAAGCCCACGAAGGACTAAACCGGTTCAGACATTTGCGTTACCCACGTCGTGCACGTCTGCACATTTACGAACCAACAATTGGTTCCACATTTTTCTCAACAACATTTGAATCAATTTCTTATTCAAAGCTCCAAAATTATCAAAATTTTCCAACAATCCCCCACATGAATGAAATTGATTTAATCAAAAACATTTTGACTCGATGTGGTGATAGATTCTACGATCGATAGCTGCATAGGATAGGTAGGTGTCCACCCTTGAACCTTCCCTTGTGAAAGTATATTTACTTTACTAGCTGACCAGTAGACGTAATGTCCTTGAACTATTCTGTCGTTTGTGTAAACGATGATATACTTCACACAACTACCTCTCTGACAAGAGTATTAGTTCTCATGGGTATGTCCATATGGCTGTGGACATCGCCTAGTTCTGCAAGAGTTTGAAAGAACTATGCCTAATAGTCTCATTGAAGCGGCCCCACTTCACTCTCACATAGGTGACTTATGTTGCTTGACTCACAAAAGCACACAATGGTCATTAAAAGCATTGCTTAGCCTAAACCACTTTGATCACCGTTTACATCATAGGAATGGACTTGGGGGATAAGAGCCCCTACAGTGACCGCACAGGTCTATGCAATTAGGTTGTCCCTTTGAACCTAGATCTTGGGATCTCCAGTCAACTAGGTAGGGTTTTCCTTCACATAGCACCTTAAATTTATATGGGCTTTAGTCTCATTCCTTTAGATGTTTTCTCAACTTGATCTCAATTTAACCCTTTAGTTAATGGATTCACAACGTTATTCTTTTATTTCAATAAATCAGTAGAGATAACTTCATTTGAGATTAGTTGTCTAACGGTATTATGTCGACAACGCACATGTCTCGACTTACCATTATACACAAAGCTCTATGTCCTACCTATTGTGGGCATTGGCTTTGGTCGTTCAGGAATATCCTCCAAGAAATTTCTAAAGCCATTCGACTTCTTTTCTAGACTTGTCTAGAACTTCAAAATCATATTCTATTATGGATTTGATTTTAACTATTTTTCTTGAGGATTTCCATGACACGGTTCCTCCTCCCAAAGTGAAGACATATCCCCCTATACCTTTGATATCTTGAATATTAGATATCCAATCGCATCGGAGTATCCTTCTAAATAGAAGAATCTCTGGAATAATGCAATTCATAATCTCGAGTATATCTAAGATATCTCAATGCCCTCACAATTGCTTTCTAGTGATTTTCACTTGAATTGCTTGTGAATCTACTTGAACTGCTCATAGTAGAAACAATATCTAGTCTATTGAATCTACTTGGTCAACACTTTGGTCTTTGTTCTTGGACAAAAGTTGGCATGTATTTATTGGAGTTCTGGCTATGTCGGAAACATCCTTGCCAAACTTCTCTTGTCCGCGTAGTGTGACTACGTCAATATGAGACATTTAAGTGATCGTTTGATTTAGATGCCCAAACTCAAATATGTTAATCTCATATTTTTCATGTCAATCTTGAATTTGACAAGCTTTGGTACGTTTACCATTTTATTGTTGCTTCCAACAATGAATATGTTATTAACATACAAACATAGAATAATATATCCAATGTTAGTAGTTTTGACATATACACATTTGTCACACTCATTTATCTTGAAGTCGTTTGTTATCATGACATTATCGAACTTCTCATGTCTTTACTTTGGTGCTTGTTTAAGTCTATACAAGGACTTCACCAACCTACATACTTTTCTCTCTTGACTTGAAACTACATAACCCTCAGGTTGTTCCATGTATATTTCTTCATCTAGATCTTCATTTAGAAAAGTTCTTTTAACATCTATTCGATGTACGTCTAGATTTCGCAAAGCGACAATTGTAAGTATCATACTTATGGAGGTTATCCTTGATACATGAGATTATGTATCGAAATAGTCAAGACATTTGGTAACCTTTTATTACCAATCTGGCCTTATACTTATCAATTGTTCCATCTACTTTCATTTTCCGTTTGAAATTCATTCAAAACTTAGTGGTTTAATTCACGGAGAAAGATCCACTAATTCCCCACGTATAATTTTGCATAATGGAATCAATTTTACTCTTAATGGCATCCTTCCATAAGGTGCCTTCAGATGAATGTATAACATCATTGTATGTTTGAGATTCAACCTTTAGCATAAAGTTTAGAAAAATGATCCAAAAAATTTTCTACCCTTGCTCGTTTACTTCTTTGTGGCTCTATTTCAAGCTCAAACCTTTGTTGATCATTTGAGTCATCTTTATCGATAATCTCCGAAGTTCGTTTTATTGAACTTTGACCAACTTTCCTAGCTTTACAAGGGAATACATCTTCCATTATCGTATGCTTGTGAATCTCAGGGTTCTTCGATTTATACACAAGAAATCGATATACATTGCTATGTTCTATATAGTCAATAAAAATACAATCCACAATTTTTAGGGATCTATTCTCAGTTGCTTTTGTAATGGGTCATTACTTTTACAAGACACCCCCACATTTTCAAGTAGTTGTAGGAAGGTTTAATTACCTTCCATAACTTATATGGTGTCTAGTCTCTTTAATTACGGGAAATCTTGTTTAAAAGGTAATTAGCTTATAGAACAGATTCCCCCACATGTTAGGCACATTATAGTACCAACGTTACTCATATAGAGTTTCTCCTCATCTTAAAACTTTAATTAAGTTTGGGATTCAACATCATGCTCATAGAGAACAATTTTCACTATAGCTTCATCTTTACATTATTTTTGTGCTATCATCAATGAAGGTAATAAACGTATTCCTTCAACCAATATGTTGTCATATCAATTGTTATGGCAATAACATTGCCTTCGTTTGAAAGTCTATAGTCCAAAGACTTGTTCCTCATCTTATGACAATTGAAACATTTTTTCCATGAAATTTTGCTTCTAGAACACACCGTCCAATTTACGGTTTGAAGTCGTTTTTGACTTCTACTACGTTTGCCATGATAATATTTATCTTAGCAATATTTACCTTAGTAACATTTGAAGGTGGTAACAATATTTACCTTATCCTCTCTAATAATAGGAGGATCATCCTTCAGATATTTAACTAGGTTTATCATGGTCAATTATGCAACATCTTTTGTTGCCATGTATGAAATTATTTCCAATAAATTTCACTGATTTTTCCATTGTGTCATGTAGACACAATCCAGAACCAAGAATTATGAATCTGTTAAGCGTTAGGAATTTAGTCAAAGACTAAAACCAGAAACAGAAACATAATTTCTAACTTTTGTTAGACGACGAAGATTTAGTAAACTAAACCCCAAACAAAAGTTCACACGGTATTAATAGAAAGAACAATAATAAACAATGCACCAGGTAGGTAACTTATGAAAGAGAGGTGGTGCACTAGGCACGCTTAAATACCAAGTCTCTCAAAGAACCAATCCTAGACATGCATTTTTAAATTTTCTTTCAATCACCGTTTATGGATTTTATTCTTGAAATCATTCCAAGCATGGATGACCAATCGGAATCACTACCTTTGATTCACAACAATTTGGAATCTTCCATTTATGGTCCAACGACCCTCTTGATTCTTTAGCCATTTTTAAACATTGTGCACTTCATAGCATGCATCAGAATAGGCTTTAAGAATTTAATTTTGATACAGATAATCAAGTTCTTCTATGCTTTGATTCGAGACCTCAGTCAGAATCAGCGCTCTAAATTTGGTAACCAATGTTACTTTCCGAAATAAATTCACCAATTTATTTCCAAAATAAAATCATACTTGATAATAAATTTGAGTTATTTTTTTTCAAAATAAATTCACCAATTTATTTCAAGGTTGAATCATTCTAGATTCTCACGAAATTAAATCCAACGATTTATTTCCCTTAACAAGTTAGAATCAACACATGATTCTAGTACTGAAAATAAATTTAATAATTTATTTCCTTTTACACAAATTTAATTATATTTGATTTTTACGGAAATAAATTCGATGATTAAGTTAGAATCAACGCATGATTCTAGCATAGAAATAAATTTAATGATTTATTTCCTTTTACAAAAATTGAATCATACTTGATTCTTACGGAAATAAATTCAATGATTTATTTTCCTTACAACGTTAGAATCATACAAGATTCTCTTGAAAATAAATCTAATGATTTATCTCCCTTTTCCAAAATTAGAATCAACACAAGATTCTAACGAAGAAATAAATTCAGTGATTTATTTCTCATATATCTTTTGTTAAATATTGGGATTAGTAGCACTAAAACCCAAACCAAAGATATCAAGGCAACAAAATCAAAGGAAGTGATCCTTTAATTTTTTTTATTCTTGTTTTAGAAAGATCACGTAAATCCGTTAAAACGACAGAAATTAATTTCTGAAACGAATTATTTACGAGATCTTTGTTTCCACAACAAATCACGATTTCGCCTGAATATTCTGTTCGTCTCTATAAAATTTCTCAAAAGAAAGTGTTAGTACAAAATAAAATCCACATAATTTTCAAAAATACAAAGGATCACAATTAAGACAAAAAACGTGACAAAGTATAATTTATATACATGTCATATTTAAAATGTCCATGTTATAAGGTAACAATATCATAAGAATATTACCAAAAATATTACCAAATTTAAAACTTTATCTTAACAATACATGCAAATATATATTTAAAATTTTTATTTCCATTCCAAGAAGGGTTGAGATATAAGGTTATAAAGTTACCATATTTTCATATTGAATGCCATTTTTATTATTTAATATTAATGTCAAATTTTTTTAAGGAATATTTCATTATTACCTTAACAATGTCATAAAAAAGTATAATTATGACATAAACCATACCATATTAAAAGTCAAAATTCAATATGGAATATTACCTTACTAATATCATAATTGATGTTTTTAAAAATGTCATATAAACAAGAAAACTTATTAAGGAATATTTAAATTACCTTACTAATCGAATATTCAAATGTTCTATCTCAAGAAATAACGCTTGCATCGTGTTGAATCCATGGTATTGGTGATCTCAACGTTTCTTGTCTTTGGGCATTCACTTTTTATATGCGTGAAAATTTCCTCATCATGTGAATCATTGCTTTAGATACAATAATCTGTTCGTCTTGGATTAAAACTGAGAATCTGTCTTAAGATTGTTAGAAAATAAGCGTTAATCCAAGAATAAATAATAAGATAAATAATATTATTTAAACGAACAGTACAAAATTAAGAACAATACAACAATATATAAGTCAAACCGATTTGGAACCAAAAGAAACGTGTTGAGGCCTGCACGAACGCAGTTTTCTTAAGACAGATTTTTGGCCACTCCTATGGTGCTCGAGTTCATTGGTCGTCTGTCTCCCAGGATACAACAACATAAGATCAACCACAATTGCACTATTGTGGAGATCACGAACTGACCCTTGCCTTCGCCTATCACCGAAAATCACTTGTAAAATCCACAGAGTAAAACAATAAAAATTTTCTGTGGTTTTTGAATTGTGTAAAACCTAGAAGGTTTACTCCCTATTTATAGGAGTGTCATGAGGGTATAAGTGGAAATTTGACCTAATGGAGCATTTGATGTTGATAATCAATTAATTCTTCTTATAAAGCAATTTCCAAAATTATTATCTGAATTAAAGGTAACTTCCAATATTTACCCTTTTAATTCCAAGATAAAATTTGGCAAATTTATGCTTTTATTTGAGGAAAATTCACTTCAAATTTGGGTCAAAATATCTGCAAGCCCACGAAGGACTAGACCGGTTCAGACATTTGCGTTACCCACGTCGTGCACGTCTGCACATTTACGAACCAACAATTGGTTCCACATTTTCCTCAACAACATTTGAATCAATTTCTTATTCAAAGCTCCAAAATTATCAAAATTTTCCAACAGGAACAACATTCGACAGATGAGAAGATAAAATTTCAAACAAGAGAAGAGATCGCGAAACGAGCAAAAACAGCGGACGAGAATCGGCGTCAAGACCATTGATAGTGAATGATATCATGTGAGAAAGGGGCTATGGTGGCCGGATGATGGAGAGGGGCGGTGAACGGTGGTGAAGAGAGTTGAGAGTTGAGAGAAAAGATATATTTGTTTCTTTATTCAATAGTGAATCAAAATAGGGTGATTAGCCCAATACTTGAGTATGGTTTATATAAGAGTAAAAATCTCATGCCCTCTAACCATGCCTCCTTATATGCCCCTACTACCTAAAAATTAAATTCTAAGCCCTAACCTTAATTTTCATATCCTAAACCCTAAAAAATACACTCTACCCCTAATTCTATACACCTTAACCCAAAGCCTCAACCTTAAACCCTAAACCTGATATTTTAAAGTAGAGGCATCAATGGGGACATAATTAAAGGGTAGACGATTTCCATCCTTTATATAACCCAATATCTAAAGGTAAAAAAACTAGCCCTATAACAAACCTTAACGAACTCCAATAGACTCAAGTTGTTTACAACTAATTAACAAACTGATTAACAACTAATTAACTCACTAATATATTGTAACAGAGGGAAAGAGATTTTGTTTGTGAGAACATTTCAAACTCTGATTAGTATAAAAAACAATGTTAAAGGTAAAAATTGATGTTTATTAAACATGGTTGAAGGATAGATATAGGAATATATTCAATTGAATTATATTATCATAACAAATTTTAAAAACTTAAAAGAAAAGCTAATAAATTCGAAAATATGATGAGATTTCATGAAGTAATCAAAATTAATGATAGCAAATATTCTAATGAGGATGGATAGTGGGTTTATTGTTAACTACAATGTTAATTACTATTCTAATGCTATAGTAATGAAACAACATTTATTTACTCGATAGGGTTTTCGTATAAACTCTTAAATTATATCTATCTAGAAGTTGATAACATGATGCTATGACGATACATGCATGCGTTAATCCTAGCAACTTATTATCTATTTAAGTTCTCCTTATTAGTTGTTGAAACTTCAAACTTATGTTTAATCCGAATTAGAACTGAAGTTAACAGCTTAAGCTCCATAGTTTACACGATCTAACTTAACTCTCTTGATATTAAGCCACAAATCAATAATCAAAGGCCTCTCTCGATGGCTCTAACAAGACTAAGCATTAAGTTCAATGAACATAATTGATAAGAAACATATGCTATAGCATTGAACAATAATTAAACAAAGTATCTTAAAACAATAATCCTAACAAAAAGTATTTAGCTCATGTCTAAGCAAATAGTATCCATCAAAATAAAAGTATAAGTCATGTCAATTTATAAAGCAAGAGAAAAAGAGAAATCAAGCATCCTAAAAATTATTCTTTGCGCCTTCAAACCGATAATGCAATGCTCTAAACTCTTCAAGCCTCTCTCAATAGCGCTCATTGCTTGAACACTCCTCTTGACCTTCAATGATGGTGGTTCTCCGATTGCTGGAAAAAAAAAGTTGTTTCCTTCCAATCAAGCTTGTTTAAATTATTATCCAAATTGTCTTTATATAAGGGTGATTGAACTAGAGTTGAGAAACCTTAAAATACACATGGTCCTTTCATGAGGATTTTACTTTTTGCATCATTCAATTAGCCCATAAAAAAGAGAAGTTCACGCATTAATTAATTGTCAAAGGGGTCAAAAAATTGTCTTCAGCTTCATAGCGATGTTGTAGAATCAAGTCCATCACGGGATATTGCTACTCCAACGCTTCGACACTCCACTATTTCCTTCCGCTCTATGCTTTCTTGCACAAGCACCACTAAAGCACCCTACATTTTCCTAGCATCAATATATAAAAGCATTAAGCTCAGGCATAAAACTCTCTACATGCATGCAAATTAATCTTAAATGTATTTATATGGGCTCAAACACATACAATATATCAAATAAAGAGGTCTAATATATATATATATTACAGAGGTAAGACATAAAAATAGGCACTGCAAAACTACATATGATTTCTATTCTATTAATAACATGCCTTAATCTAATTAAACATTGGATATATATGAATGGGAGATTCTAGTAATATTGTAACAAATTTAGAAAAGAAAATGATTTTCTTACAGACAAGTTGATTCCCGAATGGTACGGTTTAGACAAAGATGAGTAAAGAAATAAGATTAGGTGGGTGCGGGGTGCCCCAACTTCACATTCCGGTACTCCCCACACAGAAAAACACCTTACACCCACTCTGATTCTGATTCTGATTCTGATTCTGAAGATGAAGATGAAGCCATCGTTTCATCATTAATTAGATAAAGAAGGATAACCAAAAACACCCACTCTTCTCATCTCCATTTATTCCAATAACCCTATATCAATTTCAATTCAATTCTTCATTTCTCAGTTAGGGCGAGTGTTATTTTCTTCTCCTTTTCAATGTTTCTGGTGATGGCTTCTACGACTGTCACGTGGTCGCCGAGCTCTCCCCAGCTCCGTTTGGCGTTGCGTTACAGGAATTCCATGGAATCACGTCCGCTTCTCTCTGGGGCGCCCGCGCCCACGAGGAAGCTCGATTCTCATCGTCGTCCTCGCTTCCTCTCTGTTGCACGAAGCAGGAGTGAGGGAATGAGACGGCGTCGTAATGGTGCTTCGCGGATTGTGGCCGACTCCACAGCTGCGGATACCTTTTCCGGATGGTCTGATGCGGAGCATGTTGAAGATCCCGTTGACTTTAAAAGGAACCAAGGGTTTGGAGGTATGAATTTTATACTTTGAACGAAGAGTTGTCCTTGCTATTGCTCTTGATTGAATGTTGTGCTGTTTGGTTTTCAAGAGTTAGTAGAAAATAAATAATAAAAAAAATCTCTTTTTATATTTTTGTTATTTCGAAGGAAAAAGGGATGAAAATTATGCAGTCTGGTTTTAAATTATCAAATTATGGTGCGTTGCACTTGTTTCACCCCTTTTTGTTAGCATTATTAGTACATTATCCTCTCCCCCTATAATTTGCTCATTATGTTCTTGAATTATGTTTTTTCCTGAAGATGTTCAATAGAAATGAAGCAGATACGCAAAGATGATAACGACAATAGAATTTGAGTTATATAATCTCTTCTATTTTCTGGGTTGTCAAAGAATGCATGGGCGGGTGGGGGTGTTCTGATCATGGACTAATAACAATTCGTAAGTAGTTTGCTTTCAGGAATTATAGGTGCTGGATCAGCTGGACTTGTTCTAGTCGCAGGGCTTTCCTTTGCGGCAATGGCCCTTGGTAATCAGAGCACTTCCAGTAAGTGGTCTCTTTTGGGTGCACCACATTCTATTTTATCATGGTCTTGTACGGTTTATACTTTATATGCTATTACTTTAGACAATTTAGATGGAATTGAGAATTGACACAAACGGTTGTGAATTGTGATGAAAGATTGTATTATTTTAATTTTTTGACTGCAGGGCCAAAACAGCAGTTGGAACCGTTAACAGCTCAACAGGAAGTTCTGTTGGCCTCGGATACTGAGAGTGATAAGGTTGAAATGAATGAAAGCGAGAAAGGTATACATAAGGATCTTTTGTCACCTTCAGAATTTAATGGCACTTTCACTGATAATAAAACTTGAAAATGATAATGAGTCCCACTTACTAGACACATCTAATGACAATGGTGCCGCTAACACTGCTCCAATTCAAGAAGGCTTGGAAAATGCTTCAGCTTTGGATGGAATGCCAATTGGAACGGACAAAACTCCAATATCACCTAAATTCCCTGAATCTGAAGTTGTTGGTGGCTCTTTTGTTGCACCAAGCCTTAGAGAATCAGATAGCAATCTTGAAATTAGTTCACCTGATGCAACTTCTAACTTATCTAACCGAATAAACCTAGACAACAATATCAACGAGGGAAAGCTTGGATCAGAAGGAAAAGAGAATTGCAATATCTCGGTGGATTCTTCTTCTAGTTCTAGTTCAGCCAAGGAGCCTGTGATTTTGAACTTCTCAGTTAATTCAGATTTAGAACCAAATTTAGAAACTCAGTCTGTACCCATAGACAATCTGAAAGCAATAGACCTTGAGAGTAGAAAAATGTTGCAGTTTTCTGTTGGAATGAAGAATTCATCTTTAGAAACAAACAACTTAAATGAGAGTGAGCCGTCTGAAAAAACCTCTGTGTCAGCACCAGCTCATCCCAAAAATGAGCAAAGCAAAAATGATTCTAAAGAGATAAATGATAGCATACCAGTTTTTGAATCTCCAAATCCTAGGAGTTCCTTCTCCCCTGCTGGTATACCTGCTCCATCTGTAGTTTCTGCAGCTCTACAGGTGCATCCAGGAAAGGTTCTGGTTCCTGCAGTTGTTGATCAGTTTCAGGGTCAGGCACTTGCAGCCCTTCAAGCTTTGAAGGTATCTCGTTCTCGCTGATATGGTGGAACAATTACGGAGTAAACCTTGCAGATAAGATGAGGACTTGCAAGTTTCAACCTATTAATCAAATATCTGAATCTTTTCCAGGTTATTGAGGCTGATGCTCAACCTAGCGATCTATGTACACGCCGTGAGTATGCTCGTTGGTTAGTGTCTGCATCTAGTGTTCTGTCAAGGTATAGGCAGCCCCTTTCTTATTACTCATATGTATGGCAGTATATGCGCATTGGGAAATTAGCATCTAATTACCAATATCAAAATAGGGAAAAACAACTTGCACTGCCTTTTTCTTGCTTGCAGGAATACAATATCAAAAGTTTACCCTGCAATGTATATTGAGAATGTTACTGAACTTGCATTTGATGATATCACACCTGAAGATCCTGATTTTTCATCCATTCAAGGTGATATGGGATTTTTTGTTATTGGCCAAAATATTTGTAGAATAACTTTCTTTTTGTTCTAATTATTGTTGCTAATGGAGTTGGATATTCAGGCTTAGCGGAGGCTGGACTTATCTCAAGCAAGCTTTCAAATAAGGATCTGCTTAATGATGATCTAGGCCCATTTTACTTCTCTCCTGAAAGGTTATTATCGTTCATACATTGAATTCGAAATATAAGTCTTGTACTGCTCTTTAGTTTGGTTACAGCTATCTCCATTTCAGATCTTTCCATTACTGTTTTGCCCTAAACATCTGCATGACCTTTTGTTCTATATCTAAAGAATGATTCCCATTTTCCAAAGTCGTGGTTAAACTATTTTCATTTTAATTTTGTTGTAAAATGATCTTAGAAGATGTGCATAAAGGCCTGATAAATAACTCTCTGGCATACCCTTAATTTACCTCAACTAATGTGAATGAAAATCGCATTGCAGTTTTTTCATTACAGTTATTATTGCTTTGTTTGAGGATGCAAGCCTTCTTTGCTTTCTGATTGGTTCTCATTTCCTCTCTCTTTTTTTTTCTTCTCATTTTTTATGCTCCAGTCCTCTCTCACGCCAGGATCTTGTGAGTTGGAAAATGGCTCTAGAGAAAAGACAGCTTCCGGAAACTGACAGAAAGGTTGGCTATGTTTGGGTTTTTTTATTTGTCCATTTCATCTTTTTTGTATGTAGTAGTGAGTATATTTGGTATTAATTTTACCTTTGTGCCCATGTATAGATCCTCTACCAAATTTCTGGTTTTATAGACATTGATAAAATAAATCCAGATGCATGGCCTGCTCTTGTGGCTGATTTGTCTGCTGGAGAACAAGGAATAATAGCACTTGCTTTTGGTGAGTCTTGTTGAATTATAATTTCTTTTGCTAAATTTCATGTTGATTTTGAATTTGATGATTGATATACCTTTGTTGTTTCCATTATCCTGGCAGGTTGTACGAGACTCTTCCAGCCAAATAAGCCTGTGACAAAAGCACAAGTTGCTGTCGCTCTTGCAACTGGTGAAGCTGCTGACATGGTAAGTGAGGAACTTGCACGTATTGAAGCAGACTCTGCGGCAGAAAATGCAGTATCAGCTCATAATGCTTTAGTTGCTGAAGTAGAGAAGGATGTTAATGCTAGTTTTGAGAAAGAGCTTTTAATCGAAAGGGAAAAGATCAATGCTGTGGAAAAGATGGCAGAAGAGGCAAATCATGAACTGGAAAGGTTAAGAGCTGAGAGAGAGGCAGAGAATATTGCCTTAATGAAGGACCGTGCTACTATTGATTCAGAAATGGAAATTCTCTCCGGGTTAAGGCGTGAAGTGGAGGAGCAGTTGGAAAGCCTGATGAATAACAAGGTAGAGATAACATACGAGAAGGAGAGGATTAATAAACTCCAAAAAGAAACAGAGGATGAAAGCCAGGAGATTGTCAGGTTACAGCATGAGCTCGAGGTGGAGAGAAAAGCCTTATCTATGGCCAGGTAAGGAAGTTAACTTTCTTATTAAATTGTTCTGTAATCCATACTGCAACAGCTAAAAGGGAAGAATAAAAAAGATTCTTCAAATGTATATTACATGCTGCTCAATCTATAACGTCACCTTTGTTCCTGATAAGTTGGAACAATGTGTCATGTTCATATGTTATGATTTATATTCCTGTTTAGTTTACGGAAGTATTTTTCTGAATCTGTATCCAATGGAAAATATTTTACCCTTTGCAATTGCTAAACCAATATATTAGGTAAACTTGTTGGTTTTGAAAGATAACCTTGGTTGCTTTCTTTTGATTACCGTTATTTCGATTGGGATAATCTATTATGGTGTTTCATTTTTCTGTCTTTGGTTCGTCTGTTGTCCACCACCATGAGATTTTCCAACAGGTGAGGTCAAATCTGTGTTGTTCTCAATGTGTAATGATCTATTCTTGTTTAATTTACAGAAGCATTATTACTTCAAAATCTGTGTTCAAAACTGCAAATGTTTTAACACCCCCTACTGCTAACCAATAATACCTGGCTTGATTGTTATTATGAATTTACTCGAGTATGGCAGTCCAACCATATTTCTCCTGCATTTCTTGTCTGCTTTTATGAAAGAATAATCCTCAACAGTTTTGGAGATTCAATTATTGCCTTTTTGTTCTTTTTTTCTGTGAGACTCAGCTGCTTTAATCTTTCTGAAAGATATGTCCGACTGTTTGCTGTTCTCATTTGAGTATTTAAAGTTGATTACTCACTATAAGTGTTACAAAACTTTCTCATAATTCAGGGCTTGGGCTGAGGATGAAGCAAAAAGAGCAAGAGAACAGGCAAAAGCCCTGGAGAAGGCTAGAGACCGCTGGGAGAGGCATGGCATCAAAGTGGTTGTCGATAAAGACCTGCACGAAGAGACAGTCGCAGGAGTTACATGGGTAAATGTAGGGAAGCAAGTCAAAGTTGAAGGAACCATCACGAGGAGTGAAGCTTTGGTGAGCAAGCTCAAGGCATTGGCAAGTGAAGTAAAAGGGAAATCTAGAGAGTTTATCAATAAGATCATCCAAAGGATCCAGTATTTGATCTCAGTGTTGAAGGAGTCGGCCTCCAAGGCAGGTGCCAAGGCTGAAGAATTGAAAGACAGGGCCATGTCGAATGCAAGGGAATCGGTACAAGAATTGCAGCAAAGCACAGCAGGATTTAGCTCGGCCCTTAAAGAAGGTGCAAAACGGGTGGCCGGAGATTGCCGAGAAGGAATCGAGAAACTTACTCAGAGGTTCAGAACATAGGCGGATAGTCCCTGTTGCCGTGGTTTATTTTTCGCCTTTTATGGGCATAGGAATAAACAAATTTTGCAGCTAAGAATCATGTCTCATTTCTGATCAATTTACATTAGAATGCACCGTTTCATCCTTACTATTTCAGATTCGCGTTAAAAGAAAGTGTACTAATAAATAATAATGAAAACTGCTACTGCTGCCTATTTGTTCTTGATAGGCCCTGGCTAAAAAATTCAAATTGAACCGATTAGATCTCGAATTGAATCAAACGATTCCAATCATTGAATAATAATTTAATTTTAAAGCTTATAAACTTAATTTATAGTTCAAAGCTTATAAATTTAAGTTATTAAAATTTAAAGTTTGCACATTAGAGGTTTAAAAGTTACGGCTTAGGTATAGGGTAATATGGTTAAAAATTTAAATTTTAACCTATTAACCTTAAATTTTAACCCCAACACTAAATTCTATCTACAGACACACTAAGACACTAGCGAAAAAAAAATCCACATAATTACCCTATTTGTAATAATCGATCTCTGATTTCGGTTGAAGTCGTATGATTCTACTCTCAGATAACAACTCATTTTAAACAAAACACTTGGTACACTATTTCATAATTCAAATTTTAAGTAAAAACAAGGTTCAGTTGATGGATTACAGTCTCAAAACAAAATATTAAACCTTGTGCTAAACAAACTTCTCTAACAGCTCCAAATGAGACATTCAAGCTTGTCGCAAATCAACAACATTAGCTTCACTTCTTCTTTTCTCCACCTCCGGGGTGAGCCCTGCAAGGACATTACACCAAGGAAAAAGATTTACTAATACCATTACGCAAGATGATAGAAGAATTGTCCATCCTTGGATACAAGATATTACCTCATCTTGCGCAGAACACTCGACATCTCCTCACGCTTCTTCTTTGCTCTTTTGTGAGTTCCCAACTTTCTTTTAGCTACCTTGAGAGCTCGCTTGTCCTTACCAACTTTCAAAAGCTCAGTGATCCTCTTCTCGTACGGTGCAAAACCAGCAACTTCCCTGATCAAGTTCCTCACAAAATGGACTCTCTTGCTAGTTTTCTGAAAATATCAACAAAACAGAAATAAATACGACTTCCATTAAGAAGCAATTAACTAAAACCCAGGCGGATGACACAAGACCTTTCAAATGATAAATTGCAAGGAATATCAAAACATCTAATATTGACTATTTGAAGGTAGTGCATCTTTTTTTCCCATTGCCCCCTCTAAAAATACTTAATTAGGCATAGAATACACTTACTCCTTTTCGATTAGATGGACGTGGAGCCAACTCCTTCTTGGTTACAACGTGGCCCTTGTTCAGTCCTACAGAGAGGCCTGTATTTGGCTGCTTGGTAGCCATGTCTGCTTAAGCAACAATAAATCACATATATAAATAAAATGAAAAGGGCGTAACGGAGATCATCATTTTTTAAGCCGTGTCTACTTCAGTCGAGAAACATTGATCATTGCCAAGCTCAAAAATGTTATTCTCACTATCAAAATATACAGGAGAACTATGCTGATTACCATCACTAACTAAAACAATATCATCAGAAATAAAATTCAGAATGCCTTCGAATCAAACTAAATGATCAATTTTACCGAAACAAACAGAGCTCTCAACACAGCCATGATTGTTCTAATAATCCTTCAAATCCAATCACCAATCAGTCAGATTTCAGCTCAAGCTTTGAACAGGTGTACATAATGTTTAATTAAGGACCCAAACACATTTTAAGTTACTGATTTCATAAAGCTATAAAATTTCATAAAATTTACTAGCATCAGCAGTTAATCAAAGACAAAAGCGACGGCGCATACTAATCTCCAAATACCTCAAGACCAAGATCTGTAATTATATAGGCTTTACTGCGAATGAATTGAAAAATGGGCTCAAAAACTTAAAAAGCACAAACTCAGAACATGGAACTTTAAACGAGAAACAGTGTTTTTACGAAAATCATAAAATATAAAACAACCACGAATCAAATAAAAAAACAGTAGCAAAAGCTCGAAACCAGCTAAAAAATGCCGTATTTCCATTTTCTTCTTCATTAACTTAAGCAATCTGACACAAAAGGCTAGGTTTTTCAGTTCGTTCCCCAAGCAATCAATCCGGTTACCTTTTGAAACGGCGAATCTGAGGCTGAGTAGAATATTAGGGTTTTGGGTTGGTTATCTTAGCAATATATGAAGGAGGCTAAATGGCTTTTTAGGTTTTGATTTTTATTTATTTATTTCAATGATAAGCCATGATCCAACCCAAAATACATATCCACCATTTTGGCCCAATTTCACGTCCTTAGAGAAAGTAAACCCAAATACGAACACCATACAAAATTGAGAATCATTTATTAATTTGAATGAGCTTAAATTTTAAATTATAATAATATGTAAATTATGCAAAATATATTAATTCGTAATTAGCAATGTATAAATGTATAAAATCAAAAATATTAATTTAGAGAAACAATAATTATAAGTTATTATACAATGCACGATGTAAAATTGAGAATCTTTTGGGTAGTGAAACAAATAAAGTAATTTTAAAGTTAATATGATTGTGTGACATGAATAATATCAAGAAAAGTTAAATATGATAATACTATAGGATAAAAACACAAATATTATACATATGAACAAATATATCATTTCACATGAAAATAATTTATAAACTTTAATAAAATATAATATATAACACGAACGCATGATGTAATACTACAAAATTAAGAGTTATTTTTTTTTAATATAAAATTAAGAGTTATTTGAATAGTATGAATTATACCTATTAAATTTGGACACAAAATGATTATAGGGCACAAATGCAAAATGGAATTCTATTTAAAAAAATAACATGATATGGCATGAAATAACACAGGCATACATTAACATATGAATGCATCAAAATTTATGTAAAATAAATTATAAATGTATTAAAATATAAATACAAATATAACATGAATATATAATTGTTTTAGGGTAAACTAACTAATGGTCGTTGAACTTTTAGGTAGTTTGCTCTTTAATCATAAAAAGTGAAATTTTTTATTGGAGTTACTATTGTTAAAGAAAATTTCATTTCGATCATTACCATTAATGACAAACGAATCAACATGTCAATTTTTGAATAAATATGTGTCCCATTAAGATAGTGACACACATATCTTATCCGTTAATAAAAAAATAAAAATTTATTGGGGGAGGGGAAGCAAACTCAAGACCGATGAGGTGTTTCAATACTAAAACCACTAAACTAACTTCATAATATGTTTTATGTTTGGCATAAAATCTTTTAAAAAATGTTTGAGAGAAAATAGTTTTTTAAGTTAATTTACAATCTTTATTGGTTAACCAAAAAGAAAACAAATACTTTACTAAGAAGAATAATCAAACACAAGATCTTGAAGGAGTTCAACTAGTGGCGTAAACGAGCCAAGACGAACTTGAGTAGTGTTGAGATCGACTCAACTCGAAGAATTCGATTCGAGTTCGAGTTTGAGTAGTTTTTAATGAGCCTAAATAATGTGAGCTCGACTCGGCTCGTTAAGAACTCGAGCTGAGTTCGAGCTTGAGTCGAATTTAATCGAGTCGAGAGTTGACCGAGCTTTGACCGATTCAAACTCGAGTAGTTCGCGATCTGTCTTGTCTCATTTAAAGCCCTATTAGAAAAAAAAACTTTGATACATAAGTTGCGCAAGTTTACATTGTGGAGCTTGTTATCCTCAACCGAAATGCTTGCCAAGTGGTAAAGAAGTGATTTCTTGGGTGATGGTGGTGGAAGCAAAAGGAAAGAATAAAAGACAATATAAGTTAGAGTGGTTCGACTTTCTAACCAAAGCCAACATCCACTATCTTAGCTTCCCACTAAGAATTTCACCAATTCACTAAGAATTCGTCTCATTTTCAAGGCTTAGGAAGAAACCTTTACAACATAGACTCACTCACCAAGCCTAGCATCCAAAGCTTACAACCCAAACTTTGGAAAACTTCTCTTTACAAGAGAATTGAGAGCAAACTGGAAACCCTCTCCCTAGATATGTGTTTGCACTCTAAAGCACTCACTCAAAACCTAATACACTTGAGAATACATTAACAATTGAGCTCACAAGTGTTTGTCTATACAAGAATGTACAATTAAGCACTAAGACACATTTTTAATCATCTTGATGTTTGCAATTTGATCATTAGCTTCTTCATATGCTTCTTGAGGCCTTAAGTACTCCCAATTGAGTTTCTAACCGTTAGAGACCGTTGAGATTGAATTGGAGTCGTTGGTAGTTTTATTTTTCGCAATAAATGCAGTTCTGGAGCAGTCGATATCGGTAGAGGGGTAGCTGTATCGGTATTGGTTCTTCAGGAACTAACCATTGAGCTTGATGCAACTTTCTCATATCGATACGCCTTGGCGCGTATTGGTACTTGGGATCGGTACAGGGGATCAGTATGCTGCAGGGAACTAGCCGTTGGGGTTTTTGAAAATAGCCATTGGGGATATGAAAAGCATGGATCGGTACACCTTTATGTGTATCAGTACAACCCTCTCCGTATCAGTACGCATAAGCTTGTACCGATATGGGTTTTCGATTCTGAAAAACTACTGTAGCTAAAACCCTAAAAGGTATCGGTACAGGGTATACTGTATCGATACAATTGTGTTGAAAACATGAGTTTGGCTACTTTTAAACATTTTAAACCCTTTCAAAACCTTATAAAAACATCTCAAACTTATTTTCAAGTTTTTTAAACTTAAAATTATTTTTGATATCTTTTTCAAATTAGTCAAAAACTATTTTTCAATCATTATATCAATATAAATATCCTAATAATCTCCCCTTTTGATATAATAAAACCAACTTAAAAAATTATTTTTGAGACTGCTCCCGCTTTATAAAATAAATTTTGAATAAGAGAACAAAATTTGAAGATAGTTAAAGCTCCCTCTTATTCACTTGAAAATTCAATTTTTTAAATCATTCTCCCCTTTTTGTTATATCAAAAAGTGTTTAAATCCAAGTTTGAAAAATTTTAAGTTCATAACAATTGAGAGCTTTGATAATAAATTTTGACAAAAACAAGACTTTTGTTTAAAAAAAATAGGCTCCCCTTACTCAAGCACCACAAGAATGTTAGTCCAACAAATATCTAATTAACTAGTTGAACTAAAAGAAATAAAAACAAATTAAAACGCATAAATTTAACTAAATTTTACCACTTAAACCAAAGGTAAGATGTGAAGCTTTCCTTCTTCAAGTGATCTTTCTTGTGTGTATAAAGCTCCCCCTTAATTTTATTATTTGTTGATCGTGCTCCATCACACCTAAAACAAGACAATCAAGTAATTTTTGGTATCCAAATTGCTTTGGATCCATAGGCATTAGTAGCACAAACTTTAGTCCCCTTAGGAACCTATTTTATAATTTTATCATTTTTATTTGAAGTAATCAGTCATTTTGAGACTCAAATACTTCTAAAACATTTACCATTTAAAAATCTAGAAGCACTAGATTGTCTTTGATAAAAGTTTAATTTTCTAAAATTATTTTTCCTTTTAAGTCCCTTGGAAATCAAATTTTTTTCTTTCATAAGATCATCCTACTCTTCTTGATGATCTTTTTTCATCTCTTGAAGCAAATTTTGTAAATTTAAGATTTTAAGTTCAAAATCTTTAAATTTTGCTTCAAATTTCAAATTGGTTTTCAAAAGCAAATCATTTTCAGTTTTAATTTTGAAATTAATTTTTTATTTTTCAAAAATGAAGCATTGAACTCAAAAACCAATTCATCATAGGCTTCTTGTAACTCATTGAAAGTATAAGAATTTAAATTAAATGAGTTAGAAGTTACCTCTCCCTCTTGAAGGGTCATTAAGCATAAACGGGCTACCTCATTGTCGATGTAGTCTTCTTCATCACTCCATGTTGCTACATATACTTTCTTTGAAGATGATCTCTTTTTGTTAAAATGAGGGCAATCATATTTGGTGTGTCCTTGCTTCTTGCTTTTAGAGCTTTTGTGGGGATCTTTCATCTTCTTCGATTCATGCTTGGATTTTTTCATTTCGCTCTTCATGAATCGGACAAACTTCTTGAAGAGATAGGTCATCTCTTCATCCTCACTTTTCTCCTCACTTGAATCTTCTAAATGACTTGTGAAAGATTTAAGAGCAACAATATTTAGATCTTTTATTCCTTGCTCTTTGGTCTTTTTCTTCTTCTCCCTTCTCAAGGGTTTAGAAATCAACTCATTGGTAATAGGAGGCCCAAATAGCTCATCAAGCTTGAGCTCTTTTAAGTTATTGGTTTTAATGATAAGCATCTTCTTGCTCTCCTATGATTCAGAAAGTGAATAAATCAATTTTCGAACGAGTTTGTCTTCCGAAATCTTCTCTCTAAGACTTTTGAGTTGGTTGACGATTGTGGAGAAACGGTCGAACTTACTCTTGATGTCTTCATCCGGGTCCATCTTAAAGTTTTCATACTCAAGGCTGAGAAGACTGATCGTGGTCTCCTTTACTTCGTTTGTTCCCTCATATGTGACTTCAAACTTTTCTCATACTTCCTTGACATTCTCACAAGAAGACACCTTTGCATATTCTTTCGGGCCCAAAGCACAAAAATAATGTGCAACGCCTTGCAATTTAATTTCATCTTCTTGCGATTATCCGCACTTCATTCTGCCTTGCTTCGTTGTGGCACGAACAACCTATCGAGAACTATATCCTAAAGACGATATTCCTTTGCTCTCAAGAATAACATCATCATATTCCTCCAATAGGCATAATGTTGACCGTTGAAAAAATATGACTTGTCAATGGATTGTGCCATAGAAACTGGTTGATAAAATGGTTGATCGAGCTTTCCGGGATTATCTTAACAGGATGTTAATATTCTCGATTGAGGCTCGCTCTGATACCAATTGTAGAGCTTGATATCCTCAACCGAAATACTTGCCAAGTGGTGGGAAAGTAATTTCTTGGGTGGTGGTGGTGGAAGCAAAAAGAAAGAATAAAAGACAAGATAATTTAGAGTGATTCAGATTTTCTAATCAAAGCCTACATCCACTACTTTAACTTCCCCACTAAAAATTTTACCAATTCACTAAGAATTCGTCCCCCTTTCAAGGCTTAGAAGGAAACCTTTACAACCTAGACTCACTCACCAAGCCTAGCATCCAAAGCTTACAACCCAAGTTTTGGGAAACCTCTCTTTACAAGAAAATTGAAAGCAAACTGGAAACCCTCATCCTAGGTATGTGTTTGCACACTAAAGCACTCACCCAAAACCTAGTACATTTGATCATACATTTACAATTGAGCTCACAAGTGTTTGTCTATACAAGAATGTACAATTAAGCACTAAGACACATTTTTAATCATCTTGATGTTGGCAATTTGATTATTAGCTTCTTCGAATGCTTCTTCAGGCTTTAAATACTCTGAATTGAGTTTTTAGTCGTTGGAGACTGTTGGGATTGAATTGGAGCCGTTGGTAGCGTTATTTCTCGCAATAAATGCAGTTCTAGAGCAGTTGGTATCGGTACGCGAGTAGCCGTATCAGTACCGGTTCTTCAGAAACTAGCCGATGAGCTTGATGCAACTTTCTCGTATCGATACGCCTTGACGCGTATTGATACCTGAGATCGGTACATGAGATTGATACGCTGCAGGGAACTAATCGTTGAATTTTTTGAAAATAGCCGTTGGAATTTTGAAAAGCATGGATCGGTACGCCTTTACGCGTATCAGTACAACCCTCTCTGTATCCATACGCCTAAGCCTGTACCGGTATAGATTTTCAGTTCTAGAAAATTACTGTAGTTGAAACCATAAAAGATATTGATAAAGGGTATATTGTATCGGTACAGTCGTGTTGAAAACATGAGTTTAGCTACTTTTAAACATTCTAAACCCTTCCAAAACCTTATAAAAATATATCAAATTTATTTTCAAGTTGTTTGGACTTAAAATCATTTTTGAAATCTGTTCAAATTAGTCTAAAACTATTTTTCAATTATTATATTTTAACAAATATCATAACATACACAAGCTTGTTAATTTTATGGTTTATGGCGTTAGTTTAGGGGTTTATGTTGTTGGGTTTAGAATTTAGGATTTATATTTTTGGGTTTAGGACTTATGTTTAGGATTTATGTTTTAAGTTTAAGAATTTAGATTTTAAATTAAGAAAAATTAGTATATTATATTTTCGAATAGTTCGCGAGCTTTTCGAGTCTGGTATCGAGACTCGAGTAGTTCAACTTGGCTTGTTAAGAACTCGAATCGAGTCCAATCGAGTCGAGTGTTGACTGAACTATGATCGAGTTAAACTCGAATAGCTCGCGATTTGTCTCGTCTCATTTACTGCCTTAAGTCCAACACTTCACCGGCTTTCAAATATGTTTTATATTTAACAAAAAAAAATAGTTTTAAAATTAATTATATTTATTTTGTGAAATATATTAATTATAACATACTTAATCGTTGTTCTCGATTAATATATATGTGTTTAAAACTAGATAATCATGATATTTTGCAATTCATGCTATTAAAAGAATAAAAACCTAATCGGTTTTTTAATATTATTTATTAAAGGTGATTTTGATGTTCGGAGCCAGCAAATGGAGGACAAACAATAAGCAACGGCATCGAAGATTAACAAATGTTTTAATATTATTTATTAAAAAAATGATAATACTCCATTAATGAAATGAATGAGTGAGGATGAAAATGATTTGTTTCTCCTGGAAAAGACCAATAAGCCACTCCAACTCTAAGCTTATTAACACTTTAACCAGCTGCCATTTAGAATACAGACAAATGATGAACCTCTCCTTCACTTTCACATTCGCATTCACTGCGGAATGCGCATTTGGATCCAAATCTAAGGATTCCTTCCTTCCTTCTACACCCATCTCCCAATTGGACTTTGACTTTTGGGTGCCTTTTTTTCTGTCAATTTAAATGCTCGTTTTCTCATCTCAGAACATCCCTTCATCAATTCATCAACAACAGTCCATGTCTTTTTGATCATTTCCTTACCAATGAGGAAAATCAAATTTGAGAGATTGGGATCCCATTTGTTTTCTTCTTGCTCACACTGAAATCCCACACCTTGGGTCTTTCTTGTGGCTGTAAATTTGCCTATTTCAGTCATAGAAATTGTTCATCACTCATCACTTATGACATTGGAGCCATAATGGTGGAAATACCCAGATTGGTTTTTTGGTGCAGCTATCGATTTACGAGCCGCTTGGGGTTGCACTTCTTTGCTTAGCCATCACTTCATGTCTCTGGTGAGTGTCTGCCTCTGGACCCTTCACATGGTGTGGAAGTGGATCCTCCTGTTCATTATATTCTACTTTTCGGTTCAAAGTTTCCTACATTTAATATTGTTTTGCACTTATTATATTTAGGTTTTGTATATTGTTTGTCAATCAATTTACTGAATTGGAATACTCGTACAAATACTTTGTGGTTGAAATTATATAATAAAACGTCTACAAGTTATATTTCCTTCTCTCCAAATTGCAGATTTTGAATCCCAAGTTCTACAATCACTGTTGAATGGATATGGACTTTGGTATCTCACCCAATTCTCAAAGCATTGACCAAGTTGCATATACTAAGTTCCTGTCTGGTATTTCCGACATTAGTAGAATGTTTCACTAGTTTCTAAGCCATATACGTACGGAATCCATATTTTATGATCTACATTGCCATACATCAATGTCAATCATATGTGGCATCCCACTCCTTGAATGTGTTTACTGTCTGGCATGTGCACGCTGGGCATGGAAAAGATGTCTTCATACCGCTGGCCATGACAGCGAAACATGGGGCATTGCAACTGCTGAAGAATTTGAGCCTGTCCCACGACTATGCCGCTATATTCTAGCAGTCTATGAAGAAGATATTCGACACCCACTTTGGGAACCCCCTGGGGGCTATGGGATCAACCCAGATTGGTTGATTCTCAGAAAAACTTATGAAGACACTCAAGGACGTGCTCCTCCATATATATTATATCTTGATCATGATCATGCTGATATAGTTCTTGCCATTAGAGGTCTTAATTTGGCAAAGGAGAGTGACTACCAAGTGCTTTTGGATAATAAACTGGGGAAAAAGAAATTTGATGGAGGCTATGTTCATAATGGACTCTTGAAAGCTGCTGGATGGGTTTTGGATGCAGAGTGTGATATTTTGAAGGAATTGGTGGAGAAGCATCCGGAGTACACTTTGACATTTGCTGGACATTCTCTTGGTTCAGGTGTAGCTTCCATGTTGGCGTTGGTGGTTGTTCGGCACCATGATAAACTGGGAAACATTGATAGGAAGAGGATTAGGTGTTATGCTATTGCACCTGCAAGATGCATGTCGCTAAACTTAGCAGTCAGATATGCAGATGTCATCAATTCTGTGGTTCTTCAGGCAAGCTTTTTTTTCCCCTTCATTTTTCCATTTATTGTTTGTTTCAGATAAACATCATGTTGTTACTTCCATCTGTAGAAGTCCCTCAAGAACTGTAATGTTTGTAGTACTACTAGTAGTAAATGATGTTGCACCACATGTTATTTGACCAAGATTTTTGGGATATGAGCTATTTGATGTGTTTGTTCTCAGTAAGATAAAAGGATATTCTTACTGAGATAATGCATGAATGGTTTCTGTTGCCTGGAGATTAGTTCATTAACACAATGGGCTCAATTTTTTACTTTATATTCTACTTACTCATTCCCTTGAAACTTTATGTTTTCATTATAATTCTACACAAGCTTAATGAGTGGGGAAGTTTCATGCTTATATAAGACTTTTTAATGATAAGATTGTAATTTTGGCAAACTGGCTAGGTGGTTATTAATTTCTGTTCTCATTTCTAAGAAGACAAATGGTTGGTATAAATGCACCTCAAGATGTGTGATTTTACTGATTTCTGTTGTATTTTAACAAACTGATGGGAGATAAGAAGCATCTTTTATACCTAGAAGATCACATCTCATCTAAATTGGTAATGGCACCAAATGTTGAAAGCACCTGGTTAAGATTTTACTAGTTGATATGTTTTATTTGTCACAGCGATTGATTTCCATCTTTTTATTTGTTTAAATCTTCAATGTATCAGTTATTATATTATTGTTGTTATTTTTCTTTTTTATTTAATTATGGCGACTGCTGAATTAGGATGACTTCTTGCCACGAACGGCCACACCATTGGAAGACATTTTCAAGTCTCTTTTCTGGTATGGTTGGACTTTATCATCCATTTCAAATTACAGTTATGTTTACAGCTGATAGGCTCCCGGGGTATATTCTAACATCCTTTTCAAAGCTAGTCGTAGAGCCTCTTCTTCCATTTTCTCCTTAGAAACAACTGTTATTGGCACACAAAAAAACAAAAAACAAAAAGAGGAATAGGAAAAAGTGAGAGTTATAGATCCACTATTGTTGCATATCTAACCATTCTTTCTTTTGGTGTTATTTTTAATCTCTTGACAACTTATAGCTTTCCCCATTTAAACAGTTTGCCTTGCCTACTTTGTATGAGATGCATGAGGGATACTTGTATACCAGAGGAGAAGATGCTTAGAGATCCAAGGAGGCTGTATGCTCCTGGTCGCCTCTATCATATTGTTGAGCGAAAGCCTTTCAGGTCTCCTCTATGTTTGCATGGTGCTTACTTATTTCAGTTATTTATTACTTTGAGACCACATTGCAAGGTTGGATTCTAGTACAGGCTTGTATGTTGGGAAGGTTTCTAAGTTCCATTGATGTGTGGTCATTATATAGCATAGAGAAATACAAACAGGCCTCATGTCTTATGTTTCTATCTTTTATCTATGATGTTCATAAACTAAAAATAAATAAGACTGCAGGATTTAATAATAAAAAGATTCACCATAATGCATATGAAAGTTTGACCTGTTTATCATACCTCACGGTTGCAGATTAGGAAGATTTCCCCCTGTTGTGAGGACAGCAGTGCCCGTCGATGGGAGGTTTGAGCACATTGTTCTTTCTTGCAATGCCACTTCGGACCATGCTATAATATGGATAGAGAGAGAAGCACGGCGAGCTATGGATGTAAGTTTTTTTTTTTTTTTTTTTTTGGGGGGGGGGGGGGGGAGGGGGGCTAATAGCTATAGATGTAAGTTTTTAAGGGTAATGGTTTAATGAATGGAACCTTAGACAGTGGATGAAATAAATGCATATATAGTGTTTTAGATGGCTTAAAGCAGTGATGAAAAACTGGACTGGATCTGCCGGTTGAATGGTGAAGGTCATAGTTCAACCATTAACCATGTAGGTTGAACTGGAAAACTGGCAAACCAGTAAATTACTGGGAATCGAGTACCCATAAAATCGTTTTTAAAAATTTTGATTTTTTAACAAAAATTGGAACTTTTCATTATATTTTGGACCTTTTTCAACCGGACTTTAGGGTCATTTTATAACCTATTTTTACCCCCACTCTGATAAAGGTTCACTTTTATCTTTGATTTTTTGTGAATGTAATTATCATTTTTATAAATATCTTCTTTTTTTAGTTTTTATGAATTTTACTAAATTGTTAACTTTTGTTTTTATTTTTCATGCTGGTTGGATTTGAACCGTTTCAACTGTGGTTCGTTTTTTTTAATCCTTGGTTTAAAGAAAATTTAGGCAAGCGTTTCTAATATAGCTTATGTGAATCTCTCTCTGCTTGTTGGTATCCTATGCAATCTGTTCTCCAAAGTACACTGAAATCAAACCTGAAAAACTTCTGTCGATCTTGCTTTAGTTGATGCTGGAGAAAGATCGGATCATGGAGATCCCGGCGAAGCAGAGAATGGAACGGCAGGAGACTTTAGCTAGAGAACACAGTGAAGAGCACAAAGCTGCACTACAAAGGGCTGTAACACTGTCAGTGCCCTATGCTTATTCACCTTCCCGATACGGAACTTTCGATGAGCTAGAGGATGGGGAGAACTCCCATACATCTAGCGGGGATGCCGAATCATCTGCAAGGCCACCAGGGAAAAGCAAGAATAAAGAAAGCTGGAATGAATTGATCGAACGTCTTCTCGAAAGAGATGAATCTGGGCACACGGTGCTGAAGAAGTCGCATAGTTTTGATTGACGGTGATGTACATTCAGGGAAAACATGCACCGAGGATCAAAAGTTATGGTATGGTATTCATTGATTCATTTGTACTCATTTCCTTGCTTGCTCTTAATAATTTTATGTGGCAGTTGCCAATTGCCATAATCCTGAGAGTCACTTTAATGCTAGCATTAGTTGTTGCAGCCTGCAGGTGATACATTAGTAGACTTTGAATCTGGGATGTATGCTATTGCTTGCCAAACCTAATCGGTTTAACAATCATCCCCAACCGAGGCATTGTACATGTCATGTTCTTTTTAAATAAAAGGAAAAACCAGTTAAATGTGCAATCGTTTAATATAATATTTTCTCTATAACAAGAATTGAATTTGAGAATGGGATAAAAATATTATTATCATAAAGCTCATGACAATGAGTTAACAAAATATGATTATGAGAACCATTAATTGACGATGTGATTACTCCACTCTTTTCTTTATTAGTTGACCATTAGCTAACAATGTGCAACCATTGTGAATTTGTGATACATTTGTCTTGAGAATATAATTACTCTACTCTTTCCCTTATTATTTTCTATTTTATTTTATTTTATTTTATTTTATTTCAGTTATGATATTTTCTTTTGTTTAGTTTGTCTTCCCTTTTCTTATGAAAATAGTACTCCTGCCCTATTAAAGATTATCAATTTTTGACTTTTTTTGTCAACTCATTATTATTTAAAATTATTATTAATAAAAATATATTTTAAAAATATCTAATCAAATATTTTTAAATATATGTTTTATAAAAATTAATTATTTAAAATATTTAACATGATTGTAATCAAAGTCTAAAAATTTTCCCTTTCAAAAAGTTAATAAAGGACAATCTTCTTATGACATAGAGAATATATGTTTATCCTTCATCGTCGACAATGATATTCGTTTGCATCTATTATTTATCTACGTTATTTGACCACTTAAACTTGTGTATAATTTTTTTGAATATGCTGGTGTGATACAATAGTACATCATCCTTTACCACTGAAACAACAAGAGGCGATCAACTTGTGTATAAATTTTAAATATTAATTAAACTCTAACCTAAACGATCATACCTTAAATTTGACAACTTGTATTCTAAATTAAAGTTTATCTAAATTTGTGTATAATTTTTTTCTATTTATTTTTAATGTACACATTTAAATGAATTATTTTTAAATATTGAGTTAGATTAATAATTTCACGTGATTTTATTATAGTTTTTTTAATATTCACATTTTAAATTAGTTTAAAGTAAATATTTTTAAATTTAAAGATTAGATTATTTAATTTTACCTTTCCTAATATCAGGTTACTTAAATTCTTCCAAATCCTATTTAATGTACACGTATTAAATAAATTTTTAATAATACACCAATTTCACTATAAAAGTTAATCCGATACAAATTGTTTTTTAAATATTTTTTTTTATTTTTAAACATCAAAATAGTAATATAATTGGGACAATATTTTTCCTATATATAATCGTTCCTAGTATGTTTTGTTTCAGTTCACAGGGGAGATCCGGCAATTGTTTCTGGTCAAGGCTAGGGTTTGGGAATAAGAAACAAATTACGCCGAGGGGAGATAGGTAGTGTGCGTAAATTGGGGGCATCGATTGATTCCACTCAGGTCTGTTTCGCTCAAACTCCTCCTTTTCTTTGCTAATTTTCTAATCACTTTTTTTTTTGATTTCTTGTTTATCTAATTGTTCATCAAATTCCCACTCTACCCATAGTTTTATTTCGTTTGAAGGCATGGAATTTGGTTCTCAATCCAATGTATAATCGCCAGTAATATTGTTTGGTGAATACAGTGAAGCTTTCTAATTTTCCATGATTCGTGCTATTCTATTTACTTGTTCACAATTGCTGGTTTTGTTATTCAAATGGTTTCTTTTTTTTTACCTTCTCTGACTCTACTTTCCACGTATTATTTTCACTGGATTGATTCTTTAGTTTGCCATTTTCAGCTTCTGAATTGTCTATTTTAAGTTTTGCCAATGTGAGCTTTCACTTCCTTTTTAGGTGTTCTTTATATACTAGACCAGTCATTGTTCAAGTTGCAATGCGTAAATGTAAAGCTTCATATGTTTCAGGGACTTCAAATACGGATTGAGAAGAAATTCATAACTCGAGGAATGTATTGAAAACCAAAGGAGGAGCCGAGTGAGGAACTCAAGGGCTACTGTATGACAAATTTGGAGAGGAACTAAAACAGCAGTAGCATTGTGACAATTAAGAACTAGTCAAGGATCGATTGGTATCATCTTTGAGCCGATCAATCTTTTGTTAGTAAAGTTGATGAAAGTTCACCAGCCAGTTTATGTTCCTAATATATCAGTCAAGAGGTTAGTGGATGAGCAGGTGAGTCTATCATGCAACGCATAAAGAAGTTCAAGCAGGTACCTGATCTTCAAGGGAAATCCAAAGTTTCCATTGCGATTAATGATGATTATGCTTCCAAGCAACTGGGTGGTATAGTTAATTCTGGAAAACACAGGCGTAGCAGATGGGATCCACATCCTGAGGGACATGGACATACGAGTGAAGATGAAAAGATTCATAAAGTAAGGAAAACCCGATGGGCTAGTGATGAACCCAAAGTGGAATTGCCTGGTTCTGTTAGGGTTCCTGTTGGATTTGAGTTGGATCCTGAAATTCATAAACTAAAAGCCGAACTGTCAGAGATAGAGGAAAAGCTGCAGAAACCCGAACTTCATGATGATAGGCCTGAACATGAAAGATCTCCTTCTCCTGAACCATTGTACAGCAACCTTGGAACAAGAATAAATACAAGGGAAATGAGGTTTCGTCAAAAGCTTGTCTTAAAACGTCTAGATATCACATCAAGGTTGTTTCAGAAAAACCTTGCTTCGAAACAAAAACATACCAGTACAAAGCTCTGTGAAAAGCTTTATGTACCTGTGAAAGAATATCCTGGCTACAATTTTATTGGGCTCATCCTTGGTCCTCAGGGAAACACACTAAAGAGGATGGAGAAGGAAAGTGGGGCTAGGATTCTTTTGAGAGGTGTAGACTCTTCATTAAAAGACCTTAAGTGTTCCTCCGAAAAGGAAGATTTACATGTCAGAATTGAAGCACGTAATAAAGAATCATTAGATGCTGCAGTTCAAATGGTTAAGAAACTGTTAGTTCCAGTTGCAGAGGGAAAGAATGAACACAAAAGGGAACAATTAGCTGAGCTTGCAAGACTGAAGAAAGATGCAAGCGGTTGCTCTGTGTGTGGTGAGAAAGGACACCAGCGATATTGCTGTCCGAGCCTGCAGTCTACTTTCATGAGCATGTCCTGCGACTTGTGTGGTAGCGACAGCCATCTTACAGCTGTCTGCCCTATGCCAATTCAAAATAACCCTGACAAAAGAGTTGATGAAAATCTTTATGTTGGCCATCTACCTCAAGTTGTGGATGAAAATCGTTTGAAAGAGCTGTTTTCTCCATTTGGTAAGCTAACTGAAGCAAAAGTGATCAGAGACCAAACTACCGGTTTAAGCAAATGCTATGGCTTTGTTAAATTTGAAAATCCAACAGATGCAGCTGCTGCTGTGACACATTTGAATGGTTATAAAATTGATGGACATACGATAGCAGTTAGAGTAGCTCAGAGTAAATCGGTTTTAGGACCACCCCCATCATCAGTTGGAAACCCTTTTACACCGAACCCTGGGTCTGCAGCAGTTTCCCAAATAATCCCTGGCCATGTTGCTTGGCCTGTTCCACATGGGCCATTGATACCAGAACATCAAGTTTCTTTGCCTCAAGGTGAGGGCATGAACTTGTTTCAGGCATCCTGCCATAGAGGAAATACTCAACTCCAGACGAAAAGTCGGGGCTCAGGTTTATTTCCTGCACCATGTGTCTCAAGTATCCATAATCCGAGCAGTACTAGTCACATGTACTCAGAAAACACTGTTTCATTCTCCTCATCCAGTTCAAATGCCTCGTTCCCTAGGAACTCAGTTTATGTTAGTTCTGAAATAATCCCAGACCATGTTGCTTGGCCCGTTCCATCTAGGTCATTGATACCAGAACATCAAGCTTCTTTACCGCAAAGTCTGGACAGGAACTTGTTTCAGAAATCCTGCTTTGGAGGGAATACACAGCTCCAGCCTAAAAATCAGGCCTTAGGTTTAACCCCACTTGGCATCTCAAATTTTCATGATTCGGACAGTAGAAGTGGCTTGCGTTCAAACGATGGTGTTTCATTCTCCTTATCGAGTTCAAATGGTTGGCTCCCTAGCAACCCTGGTTATGGTAATAATAGTTCCCGGTTCGGGGCTTATTTTAACAAACCAACATTGGAATCAACTCCGGCATTACTTCCCCGTCGGACACAGGAGAGCAATTTGAAACCTATTCCTTAGCCAAGAAGTCATCTACGTCAGCAAACAAGCTGTTCAAGGCTTTGCATCAACCGTATACATGCTCTTCCAAACACTAGGCCGACGTGAATGTGAATCTTTTATGAATTATACATGTATATTTTTTCCATTCTGTTTTTTTTTGGGTGGTGGGGGATTGGATAATGGTTGAATACATACGCTTGCGTATTGCATGAGCTTGATTTTTCCCCCTACATTAACCAGGCGATTGAAAATAATTCCAGCAGTTTTGGTTGTAGGGTAACAATGAATAGATGAATGTTGGATTCGGTTATATCTTTGATACGAATATGTTCAATTTTTAAGCTCCCTTTTTTCTATATTTTAAAACATTTTTATTAAGTTTTTAATCTATTAGCTATGTATCAATCAAATTCTTCTTACCATTCATATAGACAATTTAAATACGTCGTGTTAAAAATAGATAGTGTCAATAATTTTAGAAGAAAAAAAAAACAGATCGAGGATCACTACAAGTAGTCCCAATTGGAAAAGAAGATGATGTTTATTTTAAAAGACCATGGTTCAATGTTTGTAAGGTATTAGTACATTATTCATAAAATAAATAAAGGGTTTTTATTTCATGAGTAGATGATGAAAAAAATATATTCGACAGCCATATCAAATTTCACTCTAAAAACTAAAATATAGATCTTTAATCCTAAATTGTAAACCTTAACCTTTAAATTCTAACCTTAAACTCTAAATTTCAAACTTTGCAACCTAAACTTCTGATATATAAACCCTAAATGGAACTTGTTCAAAAAAATTGGGTAAACTAACCCAATGACCATCATACTATGGTAAATGTATTAAAATGACCACATTAAAAAAATCGACTCAAATGACCACCCAAACTATTGAAATTGGATCAATGTGACCACCAGCCGTTAATGGGCTAACGGAAGGTGACGTGGCAGTTAAAAAATTAAAGGTATAATTACACATTTGGTCTTTATTATTTACACATTCTTTCAATTTAGTCCTAATTTTAAACTAATAAAATAAATTAATTAGGTGGTGACACGTGTCAACAACTTATTGGAGGAATTTCATTATTTAGAGGAGAAAAACAAATTTTAGCATACATACTACTAAGGGGATTTAAACCCAAGCATTGTAGAAGCAAAGGCAATGGGTTAGCCACTGCACTAAGAACAATATTGTGCTATGAAACACCAATTTTAATATATGTTTTATTGTTTTCTACATTGATTGTTTAATCACTCACAAAAGTTCAGGCAAAACATCATCTAGGAAGAATTGTTTTGTTCATTGAGATTTGAAGTGACCTTCTATGTTTTTTCCAGAGGATGACTCTTTCCCGTTCTTATTTTTATCTTCATCAACAACTATTGCTTTGGAATCGCGCAGAGCTGAAAATTGATTCACATAGGAACAGCTTGTCAAAATCGAAATTTCGTTCAGATGAAAGAAATTCTGAGTACGTGAGAAAGCACCCCCAGAGTCAAATTTTGATTCATATTTCATATAGCAACTATTTGAAGTATTGAGAATAATGTAACTTACGGTTCAAGTAAGTCAATGCTACGATGAATAAAACGTTGAAGAGAATAGAAAATCCGATAGTGCTGCAACACAAATCCAAAACCAATGATCTTCTGTAAAGAAGCCTCTACTCTTGAAATCTGGAGTCATTAATTTTCTGCAGTTACAACATTTTGTAATACAATAAGGTCAAGAAAATGTAGGTGCCTAACCAGTGTTTATAAATGGATATGCATCCATATATATATATATATATATATACCTCAAATTGGAATATGAATAAAAACACGACGAGATCTTACCGTATTCAATCTTTCATCAAGAAATTCATTCATGACGATGGCATTTTGTCCATACATCATTGGAGACAGATAGTAGCCCCATATCATCCATCGATCAATGTCATCTGCAGTTAGAAAAAGGGTTATCATGCTTGAACTTAGGCAGATATTTTTACATGAAAAGAAGTGAAACATTGAATATATACATCAAAGGATATACAGAAACAATCATATGCCTTAGCTTACTGCCCGGTTTAACTGCAAATATTTTACAGTAAACAGATATGAATTACCTACCTTAGCAACAATGAAACCTCCAAGGATGAAAACCATTAGCAAAGTGAAGGTACCCAATGTGTTGGCGATGACTTGCGTTCTTCCTATAGCAGCAATGAACCTAAAGAGGGCTAGGGCCATCTGATGAATGCCTACGAATGCCACGAACTGTCTGAAGAACCTGAATATATAAAGGAAAGAATTATTAGATAAAAGAAACTAGTGTTCATGATTCTCAAGAAACTACTAATTTTGAAGAAAATGAGAATGATGATTGTTAATTAAATTAAAAATACATTTCCGGTGGTTACCTCTTTTAAAATACATTTCCAGTTACATATTTCAGATATTTTTTAATTAAATTAAAAAATAATTGGATGATTTTATATGTGAAATTAAAAAAATAAATGTAGAAAACATTAAGACATATATTAAAGTTGGTGTTTCATAGCACAATATTGTTCTTAGTCACCACCTAATTGGAGGAGGAAAATAATTTATTATATCAAATATAAATAATTAAATTCCTCCAATAAGGTGTTGACACGTGTCACCACCTAATTAATTTATTTTATTACTTTAAAATTAGGACTAAATTGAAAGAATGTGTAAATAGTAAAGACCAAATGTGTAATTATACCTTTAATTTTTTAACTGCCACGTCACCTTCCGTTAGCCCATTAACGGCTGGTGGTCACAATGATCCAATTTCAATAGTTTGGGTGGTCATTTGAGTCGATTTTTTTTAATGTGGTCATTTTAATACATTTACCATAATATGGTGGTCATTGGGTTAGTTTACCCAAAAAAATTCTAGTACCAATGCATGAAATATTTTCTCACAAATATGTGTTTAGAATTTGATCTATGCATTTTAAAGCCGAGTTGGCATTTAACAACAAGCTAACAACTAATCTGGTAGTACCTAAATTGATACAATAACTTTTTAAGGAGTCAAGTAAAATATATTTTAAAGATGCGGCAATTAACCCTTTGAGAAAAGTGAATGATTTAAATAACATAAGGTGAGACTTGACAGCATTTGTTTGGCATTTAACAAAGAGGATGAACGTAAATAACTCTCAATAGAAGCCAAAGGTTAATCAACAGAGAAACACCTTTGAGATATTACAACAATAAAACATGCATAGCATAATAGTTGAGTATCTACAAGAGTGTTTCATGGCTCATTCAATGAGAGTCATCTCGAATGCTGGCAAGAAACAGTCTAAGATCTCTTGCTTTCCTTGCATGTTCAGGTGATTTCTCAGTTTCCGAGTCACTCAAATCTATTATGCTAATGTGCTGATCATTCATTTGTGCACATCTAGAAACATTCCGGGAGGGAACTAGTGGAGAGGGGCTCAAAAGATCAATAACTTCAGGCTTCGGGACAGTCACACCAGTTTCCCGACATAAGACTGCAGCTCTGGAATCGGCATCGCCTTCTGAATCCAAAATAACCGGGGGATCTCGATTTATGAAGTCAATCTCAGTTGTTGTGGTCATTTTGTCTGATATAATTTCTCTTGAAGCCATGGGACTGGATTTGCTCCCTAACTCGATGTCAAGCAACAGATCTTGGAGTTTCTGGTCTATTTCAGCCACAGAACATTCTTTTTCCGATTTCTTCCGTCTTGGTTTACGTTGATTTTTCTTCTCTAGAGCTCTTCTATCATCAAACTCTTTGATCTTTTCAGGACAAGCACTGCGGAAAACAGGAAATGAATCATTTATTTAGAGAATACATTAATAACTCAGAAGAATCAAGAGGGTGGATACGAAAAAGGCTGCCAAATCGTTGACAAAGTCGAGTGAGAGAGCTATTAAAAGATTTAAGATTAGATTGAATATAAAAGCCATTTTTTTGTTAGGATATTGGCGTGCAATGATCAAAATGAGAGACAATATAGGGATCTCGCAGTTCACTCTACACTATTCATAGTGATCAAGCTCATATGCAACAACTCTAATAGATGCCGGTAAGTAATTATTATACTGGCAACATACCTCTCTACAAGATCTGCGTAAACTACAGAGCTTTTAACTCCGTAGAACTCTTCCCACGCCACCTCAAAACATTCTCTTCCATGAACTTTTCGGCGCTTGATAATTGCTGATACAGGACACTTGACTGGCACCTGCAATGGGAAAGCTTTTAACGGTATGCTACCATTTAAAGATAACCAAGCATCAACAACATCACAAGAATTACAATGGGGAATTAAACTACTACCCTACAATATTTTCATGGTGCAAAACTAAGAAGTCTATTTTCTTAAGTAGGATCTAAACTCATTTAAAGGTAGTCAATTGTGCTGACTGTGGTTCTAATCAAAAGGATGGTTAGCTCCAACAAGTACATTGGAGTGCATAACAATCTGTAGACATTTTTAGCAACTCCAAACAAATTTTCCGAATAAGAACACTTTCAGAATGACTACTCCAAATGAATGACCAATACAGGTCCTTCGTCGAGTTGAACAAGAATTTAGGCCGACAACTATTCAAGAATGAACTTGTAGAAATATGAAAGATGGAAACAATACCTCCTTCAATGGAAAGTTAACACCTAACTGATACGAAGTATATTGCAAAGTGGCAAATCGACGTAAATCTCTTTCAGCAACCTTAGGAAGAATGTATTCATCTGAACCATTGGTACACTATGAGTTTATATGTTCAAAATGCATACTTCCAATTGCATGATTGTATCGATGAACATATAGCAAATGTTGCATGCTTCCAATATGCATACTACCTGTTTTTTCAGGGGGCCACTCAAAGAACCGAGCACATAGCAGCTGGAGTTTCTCACGTTGGAACGGACGCTGCACAAGAGATCTACAAGAACAAAACAGTTAAAGACTTTGTAGGTAAAAAGAGAAAAAAAAAAGTAAAGAAAAAGTGAAACTGTTCTTTGCATCAAGTGCCTTGTGTAGGTAAGGTTGGTCTATACAAATTTACCTATGGACTACATCAGAGTCAGCTGAGTGGCACTTGGGGTTCATAAATGCTTCCAGCACTCGCAAATACTGATTATCTGTTTGCGGAATCTGAATGTTACCTATCAATCATTCAAAAAGCTATATGTGTCAATTTGAGCATGAGTCAATCTTGTCATGTCAAAATAAAGTTTAATAACACTCAACCAACTCCATCTAAATAGCAATCTCAATAAATATCAGACTACCTATATTAAGACCTCTCGAAATACAAGGACATATATACTAGTCGGACTAGTGCTCTTCATAGAAGTCATCGCACAATATGATAAACATTTTGCTGATTCCAGTACTCTTTACAAAAGGTTATTACTCTTTAGCTCGACCATTTTCTTTTGGGAACCTTAACTTGATAAACTTTGGAAAACAGTACATAAATAGAACAAAATGCATAAGCCAGTAATATCCTAATATGTAAAGGTAGCAGGTTACTTCATTCACCATTCATGTTCGCTTTGCAAGACAATGTGGTTGACGTGTTGTTGCACTTGACTTGACCCTGTGGTCCCTGTCTCTTTGGATTCTTTTTCTTCTTTGCAAAAGAAAGTCCTTCTGACGCAATTTTTTGAAGAATATGATTGTCCCCAACTGATTTAACAATCTGGCATGCTGACTCCTGTATGAGCAAGGAATGCGAGTCTCATTTTCAATAAGCATTTTTCAAAAGAAGCAAAACAAGCCACAAAGATATTAGAAGCATTATGATATTGAAACATACCACACCAAGACCGTGAACGCCCTGAGAGTAATCACTGCCAAGAAGAAGGGCCAAAGAAATCTGAAAGCCCCGATATCATGAGTTTCCAATCTTAGTACAATTAACCATTAGATGCTTCAAGAAAAGATGTAAATTACCAAAGAGTTCCTTCCGAATCCAAGTTTTCGCTCTATATCATCCATTTCATAACAAACAACGTGACCTCCTTCGCCTAATTCAAAATATAAAAGGGTTAGCAAGATTGATATTTCTAATAGAACAACTGAAAGAAAAAATAATACCCAAGCACATACCAAGGCAAATGTCTCTGTACACTGTCCTGGCACCGAAAAGGAAAATATCTGAATCAGAAGAGAAACACCCATCCTGATGATAGAAAAGTAACTTAATGAAGGGAGTGCATATGCAAATTTTGATTATTATAGTATTTCAATTGTACTCACTAAGGGGGCAAAAAAATGAACTACTTACACATAAGGATTCTAAGTTCAGTAATGCGCACTGTGCTTCAGCTTCCTCGACACTGAATTTCGAATAAAAAAGAAGAGAGAATCAAGAATTAGCGCTCAGTTCATTATCGAAATATATTAAACAATAAAAGATATTGGAAATTACCCATCTAAGCAGGGAATTCCTAATGTTGAACCAAGGTATTTTGCTTCTTTGATCATGCATGAGAATTCTGATCCCATATTCCTTCTAAGAGAAGATAAATTCTGAGAATTTTCCCCATCCTGAGTAGCCTGTCTTAACAACAATTCAAGTGCATGAAAGAAAATTTCCCGAGAAACCATAGCAACAGGAGAGTTCGGAGGATAAATATCAAATACGGTGAAATTTAGCATACCTGATTCTCTACGTCAATTCCTAAGTTTAACCTCCGCCTGTATGTAGCTAATTTGATGGCAGGAATTGAACCATCTACCGGATGCAAAAACAATGTATTAAACTATTACCATGCACCTATAACCAAAGAAGGAAAACACTATACACATTTTTTTTGTTTCTATTTTGGATAAGTAATTGATTTCATTATCCAAGGAAGTGGCTAAACTCCTGCAGATACAGTTTTTTCTCTTAAAATACACAGTAATCTAACACAATCGAATCAAACTTGGAAGAGTTCAATCCCCAAGCATTACAAAGGCTCTAATAGAAAGAACAAGAAACAATGTTTTTCAATCCAGCTAGACACAATTCAATGTTAAGCAAATTGTGATAGATTAAGAGAAGTTTGAAAATTGATGGCCTGATGATATTCATTTGACCATGTCTGGGCAAATTCTTAGCAAAAAAACCCCAGTAAGCCGGCATTTACATAAAGTCTCCAGCTTTGAAAAGAAACCCATATCCAATTCTACTAAAACTAACGAGTGAAGAGCAAAAGGAAGTTACCGGTGACAAAAATAAGGGTGCAATTCAAGGCAATGAGAGCCCTGATACGGTGAAAGAGAGCCGTGAGATAAAGCTTGGTCTTGACGGGGCAGTGAGATTTGTTAACATTTTGAAGCTGAACCACCCAACAAGACAGATCTATGCAGACCCTTTTGTTCTGGAGATGGTGAAGAGGCAACGTTTTCTTGCATGGTTCCAAAACTTCCCACAAATTCTTTACCCCCATTCTCTTTCCCCAGTTTAGGATTTCGGAATTTCAAAATCTGAGAAAAGCGCCAGATATCCTACTCATTGGTCGGGTTATTAACTCGCCCGAAATCAGACCCGTTTAGTACCAGGCTTGGGCGAAGGCTGTGAGTCCAAGCCCGGTGAATGAATTCTCATGATTATATATGGGCCTAAGCCCGAGCTCGTTTTTTTAGCCTAGTCCAAACGAAAAACGGTGTTTACACTTATTTTTTTAGCCTACTCTCGGAAAGCAATTGATGAAGGAAGGAGTAACCGGCGCCCCTCGAGTGCTATTGAGCGTGGTCCGAGTCGGTGGATGCCTCCAGAGGATGGAATGGGTTAAATTAAATACGAATAGAGCGAGGAATAGTCACAATGGTTTGGTGCTTGTTCTGTTGTCGAGTTTGAGCTTTATGGTGCGTTTGTGGGACTATCGTATGCATGGGATATGGGTTATTAGCCATATCATTCTTGAGATGGATAGTTTAGACGCACTCCAATTCTTACGAAAAAGTTCGCCTCGACAAGGATGTGGTTCTTTGGTGCTCCACTTTTGTGAACTTCAGCAGCGTCCGTGGGTGGTTCCTATATAGCATGTGTTGCGTGATGGTAATATTCAGTGTCGACGACACCTGGGCTGCGGGCATGGGCAGGAGGGGCGCATGCCCAGAACATCATTTTTTTTATAATATTCGATATTAAGATTTAATTTTTAATATTTATTGTTAGAGTTGTTCTCTTAAAATTTATTTATTTAACAATCATTATTAACATTCCCTCCAAAGGGTAATATTGTATTCCCAATAATAGCCTTTTTTCGTTAAACGGTGGGAATGTGATTCCCATATTTTTTTTACGTATTTGTCAATTCCTACCATTTAGACCATATTACCCTCAACTTAATGAATCTTGTTCACGTGGATCCTTTATTTAATTTAATTAGATGATTAAATATGTGTGATGTAAATTAATAAGTTAAGAGGTAATATTTTCACACAATATTCTTTTATTTATAAGATGTTTATCATTTTATAAAATATTTTAGTAGGTTAAACTTATTATATAATTATTATAAGTATTACACAACTTATTTACTTTAATTTACTTGACAATCTGTCACAAGTAATAAAAAATTAAAAAAAAATGAGCATATTAAAAGTTTAACATTTAGGCCCTGTTTGGCAATTAGCGGATAGCTGATAGCTGATAGCGGATTATATTAGCTGATAGCTGATAGCTGATTGCATTAGCTGATTTGACTAGCGGATTGTATTAACTGATTGTATAAAAGTGTTTGGTAAAATTAACTGATAGCGGGTAGCTGTTTGATTATTTAACAAGCAAAATGACATATAAGGACATGATTATATTTAATACTTGTTTGAATAATTTATCAGTTATTAATATTTTGTATCTAATAAATATTAATTAGATTTGTAAAAATTATTTTTTAATATAAATTTCTAAACATATTTGAAAGATTAATATATTAATTTATTATTTATATAATTATTAAAAAAAAATTATATGCACATATAAATATGCGATAATAAAAAATAGAATTAACTTACAAATGTCACCATATAAATTAGTAGTAACAAAAAATAAGTCTAATATTTAATATGTTTTTATTTATATTAAAAAAATATTATTATTTAATTTAGGTTATTTGGAGATTTTTGGTAATTGTTAAGGGTAAAAGAGTCATTACAACTCTTATACCAAACCTCTAATCTCAAAAAGCTCATATTAGGAGCTTTTTCAAAAGGAGCTTTTTCATCCAAATCCGCTCTTTCAATCCGCTATTTACCAAACATCAATATTAGCGGATTTGACTAGTCAAACCTCTAATTGTACCTCAAACCTCTAATTTTTACCCAAACCGCTATTTACCAAACAGGGCCTTAAAAAATTTAAAAAAAATATTTTAATAGAAGGTAACAAGAGTATTTAAATATAAATTATATTTTTATTAAAAATAGTTAATATAATAATTATATTAATAATATGATAAATATATATTTTTTTGTAAATTTTAAATAGTGTAAAAAAATAATTCTACAACTTTTTGTGCATATGTTTTTAATTTAATATTGAATGTTTAACATGTTAAAAAGAAAAATAACACACGATCAATTTAGTAAATTTCACTTTTAGATAATCTTATTTACCTCCAACCAAACACAATAAACTTATATTCCTACCAAATAAATTAAACAAAATAATATAATATACTCAGTAATATGACAGGTAATGTTACATTTCATGAATTTTATTCTTAAAAATAATATTTTATTCAATGAACCACACACGCCCTTAGTACACGATGAATAGGCCGAAAGCAAACTAATATTTGCCAAGGATGATAGTTGGTCCTTTCTTTAGTTGGATTTGTCGGGCCTTTGATATTGTTGTGACATTCAATACCAAGTAGAGGTTATTTTACATTTCTTTTGCAAAATAAAATTTTGAGTTATTTAATCATTCATTTTCCGGTTTTAATCAATTATACCCCTTGATGAAAAAATGTACAATGAGTCATTTAAAAATGTGCAACAAAAAATGTTGTCAATGTGCTACAAAATACCGACAAGTTTGGGGTGAAACAATGAAGAAGGATTTGAGTTTTAATTTTAAAAAATATATATTAGCAAATATAATTTTCAAAAATTAAAACTCAAATCCTTCTTCATTGTTTCACCCCAAACTTGTCGGTATATATATCAGGATCGGCTATAAGGAGAGCAACATGAGCGACCGCTCAGGGCCCTCAACCAACCTAGGGCTCCTAATTAGTCTAGGACCCTTAAAATTTAACTATTTATAGTTCTCGATTCTTAATTTTTTATTTATCAAATAAATAATTTAATTTAATAAAAAAAATAACTCTCTTTCTTAAATTAATTAATTAATTAATCTAACAATGAAAATAATGTGTTTGAAATATTAAATTAATTGTTCAAGGAATGATATGAATAAAAATTATGTCCCTTTTCTAGTGCTCATTTATATGCCCAACACTAAAAAATAAATTCTAAATCTTAACCCTAACTTTTAAATACTAAATGTCAAACTATGCACCCAATACCTTAAGTCTTAATCCTAAACTATAACCTTAAACCATAACCTTAAACTTAAAATTTTAACTGTTTGGGGAATAAATATGAACATAGCATTTCTATTCGTAATGAGATACGCTCTCGTTATATAAAAGTCAATTTTTAGTTTTTGCTCAAGGCCCCGAAAATCTCCGAGACGGCCATATATATGAGCTATTTTAAACCAAAAACCCCATTTAAATAATTATCTAGAAAAATAGCCCACACGGACTATTATTTAGAAAAATGACCCCCAAATCTGCCACGTAAGAAGAACTCGCGTTTCAGAGGTAGCGAGATACGAACTCACACTATGTAGAAAGCGAGTTCTGCATATGTGGCAACGATTTTCAGAATAACGAACTTTAAAGAAACTCGCGTTCTGCCAAACGCTAGTTCCCCGAGAATTTCAAGAGGTGGCTGAACTTATCGCGGTGAACTCACTTTCTGGGTGGAAGAACAAGCTTCGATAGGCATGTTTGAGCATTATTTCGGGCTTATTAATCGAATATTTTTGGTAATCATTCAGTTTGGCTTCGTAGTACTAGAAATTCTATTTCATTTGACACCAATATGGGCAATTTCCGTCCGTTCTAAACCTAGTAAATTTCGTGTCAAAAACGGTATCGTAGCTTCCTTTTTTAATGTATGAAAATATAAGATGGCCTCATAGGCTACTTCTGCAAGAACGACAAGTCAGAAAAAAAAGAATGTTTAAAACAAATAAGAAAAAAAATTTAAAACGAATAAGACTTAGTTAATACGAGGGCCCGAGCGATTAGGACACTTGTTCTTTGTGTGTCCAGGATTGTGACATCTACTGCAATATCTCTTTTGTCCGATTTTTTCTCTATGTTCGACTAGATCCTCGGCACAATAAATTCGTGTCAACCGTGGACGCCCCTTTTCTCTTATTAGTGTTGGATCTAGGTGTATGGTCGGTTTAGTATCAACGATATAAGGATCAATTTCATTTTCGATGAGAGGAAACTCTTTTTCGTAAACCTTGAATACCGTTTCGAGTAAGTATACCGGATCAAGCAGTCTCATGTAGTTAATCCGTTGGTTTGAACAAACAGCAATGGCGTGTGAGCACGGGTATTTGAATTTTTGGAATACTCCGCATTCACAGGTTCTTTTCTTAAGATCTACCACCTACGCGTTGTGATGTATGCCTTCCAACGTCCTGGAAAATTCTAAAATATGGAACAAATGTCCTTCTCGCGAGAAGAGAGTTGCAGTCATCTTATTTGAATGACGCACTTTAATTTGCAATTTATCGCGAAAGTCCGGGTGGACTCTGTGGCCACCTGCCATGTACTCAGTTGCTTGCCTTCCCAAGGTTGCAAATAGGGTAGCCAGAAGATAGTAGGTCACTTTGACAACGGAATTGATAGGCAAATGCCGCACTCCCTTGAGTGTTGAGTTGACTGCCTCAGCCAAGTTTGTTGTCAAGTGTTCATATCGTTTACCCTTGTCATATGATCTAAGCCATTTTACCTCGGGATTGTGTCGAGGTAGTTCGTGCCTTTTTTATTGCTGACTCTCAGTTCTTGGAACAGGTCCTCTACCTCATGTACGTAATGCGAGTTTCCTAGGAATGACAGTTGAATAGTTAGGGGTGAACAACATATGCAAAGATATTATAAATGAAAATGACCTAAAAGACGTACCCATCCGAAGCACAAGAGCACATTCATCATGGTTTTAGAACTTCTGCAAGTAGTTCGCCGCAATGTGTCGCAAGCAGTAACGGTGGTAAATGTACGGAGGCTTCCAAGAATCGCCCAAACGTTCTATTGCCCACAAGACCGTTGTGCCTCTGTCGGAAATAAGACATATCCCATCGTCCCTTGCCTACATTACAAGAGAAAGAACATGTTTTCGTAGATTCTTAAAGATGAACACCCAAGACTCGAGATCCTCTCTTTTGACAATTGCGAATGCTACAGGCACGGTTTTTTGATTGTCGTCTTGTGCAACCGCCAGAAGTAGGACTCGTGTATATTTCTCGTACAACCATGTACCATCAATTTGAACCATCGGTTTGCAGTGCTTGAATGCATTAATGCACTAGGGGAATGTCCAAAATAGCCGGTTGAATTGACAAGCACCTCGAACAACACGATCATTTTCGTATGTCAGAACCGTATGAAGTTCAATAACCATTCTGGGTATGTGTTTCTGCATCAGGTTTAGCCACGGGCGCAACTCATTGTAAGATTCCTCCCATTAGCCAAACAGTTTTTCTATGGCCTGATTCCTTGCATACCATGCTTTATGGTATTCAGGATAGTAGCAGTGGATCTGTTCAGTTGTAGCCTGACAGACGCGAACCGTGACCCAGGGATTTGCTTTTACCAGTGGCATGAAGGTTTGCAGAGGACGTGCACATCGAAGTTCTTGTGATCCCGACTTACGCTAGTAACGGTGCATGTATGAGGCCCTTCTAGTTTTGTGATTCTCCATAGGCCGCCCACCTTCTTCAATTGAGATACACGAATTTTCCACTTACATCTTTTATTCTTCTTGTGGGCGCACACCGCCTTGTAGAAACTTGCTTGTGTTTTCTCTACATTCGTCGTAACAGCGCAGTGAATGTTGTATTGCTTAATTGCGTCAACTGCCAGTTCTTTTGTAAGGAACGTCATCCCAATGGCCAGTTCACCATCAGCAGGGTTGATTATGCCGTCAATTGTTTGGTTTTGGAATTGTGAAAATTCTAGAGCGTCCAACACATCCATATCAACCGTCGTGAAGTGGGATGGTGGCAGGTAATAAGAAATAGGTATGGTCAATACTGGAACGTTGCTTATTGTCGGGTGTTCTTCGTTGCCTTCCAACTCATCCATATCAATTGTTGGAATGATCACGTCTTCTGGTTCTTCATAGAAGGGCCCTTGCTCGTCGCCTTCGGGTCTGGGTTCCCTAAGTGGTTCTTCATCAGAATTATTCCCCTCGAACTGGTATAGTTCAACGTCGTCGATCGTTACACTTTCAGGTGAGCATGTTGGTCGTGGATCGCGGGACCGCTCATGAACCGTATTTCCAATATCAAATTCTAGAGCACCTACACAAGAATGTCTCCCCATAGATGGTTGAACGTACTTTGTGCTAGGGACATACGTTGAATATCGTCCATATGAAGAATCATCGAAGGGGTTGAATGCTTCACGGTCGGACCTCATGTGGGATGATGATGATGCCTCCCCCATAGTATACTAGTTGTACGGATTGTACATTGCATGTCTTGGCGCATCGAATTCATCGTTCGGGGGCTGGTTCAAGTCGAACCTAAAACTAGCTACGCACGAATGTCTTGGCACAATATACGGTGATGCATCAAACTCGTTGCGGGGACTGTATGTTGTTAGCAGGTTCAAATCATTCCGTAAACTGGCTTTCGGGCTATCAACATTGGTATTCAAATCAAAGTCAAAATTTGCCCGTCTTCATGTTGGGATTTCGATAACAAGATTAAAATCAGAAAACGATGCATACCGCTCTAGGGGACCGCTTAATGAATACTCCAAGTGGGTTGACAACATCAGCTCCACATCATCGTTGTCCACAATGCAACATACGGAGTATGTTAACGGATCTATTGAGATCGACAGATGATACTTCAAGTCAAACAAATTTTGGTTTTGGCCATACGGGGCATTGCTCTCTAGTTCTTTAATCAAACTTATTGTAAAATAATCTCCTCGGAATCTTCAGTGTTACAGTATTCGATGAATAAAAAATTACGCTAAGCGAGGCATCAATGATTATCTTGCCATCGTAGTATACTAGAGCAGCAATACCTCATCGTCTCGACATTTTTTCTGGAAATTGAAAGGCTTGAAAATTTGAAAGACTTGTTTTGTGAATGCTATACAACATCAGTATTGTATTATGCTTCATATAAGGGAAAGAAGTGACTTTTGGTATCTTATTCATCTGGAAAATCCCGGAGAATCTTGATTTTGCAGACGTGTCAAGGAACTCGCTTTCTACAGAAAACGAGATTTTATGACTTCACATTTCACAGAAAATGAGATTTTATGAGATTCAAAGATCTCACGTTTAATAGAAAGTGAGTTCTTTATCGACTCAGCCAGTGACAAAGCTGGACTGACACATCTGAAGAGTTAAATAATAATTGTACTTTGCATCAAACCGAATTGAATACATGTTTCAATAAGTGAGGCAATGGGAGGTATATATATATATATATACCAAGAATGTTGGAATTTAATTTGTAAAGGCTTCGATCGATATAATATGTCGAAACGAGAAAGTATTACAACTTTGGTATACTACAATGGTCAGATAATTGATGATGCATCTCTCGGCGTCGTTTTTCAGTCCTCAAGTGGTATATTGCTTCTGCTGCCATACAATTTATTGTATAAGAAGTTGATGAATGAAATGAAGAAACATGTGTCACATAGTTCAGGCAAAAAGATAGAATCATTGAAGTATAGAATGCCGACGTCTTTAGAACCATTAACGTACTCATTATTCCACATTGTGGACGACGCTGACGTGGAAATGACGGTGGAATCTCATCATCAGTTGTGTTCAGGGTGGGCCCTTTCGCTTGAGCTTTATGTAATGTTTTCAGATCATAGTGATGTTACCTGAGTCAAAAATAATATGTAAATCGCGTCTTGTAAAACGCGGCCTCGAAAATCGTGTATTGTAAAACGCGACTTATTTGAATAATGTCGAAAATCGCGTCCTCTAAAATGCGACTTTGAAAAATTATTTGGACCCTATAAATGTTAAGCCGGAGTTCCAAAATTTTTACACAACTCAAACAACATTTTTACACTACTCAAACAATTTCTTTGACAAATTATGGCGCGTTTTTCTATTACGGTTTTTTTTCGTGGAACCTACTTTTACACTTCTTTCAATGAGAAAATCACAAGAGCTGAATTGTTTGAGTTGATATCAATAAGATTTAAGGAGTCTACAAGCTCCAAAAATTCTGCGTTGCTTGCCAAAGTTCTAGTGAATGAGCCCGGCCCAAAAGAACACTACATGCTACCACTATCTGATCATAAAGATATGCGCAAGATGTTTCAGGCATACAAATGTGCCGGAGGCATGAACATCGAGTTTAATATAAGGTTTGATGACGGCTCCAGTTCCTCAACAATACTTAAGCCTCAAGACGAGGACGCGATATTTATAAAAAATTATAGGAGACGTCAGGAGAAGGAACAAAAAATTGAGGAACTAAACTTAACTTCTAACATAAGTACTGATTACGATGCCAGTGAAAATGATTCGTTCTAGTATATTTAAGTAAGCTTAGTAATTTTATGCTTGTGTACTTCTTTCAATTAACAATGTAGTACTACTTTTCGTTAATATAATTATCGCAAATTTTATTTCCTACATCTTAACCGCTTCAAATTTCAAACATTTAACATTCACAAAATATGAAATTAACAAAAACAGACAGGCATTAAAACACATAAAATATTACATACGAGCAGCTGCATTATCTTCTTATGTTAAAAACAATTGTCACCAACACAATACAAATGTCACCAACATTAGTGTTCTTCCACGATACATATGTCACAAACACCGTTACATGCATAAGAACCTACTGCAAACTTTTTGTCGGCCTGTGTATTTATGTGTCTTCTTGACTAACAAGCTTGGCAAGAAGTTTCTTTATAGAAAAGCAAAAGTTACCCGATATTGTGATTTGTCGTTCATGTTACACAAACACAAAAGATACATTGCAACACATCTTCTACCCGATAGATTTTCTAATCATTTGAATACTCACACTTTACAAATCAATTCAAGTGCACAAATATACCAAAACGTTCGAGTATTTATAGTCCAAATTCGTCGAATCTCAAGGCAAATTGCGTTCTGCAAAGTGCGACTTTGGCATGAATACTATTCTTGATGTGTTAGTGACCTCGCGTTTTATGAAGAGCGAGTTTCTAAAGACCTCACGTTTCAAAGAATGCGAGCTTGCCACATCACCACCGTCTTCAAGTTCTATAAATACCCAACTGATCGAGGAAGGGAAGCAACACTCATTCGGGAAAATAATGTCTTCTTAATCAATGCGTGAAATTTTGGATTGTAACTACTACTAGCTACAAATCACGTATCGAGAAAATTTATTCCCAAACTAATTTTCCCGATATTGTGATTTGTCATTATTCGTAGTTGCATATATATGTTGAGCAGATGTTAACTATTCCGACATACGTTCACGAGGATCGACAATAACAAATCACAATATCGGGGTATTCGAGGTCTTTTTGAATGACAGACAAGTAACAATATATCCAATAGAGCTTCAAGATTCAAGACATGTATCCAATGCAAGGCAAATTTCACGGGCCGCTCATTAGCATCACCTTAATAATGATTACAACCGTCAGAACAAGTTTTAACTTCTTCAATAAATGTAAATAAATTCCATAATCATTTAAATTGTAATTTAATGCTTCGATTTTCAAACAGTTAACAATCACAAAATATGTAATTAACAAACACAGACGTATTATATGTCAATTTTTTGTTACAACTAGCATGAATGAGGTCCGTAAATAATTTTTTTTTTATTTTTTGTATGTTAAAAACAATTGTCACCAAACGATTTTTCAATCCCCCCGATACGAATGACGACACAAAACAGGTAAATATTTTTATTATTATATATTTCATGTTTTTTTTTAATAATTGAGATATTTTATATATATTTCGAGCCTTTTTTTATGAAAATGTTCTTATTATTATATATTTTCAAAGCGGTTTTGCTCGTGCACACATACTACGCATTATAGGAGGGATTTTGATGCCTGATAAATCCTGCAACAAAGTGCATGTCATGTGGCTGTATGATCTAATTAATTTTGCGGAATCAAGAGCAAAATGTTGGGAAGTAGCGGTCTTAGGCTTTCTGTTCAAGGAGCTTTGCAAAACCGTCGACCTTGACAGACAAGTAATTGGAGGGTGTTTTTGCTCCTTCAGTCTTGGGCTTGGTTTCATATGCAATTTTTAAGCCCACAGCCTACATATTTCCACTTCTTCGAAGGTAATATTAAAATTATTTAATTGAATATATTTTTTTAATAATTTCTTTAACGAATTTATTTATTTTCCATTAATAACATGTGGGTCGGTGCACTCACCCACTAGGGACTGCCAACCAATCAACGATACTAAAGGCTTGTGATCGACAAGATGTACCACGATATGGTAATCCGAAAATTTATTTGTAGTTCTTAATATTATTTCTCTAATCGAATTTCATATAATTAACATTCGCATATTTTTCAGTTCGTGTGGACTCTGTACGATAGTCTTGCGATTCGCCAGATCACTCCGCCAAACATTGTGCAGTCCTCTCACGTATGGTTGTTGCGAGTGTCACTCATCAACTACGAAATTGTCGAGTGGCATCCTATAGACCTGGTTCTGCGACAATTTGGGTACATCCAAGGGGTCCCGTATCTGCCACTTAATTTGGACGATTTACATCGGTTGACGCGGTAGAGGAAGACAAAAATTCATTGGGGCCATCATCGCGCTGACTGGGTCCAGCAATGGATGGACTGATATTCCAGTCGACCGCCTATCCTCGCACCCATTGTGGATTGGGCCATGCCCGTCACTTTCGACTATTTTCAGTGGTACTTCCATAATGAGAAGTCGCATATACTTACTCCGAAGGAGCGAGAGCGAGAAACTGAGACGCCTCCCCAAAACTGCCCACGCCCCCAACGTTGAGCCAACCAGAGCCAGAGCCAGTCGAGGCAGCATGATCCGAGACAGCGAACTGACACTGCTGGGGCATCGTCTTCTGGAACAGCGTTTCAGAATTTTAGTGGTCCTTCCACGTTTTAGCAGATGAGGCCTCCACCCGAGTTCGGCTTCTCAGATGCCTATCGTCCCTCCATGCCGATGAGTGGTTCTCCGGTGATCGATGTTCCACCGTTGGCATCACTAGTCGACTACAGCATTGTTCGACATATGCCACCGGCCAACTTGTTCTCCACTCGCCCCGGTCCTAGCATGAGTCCGTGTTTCGAGGACCACTTTGGAGCCGATGATGATAATGTTGCTGCTGCTGATGATGGTGTTGATGAGAACGACCCTGGAGCACATGACATTCGGAGGAATCCGCGACGGGATCGTCGTGCACCCCGTTGCGGAATGAGTGTATATAGACATCATTAGGGCCTTTTTCATATTTAATTATATTTAATTATATTTATGAATGACATTATTTTTTTATTTTGTAATTACGCAATTTTAATTTTCTTTAGTAATTTTTTTACACTTTCTCTTATTTATATTTAATTTTGTTTTTAATTACTGTTATTCGATTAAAGGCAAATTCAATAAAAAAAGCTACGATGCTATTTTCGACACGAATTTTACTAGGTTTAGAATGAACGGAAATTGCCCATATTGGTGTCAAATGAAAGATAATTTCCAGTACTATGAAGCCAAACTGAATGATTGCCAAAAATATTCGATTAATAAACCCGAAATGATACTCGAACATGCCTATCGAAGCTTGTTCTTCCACCCAGAATTTCACAGAACTCCCTTTCTGCAGAAAGCTAGTTCCCTGCGATAAAGTCAGCCGCCTCTTGAAATTCTCGGGGAAATCGTGTTTGGCAGAACGCGAGTTTTCTTAAAGTTCATTATTCTGAAAAGCTTTCCCACGTATGCAGAACTTGCTTTCTGTATAGCGCGAGTTCGTATCTCGCTACCTCTGAAACGCGAGTTTTTCTTACGTGGCAGATTTGAGGGTCATTTTTCCAAATAATAATTTGTCGGCGCATTTTTCTAGATAATTATTTAAATGAGGGGTTTTTGGTTTAAAATAGCCACATATATGTATGTGTAAAAACGGTTTTTTCCGACTAGAGACGGACGCAACATATCTCAAAACCATTGTAATTTGTAAATATGAAGAAATGAGATCTTTTAAATTATTTAAAATAATAATTTAGTAAATAAGTAAGTTAAGATAATATTGTAGCTTCAAATAATATTATTTTTCAATTAATATTTTAATTTTACGGCAAATGTTTTTTTGTTACTATTATTATCATTTATATAATTTAATTTTGCAATAGCAGTTAATTTAATGGGTTTTATTTTGATGCACAAGCTGTGTAAATTTTTTTTACACAATCCTTTTATAAAATTTAAAATCTAAATCACAAACCCTAGCAACCTAAAACCTAAACCCTAAGCCCTAAACCCTAAACTTTAAATTTTAACCATAAACCTTAAATTATATACCTTACATACTAAACCCCTAAACCCTAACCTAAAATCCTAAACCCTAAACCCTAAAATTAAAGGGTTTGTGTAAACTAAAGTTTACACAAGCTTGTGCATCAAAGTATTTTCCTAATTTAATTAGTAAGTTAAAATAATATTGGCTGTTTTAAAACTAGGGTTTTATTTTGATGCACAAGCTGTGTAATTTTTTTTTACACAATCCTTTTATAAAATTTAAAATTTAAATCACAAACCCTAACAACCTAAAACCTAAACCCTAAGCCCTAAACCCTAAACTCTAAATTCTACCCATACACCTTAAATTATATACCCTACATACTAAACCCCTAAACCCTAACCTAAAACCTAAAACCCTAAACCCTAAAATTAAAAGGCTTGTGTAAACTAAAGTTTACACAAGCTTGTGCATCAAAGTATTTTCCTTAAAACTAATCTTATTTCGAGAATAGTTTAGTAAAAACATTTTTAGATAATTTTATAATTTTCCGATCAAACATTAGAATTTATATTTTTTACTTTTAAATATTGTAAAGTAAAAAAATTCCGTGTCAGTTAATCTTAAATTGAATTGAATTGTTTATTATTATTAATAACATTAATTTAACTGCTCTACGCAATCAACGAATCGTAAGAAGAATAAAAACAAAAAAGAATGTGCAACCCTTACCCACAGAAAGGAAAAAGCTCCTGCAAGATCAGATTCTTTGTTGATCTCAAAAATATCTTTGTTTTAAAATCCAGTTCCTTCTTTCCCAGATATTTTTTCACCTTTTTCCTCTCTACTCGCGCGCCTGCTCCCACCTTCCATACTCGCGTCTATATATAAATCCCACTAATCCAATTCCTGTAATCTTAATCCGATATAAATTATCATACGATCTAATAAGATGAGACACAGAAAATTTGGATGAATATTCCTTTTTAAGAAATTATTTGGACAAATACCTTCCTCTAAAAATCATTTAAAAAACACCCACATTTGGTACACAGAAACGACTTGCGTTTTATAGAGCGCGGATTCAATACTCGTGTTACGCAAGACGCATATTCTGTCTGATGTGGCGTGTCTTATCCGTTGGCGTATTTTAAATATTTAATTAAAGGAACTTGCGCTTAGCAAGATGCGAGTTCCGCGGTATATTCAGATGATATGGTGTCAATTCATCGCGCGGTATGAATGTAACTCGCGTTTGGTGTAACTCGAGTTTTGTACAATCTTGTTCTTAAAACAAGCTTCGATAGTCACGTTGAAGGTGAAATTACGGGGTTTTGGGGATATTATTTCGTATTTTTGAACTTTCACGTTGTAGTACTGAAACATCTCTTGAAAATGGTGTAAAGATCGGTGCGTATAAGGCATCTTAGATTATGTATAAATCGCGTTAAAAACGTTATCTAACCATATTTTTTTTGCATGAAGCACAAGCAAACATGTGTCTGTAGGCATGTTTAAATTTATTTTGTGGTATGTTGGGAGATTTTGTTGTTATTTAACTTTCACGTCGTAGTATTGAAAAATATGTTTACAATAGTGCTAAAACTGGTGCGTATAAGGTATCATAAAAAGATGTAGAAATCGCGTTAAAATGCTATCTAGCCATGTTTTCCCCTTAAGAACAAGCAAACATGGGTCCATAGGCATGTTTAAGTTGATTTTGTGGTATGTTGGGGGTATTTTTTTGTTGTTGTTTGAGTTTCACATCGTAGTAGTGAAGCATATGTTTGCAATGGTGCTAAAATTGGCGTGTATATGGCATTCTATAGGGTGTAGAAATCGCGTTAAAAATGTTATATAGCCATGTTTTTTTCCCATGAAGAACAAGCGAAAATGGGGCAATAGCCATGTTTAAGTTGATTTTATTGAAAATTGTAGTAAAATAAAAAATAGCGGTAAAGCAGAATAGTTAAAAGAATCGTTAAAAAATGGTGGTAAAACATTACATGGAGAAGTACAATTAGTTGATTTGAGGGCCAGTCCTAAGAGGACATTTTCTCTTGTCGTGACTAGTCTTCTTACATCTACTACAATGTTTAAGTTGTCTGGTCCGTTCTCGATGAACCATATCCTCAGCATAGTGAATCCTAGTTGAATGCGGGAGACCTTTTTTTCTTACGACGCAGGGAAAAAATCTAGGCATATCTTAGGTTTATTGTCAATGATATGATGATCATGTTTATTTCTCATCGAAGGAAACTCGTAACGGTATACCTTGAATATGTTTTCAAGTCGGTATACCGGATCAACGAGTGTATGGCATCAAAATGAACAGATGCACATGCAGCGAAGGCGTGCGCACACGGGTACTTAAAGGCTTGGAAGACTCCGCAATCGCACGTTCTTTGGTGCTGATCAACCACGTAATTATTTTGCATTATGCTTTCAAGCGGTCGCGAATATTCCAAAACCTAAAAGTGATGTTGGCGACGAGAGAAGCATAACGCACCCATCGTGTTTGCGTGTGCAGTGTATGTTTGAAATTTCTCCTTAAGGTCTGGATGGAACTGGTGGCCTACTACCATCCAATCCATTGCTTGTTTTTCAAGGGTTGCGAAAAGGGTAGTCATTTGGTAATATGTCGCCTTAATAACGGACGTGATAGGCAACTAATGTGTTCCCCTCAGAGATGAATTGATCAACTCAGCCAAATTCGTTGTCATGTGACCATATCGATGATCCCCCATCATAATATTACAGCCATTTCTCCTTTGGGATATCAACAAGATAGTCATATCCATCTTTATTTCTTACGCGCAACTCTTCCAGCAGCTTCTCAAATTGATCCACTCGGTGTGTGTTGCTTATTCAATAAAAGGCGGAATAATTAACGAGAAATAATAATAAAAGCAATGATAAATAGTCTTTCCAAATGAGAGTGGAAGGTGTACTCATGCGAAGAACCATTATACGTTCATCATCATTCGTATATCTCTTGTAGTAGTTTGTTGCAATGTGTCTCAAACAATACTAGTGATTGTATATATGGGGGTTCCCAAGATGCTCCCATACGCAAGATTGCTCCCTAAACCCCTGCCCCTCTGTTTGAAATAATACATATCTCATAGAACCCGACAGATGACATATTTGCGCAGGTTGCTGAGAAAAAATTCCCAAGAAGGGATATCTTTTTTTTTCAACGATTGCGAACGCTAGTGGAATTTATTTTCGATTGTCGTCTTGTGCAACTTCCAGTAGTAAGGTTTGTGTGTATCTACTGTACTAGAATGTGCCATCGATTTGGAGTATCAACTTGCAGTGGCGGAAATCTTTAACGTATTAAAGAAATGTAAAGAAAAGGAAAAAAATTCGCACTACCCAAGTACGATATGATCACTGTAAAATCTCGATTTATAGTCCAGTTGCACAGTCGTCCCAGGATTGTATTTTTTTCATAATCTTTAGCCACATTCACAACTCGTTGTAAGATTCCTCCCACTGCTCATATAGTTTTTGAATGTCACGATATCTTGAAAACCATGCTTTATTGTATGAAATCATGTAAGTGTATATGGATTTAAAGGCAACTACACATATCGGTATAATGGTACGTGGAATTGCTTTCACGAGTGGAAGGATGACAACACAAAGCACCTGCACATCCAAGTTAGGATGATCTTGGCTTAGGCTTCCAACGGAGCATGTATGAGGTCCATTGTATCTTGTTATTTTCCATAGGTTGTTCGACCTCTTCAATTGTGATACGCGGACCCTCCACATACACTCATGATACTTGTGCGAATATTGTGCAATATATTTGTCTACCTCAGTTTTCCTCATGGTGGACGTAACTGAGCGTCGTATGTTGTAATGTTTTATCGTAGCCATCGCGAGTTTTTTAGTCCTAAAAACCATTCCTAGTTGCAGTCACCATCGTTGTGTTCGTTGTACTGCTCCAACTTGAGGAATTCTGGAAATTCAATAGCGTTGAACCCTTCCATATCTGTAACCCCCTCGTCCCGGTCCGGACGCTTGATCGATCCGAGTGGGCTACACGGGGATAACCGAGATGAAACTCGTTAAGGCTCCACTTCGGTTACCGACCCTAGGAAAAACTTTTACATTTATTATCTTATCTAGATGTGTTGATTAAACCTAAGCGTGAAACGACATCGGAAACAAGGCTCACGAGAAGCCCAACAACAAACAAGGCCTAAGCCCAACCCTTGAAACCCTTTAGAGATGTCAAAAAGCCCAATTACAGGCCTGTGTTTCGAAATAGTCAAAGCCCATTTCGAAACACGAGCTTCAATTTTAAAAGTCAGACACCCGTTTCGAAACACATCCACCCCGTTTCGGAACAAGGTCTCATTTTGCCTAGCCGTTTCAATACCCGTTTCGAAACATGCAATTCCAGTAGCCAAAGTGTTTCGAAACAGAGGCTCACAGTAGCCAAAACGTATCAAAACGAGTTCCGATACGGGGGCCCTGGAACCACACCAGTTTCAAAACAGGGCAACCCGTTTCGAAACACCTACACTATGCGAATTCCAAAAATCAGTTTTAGACGTCTCCAAATGATCCCAAACGTACGTAACGACCCCAAGAAGCATACATAACATACAAACACACTCTAGATGCATGCACCATATTGCAAACATACTTAAGATTCATAAAGATATAAGATAGGGCATCCATTCAAAAGACCAGGCATATCATACAAAGCATTCAAGACAACATGCTTACACAAGGTCAACACCAAACATTTAAGGTAGGTAGTCTAAACATGGTTTACAAGAAATATAAGGCAACCACAAGCCAACCAACATAACATGATAAAGAAGAGTCTAACATGTTCTTAAACAAAACCAACATCAACACACATAGTCCTCATTGCTTGACCATTACATCATTAACATAAAAACCATACTTGATAGATTTCAAAAGCCCAAATAGCACACACTTGAAGGCCCCTTCTTGCACTAGCAACCCAAAAACTAAGGATCTGCATTGTCGAACAAAAGAGAGTGTAAGTATAAAGCTTAGTGAGGGTAAGCTCATTAAAAATAAACCTCGACAATGTAGGGTCCAAGCACGAGCACAACCAAGGTAGAATGCATGATCTTACCTTCAATCCACATGAGCCAAAATACACATGATGAATGTACAAATATCCAATATTATGCCATGCTCAACAAGCTCAAATCCACATTATATGTAAACACATATAATAGTCCGTATAAGAATTCACATTTCAAATCATTTTGATACACATATCAACTCATATTGGCACCTAACTATGACTCGAATACGCGGATAAACACGTTGGAACTCACATCCAACACAAGCATTACCTTACGATGGGATTACACTCATCACCATTCACGCGGAGGGTATTCCACTCATCCTCACACCCCATCGATGGGATTACACTCATCATCGACTAATATATAAGAAGGTTTTCCGGGCAAACCTGTACTTCATCTTGATGACTACCATCATTAAGACCACGCGCGCATTTGACTCCCGTGTGCACAATAACATCCTAATGATCGATCATTTGTACCCAAGCATACTAGTGCCAACATTTAACACAATCCACAATATCAATTCACAACCATTTCTGTGCTTAGCACGTACTCACCATGATTAACATCATGCTCATACCTCATGCATATAACAATGCATCACAACCATGCCTCAACATACATGTATAACACATTTATACATAACCATCATAAACACAAGTCATTATGAGGCATAAACAACAATTAAAGAGTGCAACCAAAGTCTCTAACTAAAGCTTGGGATTAGGCTACCACTCTAATCCCAACTCTAGGTCGGTCTACCAAGCCCAACCTAGTCCACATGCTTGAACCAAATACTCAAAACCATTTTGAAAGCATTAACCACTCACCTTCACTTCCAAGCTCAACTACCAAGCAACCAAGACCTTCAAGCTTCCGGATTCACTCCCGATGCTTCACCAACACAAACTCTTGCCTCTAATCATCCCAACACAATCAAAATAATCCCAAATTAGTTTATACATCAATGTAGCAAACCTGGAACACTATTCAAGCAATAAACACATGAATTCAAGCCATGAACAACCCCAAAATCATCAAACTCGAGCAGCCCTAAAGCACAGTCTAAAACCTTTAATTTCAACACTTTTAACACTCCCAAATGATTCCAAAAAAACCCTTAACTAACATACTAACATTAGTCTTCCATTTCCAACATAAAACACACCCAAAACCCTTCAAAAACCCCATGAAAACCCAAATACGAAAATCATGTTAAAACACTTTGAAATTCATATATGTTGGACTTCAAGGTTCATAAACAACATATCTAACATTATTAAATCAAAAGCTCAAAAATTTGAAAAACCCAAATTACAAAATACATAGTTTTAGTGAAATCGAAAGATACCAAAATGAAGAGGAGACCAAGGCCAAGCCAAAAATGTTATTACCTCTTGAAAAGCACTAAGGATGAAGTTGGGAAGTGATGGAATAGTAACTAGAGAGAAGCTCTCTCTTCTTATCGTTAGAAATGAAAAAAAATGAGAAGTGGAGAAGATGTCAAAGGTTCTTTTAATTAAAAAGGGTTTTAAAATGAAGTCCAACTATTTACGGATTTGCCATTAATGAGATGACAAATCTCATTATTCATAAATTCCATGGAAGATGTAAAACAATTCAATTTAGTCCAACACAAAAATGTTTGCTTTGAAATTATGAAGACCAAAATATTTCTTTATTATTTTAATTATAAAATCGAACTTAAAATATTATTTTATTAATATTTTTATTCGACCCCCAAACCCGTGTGTTACAATATCCATTGTTGTGAAGTGGGATGGTGGGTCGTAACATGTTGAGCGATTGCTGCTGCAATAAAGTTAGGTGGGACAACATCATCTTCCTCATCATCCTTAAAAGCAACCTCCGCAGCAGCGTCTACGTCATCCTCTGCATCGATGGGCTCGTCAAGGTCTGATGATTCTTCAGGAAATAAACCCATCTCGTCACCATTCATCCCGACCTCCGTACGTGGTTCTTCATTATATTTATCCCCTTCAAACTGGAATAGTTCTGTTTCATCAATAACCGGTACATGAGTAGGTTCTGCAATCGCAACCCGATCATAAGACCGCTGACGATTATGAGACCACTGACGAGGCCTATCTAGGTCGAAAACAACAACGCTTGAATGTCTCCCCATATATATCATATAAGTTCTGCTCACTAGAGACATAAGTTGACTGTCGTCCGGTTGAAAAATCACCGAACGCATTAAACTCTTCATAGTAAGACGACAACATAGATGATGACGCCCATGGACCCTCACCATATGGATTGTACGTTGACTGTTGGGTTGGTGGCATGTTTAGGTCGAAGTCGAACCGAGCCATGAAAGAATGTCTTGGCCTCGAAGTAAAAGACAATGAAGCTTGATCATTGCCTGTATTTAAAAGGTTGAAGTCATGTCGCAGACTTGATGTTGAACTATTGGCATTTAGGTCGAAGTCAAGATTTGCTCGTAGCCATTTTGGAACCATATTATGACCTATGACATGACCTTCGAAAAATGTTGCAAAGAGCTCTAGGTCCCATCCCATTGAATACTCATTATGGGTAGCTATCGTCAATTCCACATCACTATCATCCTGAACATCGAATATTGTGAAATACAATGGTTCTAATGATGTAGGACATCGATACTTCAATTACTCTAATTCTATCCCGGAAGCACGTAGGTATAACAAAATAAATAATGAAAAAACAATGTTTATATAAATAAAGAAAACATATATTTCTCCGCCAAAAATATAAAACATGACTATATTCTAACCTTATCAGCCCCACCATTACTTCAAACTAGAGATATTAACCGAGATATAGAGAGAATTGAGAGAATATTTTTGAGGTGTGAATAAAGGGGTGGGGCAGGGCTCTATTTATAACAGAACCCGAGCCTCTTTAGAAGTGGATTCAATGCAACTCGTATCTTGTAGGACGCATGTAACACCCGTGTTTTGGGCCTAGGAGTTAGCCGGGTTATAGTTCGAGTCAAATAAAACTTAATTAAAATAATTCAATTTCAAATAATGGCCTAATTGAGTTTTGGGAAAAGGGAAGGGACTAAGGTTGTAATTTTACCCAAAAGTTTTGAAAAGCAAGACAACTTTAATAAAAAGTTGTCTTCCTCCCTCTTTCCTCCCCCCCTTTCACGTTAGAAACTCCCCCACCATTTCTAAACCCTTTCAAACCTTGTTACTATTCCATTGATCTTACTACTTGATTTCAACACTAATTTAAGAGGTAATTACGTTTTCTTAATCTCCTCTTCAATCTCTATCTATCCTTTGTCTTAGATTTCAAAAATATGGGGTTTTGAAAATTAGGGTTTATATTAAAGTTTGGGTTTTTAAGGGGATTTCGAATTGGTTTTGATAAATTGAGTTGGGGTTTTAGTTAATCATGTTATAATGAGTAACATATATCAAATTGGTTGAATTTGGGTGAAAATTCGTAGCATGTTCTTGAGGTAGATTTTAAGGTAGTAAATTTGGGTTTTTGGTGGGTTTTATGTTGAAATTGAAGGGCTGATGGTCTACCTATGTTAGGAGGGTGATTTGGGATGTTTTGGAAGTCATTTGGATGTTTGGAAATTGAATTTTCAGCAAGCCTTTAGGGGAGCACGAAAATTGGGATTTTAGGAGATTATGTGATTTGAGAAATTGTGGAATTTGGGTTGTGTTAGCAAAGTATGTTGATGGTTGAGCTTAGCATTGAATTGGGAAGTAATGTGTATGTTTTGTTTGGCTAGAAGCAAGTGGAAGCGTGGAAGAGGCTTTAGGACCGAATCCGGGTGCATATGAGGATTGTTCGATTTGCTAAGGAAGGGCGGTGAGTGGTTTCAACTTGTTTTAAGTTTGGTTCGAGTATGTGTAGTGGGAGTGTGTGTGAAGTGTGCTTGGTAGGCCACTCATAGTTAATTCAAGTTGTTGATTTAACCATTGATATCCATGAATGCATTTATGTTTGTTTGACTATGCTATTATGATTGTGGTTGATGGATGTGAGTTATCTTGATATGCCTCTATGAGATTGAGCATGAATGTGGTTGATGATATATATATGATGTGGTTATGATAATTGGCACTAAAATAATTACCGGTTGTAAATGATCGATCATTAGGATAGTGTGCACACAAATTGAGTCAAAACGTACGTGGCCTTGATGGCGTTAAGTCATCAAGGAGGAGTACGGTGATGTAACATTCCACCGAAAGTTTTTATTACATTTCTACAGGATGATGAGTGGAATCCCATCCGTAGGGCATGTGGCGATGAGTGGAATCCCGCACATGCAAGGTCCGGTGATGAGTGAAATCCCACCGAGGTAAAGTGTTGTTGAGGTTTAAATACGCACAATCAGGGTAATTAAAGTGGCCAATTAACTTGTTTATACATTGTGATATGTGATGATGTTATATGTTGGTGATATATGGTGTTGCTATATGATGTTGATATTGATATATGAACTTGGTAGGATCGAGAAACCATATATGCCACTTGAAAGACTAGCTAGGTCTACTTGATTCTATGCCTATGCTTGATGTATGTAAGAATAGGATTAACATGCTTGAACCCTGCATTGTTGATGTTTTTCGTTTTAGAGCACCCTCACTAAGCTTATAGCTTACGCTCTCTATGTTCAACAATGTAGATCATTAGCGTGGTGTTAGATCGAGGCAAGGCAAGAAGGGCTTTCCAAGTTGTTGCTCAAGTATGGTTAATTTTGTAGTAGTTAAGCAATGTGGCAATAGGGTGTGTTTGTATGAGCCTTGTATGACTCTTTCAAATGATGTTGTCTTGGATTGATGTTTTGGATTGTAAAGCATGTAATACTTTGATGATTGATGGTGTGTGATGGCATGCTTTAGATGCTTAGGTTGCCTTGTGTATGAGTGCAAACCTCTTGTGTTGAATTGTGCCATTTGGGCTCTTGAGCTTCCATGTTTGACCTTAAATGCTGAATTTACTCTTTTGTTGGAATATCATGTTCGAATGCCTTGATTCATGTTAATTGCTACGTATGGCTCATGTATGATTGCTTAAATGATTGTATGTGCGAGTCTTGTGAATGTTAATTCATGCCCTTGGTCCTTTCTAAGCTTCTACATATGTCTATGCATGATCTTAGTGTTTTTCATTGTTAGGAAGTCCTTAGGTTGGGCAGTAAGTGATCCCCTGCACTAAGGTTTCGAAACCATGGGTAAGGTTTCGAAACCTTTGCAGAAATCTGGGCTTCCAGACCTTACTGCCAACCAAAGTTTCGAGACCTTTGGGTAAGGTTTCGAAACTATGGTCAAAGGTTTCGAAACCTTCCCCAAGGTTTCGAAACTTTTGGTGAAAATTGGGTTCCAGGGGTCACTGCCAGCCAAAGTTTCGAAACCTTTGGTGAAAGTTTCGAAACCTTTGCTTAAAACTGCACTGTTTTGACTTGTTGGATTTTTTAAAGAGAAAAACACATAGGAATTAAGATGCCTTTAGTCAAGATTAAAATTTGGGTGTTTGAATGTGGTTTGGGGTTCGAATGTGACAAGATTAAAATGAAAAAAAATTTTAGGGTTGCTAACCGAGGAGGAACCCTTTGGGTTTCGCTTCGGTTTTCCCCGTGTGGCCCACTCGGACCGGTCATCCGGCCAGATCGGGACGAGGGGGTTACATTTGTTGGTATCAGAGCCTGAGGTTACCGAGACCTCGGGCAGGTAAGTGAGGTAAGATTAATGTGTTAAATGCTTGTGTTGTTCAATGCATGATTTGCCTTGAATCCTTGATGCTTGATTGATCGTATGATGTTTTGAATGCTTGAACTGTTGTGTCTGGTGTAGAGTGAGTGCCCATTGCTACTATTACTTAATTTAAAAAGATTTTTGGAAAGAGGGATACTTGAGCACTATTGGACCCTTGCTTTGACTAACGTAATCCTTATCTGTTTCTTGTTGTAGTTTACCTTGCTAGTTGAACCATGAGACCACGTGGGAGGCCTAGGATGGTTCGACCGGAACCACGAGCAGAGGCTCCGAGAGTTGAGCCGATAGTTGGGGTTGGAGCTCAAGTGGGAGAGCATGTGGTTGGAGTTGGAGCTCCTCCACCACCTCCACCACCACCACCTCCTCCACCGGGAGTGGGAGGTGAGGCCGGGGCCGAAGGCGAGGGACCACAGGGAGGTCAAGGTGGCCAAGGACCGGCCGAGATTGATTTAGCTCCGTTGGTTCAGGCGATAGCCGGGGCATTCCAGGCTGCAGTAGCTGGAGGTCAGGCAGCTCATCATCAGGGTGAGGGCACCGGATTACCATTAGAGAGACTTCGGGGCCTTGGGGCCGAAGAGTTTAGAGGTGCTACTCCGGAGAGGTCAGAGATGTGGTTTGAGAAGACTTTCCGTATTCTTGCTCAGATGGGATGTACTGGTGAGCGCAAGTTGGGATGTGTTGAGTCTCTGCTTCAGGGTGATGCCTACACCTGGTGGGTCACCGTTACTTCGGGGATGGATGAGACCGAGATCACTTGGGAGTTCTTTGAGACAGCCTTCCGGAAGAAGTATTTGGGTCCGCGATACCTCGATGAGAGGAAGAGGGAGTTTATGGCATTGCTTCAGGGGAGTGTGTCCGTGACTGATTATGAGATCCGATTTGTCAGATTGAGTCAGTATGCACCTGAGCTTGTACCTACTGAGGTGGAGCGTTGTAACCGCTTCCGATATGGGCTGAGTGAGGAGATCAAGACTTATACTCTAGCTTCAGATTACTCTGATTTTGATGTCTTGGTCTCGAGGGCCAAGGACTTGGAACACAGTTTGAGTTTGACCAGGCGGTCAGGTGGATCTAGTTCGGGTAAAAGGTCCAGCAACTTTGATAGAGGTGATGCCAAGAGGCATCGGGACAACAGACATCAGTATGATCATAGGCGTGGTGGCGATAACCACGGTAGGGGCCATCAGGGTCAGAGAGCTGGTGGGAAACTGCCCACATGTGCTACTTGCGGGAGGAACCACACCGGTGAGTGTTGGGGAATTATCATTCTTGTTGGAGTTGTGGTGCTAGAGACCACATTAGGCGTGACTGTCCACATCAGGTGGGACAGGCACCAGCTCAGGCTTCTGCTAGAGCCAATGACTTTTAGAGAGGCCGCAGGCGCGGTAGAGGTAACTTCCAGCCGAGGAACGATGGTCAGAGGAACATAGCACATGTAGTTACGGTTCAGCCAGAGGGCGGAGGTCAGGCCAGAGTTTATGCTCAGCACGGGGATCAGCATGACACCGATGTGATCGCAGGTAACTTCTCGATACAGTCTCTGGGTTTGCTTTCTTTGATTGACTCTGGGTCTACACATTCCTACATATTGAGTGAGCATGCACAATCTTTGAATTTGCCTTGTGAGATGTTAGAGGTAGGAGTTAGTGTTACTAGTTCCTTTGGGGACACAGTAGTAGTTAGGAAGGTGTACCGAAGGTGTCCGTTGATGGTTCAGGGGCATGTGTTTCCAGTGGATATGATGGAGCTTCCTTTCTATGGTTTTGATGTGATTCTGGGTATGGATTGGCTCACGGAGCATAGAGCTGGGATAGATTTTGAAACTAAACGGATTTCTTTGAAGCTCACAGATGATTATGAGATTGTAGTGGTGGGTGAGAACGTGAAGTTCTTGCCCAATGTGGTTTCAGTATTAGAGGCTAAGAGATTGGTTGAGTTGGGGTGTGAAGCATACTTAGCGTATGTGATGAACCCTAACATGAGTGAGGTTAGACCTCAGGACATCCGGACAGTATGTGATTTTCCTAGTGTGTTTCCGGAGGAATTGCCAGGGTTACCACCGGACAGAGAGGTAGAGTTCAGCATTGAGACTTATTCTGATTCAGCTCCTGTTTCGATTGCTCCGTATCGTATGGCACCGAAAGAATTGAAAGAGTTGAAGACTCAGTTGCAAGAATTGACAGATAGAGGTTTTATTAGGCCTAGTTCTTCACCTTGGGGTGCACCAGTATTGTTTGTGAAGAAGAAAGATGGAAGTATGAGAATGTGCATAGATTATAGACAGTTAAATCAGTTGACAGTGAAGAACAAATATCCGTTGCCTAGAATTGATGACTTGTTTGATCAGTTGAGAGGAGCATCGATCTTTTCGAAGATTGATTTGAGATCAGGTTACTACCAGCTAAAGGTTAGAGAGGTTGATGTACTGAAGACGACCTTTAGGACTAGATACGGTCATTATGAGTTCTTAGTCATGCCTTTTGGGTTGACTAATGCACCGGCAGCTTTCATGGACATGATGAATAGGATTTTTCATCAGTATCTAGATCAGTTTGTGGTTGTATTTATTGATGACATCTTGGTGTACTCGCGGACTGAAGAAGACCATGACAAACACTTGAGACTTGTTTTGAAGACTTTGCTAGATCATCAGTTGTATGCGAAGCTCAGCAAGTGTGAATTCTGGATCCGGGAAGTAGTCTTCTTAGGACATGTAGTGTCAGCCGATGGGATTAGAATTGATCCGAAGAAGATTGAAGCCATTATTGAGTGGAAGCAACCGAAGTCTGTGACAGAGGTACGTAGCTTCCTAGGCTTAGCTGGATACTATAGGAGGTTTGTAGAGGGTTTCTCTAAGCTAGCCGCTCCATTGACACAGTTACTTCAGAAGAGTGTTCAGTTTGAGTGGACAGATGCAAGACAGAGAGCCTTTGAGAAATTGAAAGAAGCTTTGACCCAAGCACCGATCTTGATTCAGCCTGAGTCCGGGAAGGACTACGTAGTCTACAGTGATGCTTCTTATGTAGGGCTAGGATGTGTTCTTATGCAAGACCGGAGAGTAGTGGCTTATGCCTCAAGACAGTTGAAGACTCATGAGCGCAACTATCCGACCCATGACATAGAATTAGCTGCAGTTGTGTTTGCTCTGAAGATTTGGAGGCACTATTTGTATGGTGAGAAATGCACAGTATACACCGACCACAAGAGTTTGAAGTACATTATGACTCAACGAGATTTGAATCTCAGACAGCGTAGGTGGTTAGAGCTGCTAAAAGACTATGATCTTACCATTGAGTACCATCCGGGTAAGGCCAATGTAGTGGCCGATGCATTGAGTAGAAAGATGGTCGTGGACTTGAGAGCTATGTTTGCTAGATTGAGTTTGTCCGGAGATGGTGGCTTGATAGCCGAGCTTCAGGTTCGACCTACTCTAGGTCAGTTGATTCGTGAGAAACAGCTCTTAGATAGATCTTTGGCACCTCACGTGCAAGATATAGCCGAGGGTAGATCTTCAGATTACAGTTTCAGCACTGATGGAGTTTTGTGTTTCAAGGATAGAATAGTTGTGCCAGAAGACAGTGACTTGAGACGTACGATCTTGACTGAAGCCCACAGTAGTCCGTTTGCTATGCATCCTGGAAGTACGAAGATGTACCGTGATTTGAAGAATGAGTACTTTTGGGTTGGCTTGAAGAGAGATGTAGCCGACTTTGTGAGTAAGTGCTTAGTGTGTCAGAGAGTGAAGGCGGAACATCAGGTTCCCTCAGGTTTGTTACAGCCGTTGAGAATTCAAGAATAGAAGTGGGAGAACATCACTATGGATTTTGTTTCGGGTTTGCCTTTGACTCCTACGAAGAAGAACTCAGTTTGGGTGATAGTAGATCGTTTTACGAAGTGTGCTCACTTCTTGGCAGTGAACACTACTTACACTTTAGATAGATTGGCTGATTTGTACATTGGTGAGATTGTTAGACTGCATGGTGTTCCAAAGTCTATTGTGTCAGATAGAGATCCGCGGTTTACTTCTAGATTTTGGGAGTGTCTGCATACAGCTTTGGGTACCCGTTTGAACTTCAGCACTTCTTATCATCCTCAGTCAGATGGTCAGTCAGAGAGGGTTATTCAGATCTTAGAGGATATGTTGCGTTGTTGCATCATTGACTTTCAGGGTACTTGGGAGAAGCATTTGCCTCTAGTAGAGTTTGCGTACAATAACAGTTTTCAGTCGAGCATTCAGATGGCTCCATATGAGGCCTTGTATGGCCGGAAGTGTAGGACTCCTGTGTGTTGGGCCGAGGTAGGACAGAAACTGTTACCTATGCCGGATTTGCTCAAGGGGACAACCGACAAGGTAAAATTGATTTGTGACCGTTTGAAGGCTGCTTCGGATAGGCAGAAGTCCTATGCCGATTTGAAGAGAAAGGAAGTTGAGTTCTCAGTGGGTGAGAAGGTATTCTTGAAGGTGTCTCCGTGGAAAAAGGAGATGAGATTTGGCCGAAAAGGGAAGTTGAGTCCGAGAAACATAGGACCGTATGAGATTGTGAAGAGGGTTGGTCCCGTTGCTTATCAGTTGCGTTTTCCGTCCGAGCTTGAGAAGATACATGATGTGTTCCATGTGTCGATGCTTCGCAAGTATAGGTCCGATCCATCACATGTTATGCCCGTAGAAGAAATTGAATTGAATCCAGATTTGACTTATGAAGAAGAGCCAGTGGAGATCTTAGCTTCGGACAGTAAAGTGTTGAGGGGTAGATCGATTGAGTTAGTAAAGGTGCGGTGGCGACGTAGAGGTGTGGGCGAGGCCACTTGGGAAAGGAAGGAGGATATGGAAAAGCAGTTTCCGTATCTCTTTCAGTCAGGTAATTTCGGGGACGAAATTCCTTAAGTGGGAGAGAGTTGTAACACCCGTGTTTTGGGCCTAGGAGTTAGCCGGGTTATAGTTCGAGTCAAATAAAACTTAATTAAAACAATTCAATTTCAAATAATAGCCTAATTGAGTTTTGGGAAAAGGGAAGGGACTAAGGTTGTAATTTTACCCAAAAGTTTTGAAAAGCAAGACAACTTTAATAAAAAGTTGTCTTCCTCCCTCTTTCCTCCCCCCCTTTCACGTTAGAAACTCCTCCACCATTTCTAAACCCTTTCAAACCTTGTTACTATTCCATTGATCTTACTACTTGATTTCAACACTAATTTAAGAGGTAATTACGTTTTCTTAATCTCCTCTTCAATCTCTATCTATCCTTTGTCTTAGATTTCAAAAATATGGGGTTTTGAAAATTAGGGTTTATATTAAAGTTTGGGTTTTTAAGGGGATTTCGAATTGGTTTTGATAAATTGAGTTGGGGTTTTAGTTAATCATGTTATAATGAGTAACATATATCAAATTGGTTGAATTTGGGTGAAAATTCGTAGCATGTTCTTGAGGTAGATTTTAAGGTAGTAAAATTTGGGTTTTTGGTGGGTTTTATGTTGAAATTGAAGGGCTGATGGTCTACCTATGTTAGGAGGGTGATTTGGGATGTTTTGGAAGTCATTTGGATGTTTGGAAATTGAATTTTCAGCAAGCCTTTAGGGGAGCACGAAAATTGGTATTTTAGGAGATTATGTGATTTGAGAAATTGTGGAATTTGGGTTGTGTTAGCAAAGTATGTTGATGGTTGAGCTTAGCATTGAATTGGGAAGTAATGTGTATGTTTTGTTTGGCTAGAAGCAAGTGGAAGCGTGGAAGAGGCTTTGGGACCGAATCCGGGTGCATAGGAGGATTGTTCGATTTGCTAAGGAAGGGCGGTGAGTGGTTTCAACTTGTTTTAAGTTTGGTTCGAGTATGTGTAGTGGGAGTGTGTGTGAAGTGTGCTTGGTAGGCCACTCATAGTTAATTCAAGTTGTTGATTTAACCATTGATATCCATGAATGCATTTATGTTTGTTTGACTATGCTATTATGATTGTGGTTGATGGATGTGAGTTATCTTGATATGCCTCTATGAGATTGAGCATGAATGTGGTTGATGATATATATATGACGTGGTTATGATAATTGGCACTAAAATAATTACCGGTTGTAAATGATCGATCATTAGGATAGTGTGCACACAAATTGAGTCAAAACGTACGTGGCCTTGATGGCGTTAAGTCATCAAGGAGGAGTACGGTGATGTAACATTCCACCGGAAGTTTTTATTACATTTCTACGGGATGATGAGTGGAATCCCATCCGTAGGGCATGTGGCGATGAGTGGAATCCCGCACATGCAAGGTCCGGTGATGAGTGAAATCCCACCGAGGTAAAGTGTTGTTGAGGTTTAAATCCGCACAATCGGGGTAATTAAAGTAGCCAATTAACTTGTTTATACATTGTGATATGTGATGATATTATATGTTGGTGATATATGGTGTTGCTATATGATGTTGATATTGATATATGAACTTGGTAGGATCGAGAAACCATATATGCCACTTGAAAGACTAGCTAGGTCTACTTGATTCTATGCCTATGCTTGATGTATGTAAGAATAAGATTAACATGCTTGAACCCTGCATTGTTGATGTTTTTCGTTTTAGAGCACCCTCACTAAGCTTATAGCTTACGCTCTCTATGTTCAACAATGCAGATCATTAGCGTGGTGTTAGCTCGAGGCAAGGCAAGAAGGGCTTTCCAAGTTGTTGCTCAAGTATGGTTAATTTTGTAGTAGTTAAGCAATGTGGCAATAGGGTGTGTTTGTATGAGCCTTGTATGACTCTTTCAAATGATGTTGTCTTGGATTGATGTTTTGGATTGTAAAGCATGTAATACTTTGATGATTGATGGTGTGTGATGGCATGCTTTAGATGCTTAGGTTGCCTTGTGTATGAGTGCAAACCTCTTGTGTTGAATTGTGCCATTTGGGCTCTTGAGCTTCCATGTTTGACCTTAAATGCTGAATTTACTCTTTTGTTGGAATATCATGTTCGAATGCCTTGATTCATGTTAATTGCTACGTATGACTCATGTATGATTGCTTAAATGATTGTATGTGCGAGTCTTGTGAATGTTAATTCATGCCCTTGGTCCTTTCTAAGCTTCTACATATGTCTATGCATGATCTTAGTGTTTTTCATTGTTAGGAAGTCCTTAGGTTGGGCAGTAAGTGATCCCCTGCACTAAGGTTTCGAAACCATGGGTAAGGTTTCGAAACCTTTGCAGAAATCTGGGCTTCCAGACCTTACTGCCAACCAAAGTTTCGAGACCTTTGGGTAAGGTTTCGAAACTATGGTCAAAGGTTTCGAAACCTTCCCCAAGGTTTCGAAACTTTTGGTGAAAATTGGGTTCCAGGGGTCACTGCCAGCCAAAGTTTCGAAACCTTTGGTGAAAGTTTCGAAACCTTTGCTTAAAACTGCACTGTTTTGACTTGTTGGATTTTTTAAAGAGAAAAACACATAGGAATTAAGATGCCTTTAGTCAAGATTAAAATTTGGGTGTTTGAATGTGGTTTGGGGTTCGAATGTGACAAGATTAAAATGAAAAAAAATTTTAGAGTTGCTAACCGAGGAGGAACCCTTTGGGTTTCGCTTCGGTTTTCCCCGTGTGGCCCACTCGGACCGGTCATCCGGCCAGACCGGGACGAGGGGGTTACAACGCAGATTCAATGAACCCGTGTTTCTTGTAACGTTAATTCAATGTATATTCGCGCAGTCATTTATGTTTCAACCGTTCATATTTACTGTGATAAATTCGTGTTGTTTCGTATCAATATCTCGTGGAACTCGAGTCCTTCTAAGCTTAAGTTCTTTTAATTGAATATTTAAAATACATCAGACACAATACGCGCCCTGCATTAACGCGAGTATTGAATTCGCATTCTGTAGAACGCTAGTCGTTTCTACGTGTACCAAATGGGGGTATTTTTCTAAATAATTTCTGGAGGGGGTATTTGTCAAAATAATTTCCCAAAATAGAATATTCATCCAAATTTCTTTACGAGACACTAACTCTTTTAAATACAATTTAAATTTTAATATTATAATAATAAAAATTTATTTCCTTAACAAATCTTTGTAATATTCTATTTAAATTAATCCACCAATAAATTAAATATAAATAATTATAGAAAAATAATCTCAATCCAATACTCTTAGAAAACTTCATTAGTTATTAGTTTTCTCGAGTATGAAGTTATTCATTTTTTTTTTAAATTTGATACAATGGCTTATGTCCAACACAAGCTCATTCCAAAAGTTGTGGAAGCCCTGTGTTACTTTTTAAAATGAGGCCCCTAAAATATTTTAAAATAATGTGAAATTGTAAAATATAAAATTTTATCATATTAAGATTGTTTCTTACAAAATAAAAAAATTCCAAACATATGAAACTAAGACAATAAAAAGTGTAACTTATATGAGAATATTGATGAATTTATGATACTAAAAAATGAAAAAGAATAACTTATATCCCCAACAAAGAAGAAGAAGAAGAAGAAGAAGAAGAAGAAGAAGAAGAAGAAGAAGAAGAAGAAGAAGAAGAAGAAGAAGAAGAAGAAGCACTATGCATCCAACAAGTCCACCGAATTGGAGAAAAAACAACCTTCAAATTCCCCAACTAAAAATTCAACCTTCAAAACATTAATTAAAAGTTATAGTATGAACTTTCTTTTTCAGTTTTTAAATGCTGAATATCACAAATTAGTAGTTAAATCTAGAGTAATTCAAGAAGATTGAAACTATGATTGACATAAATAAGAATTTTTTGTCCGTTAAATACCATAAATTTGGTGGTTCTTTTAAGAAGAATTGGCTACAATTAAATTTTTGAGATAATAAGCGAGAAAATTAGAAGGGTTTTTTGTTGAATCTTTCCATGAGAATTGATAAAGGAGGGATACTAAGAATTCTTCTTTTCTAGGCTAAGGAGGCAACCATTTACAACCTATACTCACTCACCAAGTCTAGCAACCAAAGCTCACAACCTGAGATTTGGGCACACTCTTAAACAAGAGAATTCTAAGTAAACGAAATCCCTCTACAAAGGTTGATGTTTGCAAACTAAAGCACTCACCAAAATCCTAGAACACTTGAGCATACATTGACAATTTGAGCTCACAAGTGTTTGTCTGTACAAGGAATAGAAATTAAGCTCTAAGACAAATTATAATCATAATGTTGTTGACAATTGAAGCATTAGTCTTCTATAGATGCTTGAAGGTCCCTTTTATACTCCCAAATGAGTTGCTAGCCGTTTGAGACTGCTTGATTGAATTGGAGTCGTTGGTGGTACATTTTTCCCGCATTCAATGCTGTCCTAGGCAATAGGGTATCGATACTCGTGTCACTATATCGATACGCCCTTCTTGGAAACTTTCCATTGAGCCTACTTCAGCTTATGCGTATCGATACGCTTACAAGCGTATCAGTACGTCCTGTATTTTAAATAGTCGTTGGGAAAATGACCGTTGGGAGCGGTTAAGGCGCATCGGTACGTGACTAGCCATTGGGGAGTTTTAAAGGACTCCGTATCGATATGGCAAAGGTGTGTCGGTATGGGTTTTGGCTACTGGAATTTCCTTGTAGTTGAAACCCTAAAGTGTATCAATAGGGGGTATATCGTATCGGTACGATTACTTGAAAAACTCAGGTTTGGCTACTTTAAAAACATTTTAAAACATTCCAAAGCCTTTTAAAATCCATCAAACATATTTTCAAGTTGTTTGGACTTATAAACATTTTGAAATCTTTTCAATTTAGTCCAAAACAAATTTTCTATTATTATATCAAAACAAACATCTCAACAATCTCCCTTTTTTGATATAATAAAACCAACTTGAAAATTTGTTTAAGATTCACCCTCTTAGTATTTAAAAATTTGAATACGAGATTTTAAAAATAAAATGTAGTTAAAGCTCCCCTTTATTCACTTAAAAAATCAATTTTCAAACCATTTCTCCCCTTTTTGTTATATTAAAAAGAATTTAAATGACTTTAAGCTCAAAATAACAATTAAGGTTTATAAGATTTTGACAAAAATAAGGATTTGGGTTTTAAAATGGCTTCCCTTAATCATCAAAAAATGGTTAGTCCAACAAATACGACAATCTAGTTGAAAATAAAAAAAATCAAATTAAGCAAAAGAAAAACAACTAGATTTTACCACACTTGAACCCAAGGGAGGATGTGAAGCCTTCCTTCTTCAAGTATCTTTCCTTATGTATATGGAGCTCCCCCTCAATATTTTACTTGTTGATCATTCTCCATCACACCTAAAATAAAACAATCATGTAATTTTTGGTATCCAAATTGATTTGGATCTATAAACGTTAGTAGCACAAAATTTAGTCCTCTTAGGAATCCATTTTGCAATTTCATCTTTTTTAGTTGAAGTGATTAGTCCTTTTGGGATCAAACACTTCTAAAACATTTTCCATTTACAAATCTAAGAGCACTAGATTGTCTTTGATATAAATTTGATTTTCTAAAATTGGTTTTCTTTTCAACTCTTTGGAAATCAAATCTTTTTTCTCTTGAACTTTATGAAGCAAATTTTGCAAATCAACACATTTTTGTTCAAACTCCTTAAGTTTTGTTTCAAGTTCAATTTTGGTTTTAGAAATCAAATCATTTTGAATTTTCAAATTTGCAACCACTTTCTTGTTTTTCAAAATGTGATTTTAAACTCTAAAACTAAATCATCATAGGCATCTTGTAATTCATCAAAGGAATAAGAAGTTGAAGTAGATGAATTAGAAGATACTCTTGAATCTTCTTAGATGGCCATAAGGAAAATGTTGGCTTGTTCATTGTTGGTGGAGTCATCATCACTCCAAGTAGCCACATATGCCTTCTTCTTATGGCTTGAAGAGCTTGTCCTTTTCTTCTTCCTCGATTCATGCTTGGATTCTTTCATTTTGTTTTTCATGAATTAAGCAAACTTTTCGAAGAGATAGGCCATCTATTCTTCTCCACTTTCCTCATCACTTGAATTTACATGTGGGCATGTGGATGAATTTAGAGCAACGATATTCATGTTAATGCATAACTCCATGATTTTCTTCTTCGCCATCTTCTTTATCTCTTCCTTCTTCTCCTCTTATTTTTCCTTCTTCTCCATAGACTGTTCATTTGTGATGGTGAAGAATCTATCGAACATCTTCGTGATGTCTTCATCCGGTTCCACCTTGAAGATCTCATACTTGAGGCTCAGAAGACCGTTCTTGATCTCTTATACTTTGTTGGCTCCTTCGTATGTGACTTCAAACTTGTCTCATATCTCTTTGGCATCTTCACAAGAAGACATCTTCTCATAGATGTTGGGGCTGAATGCACAAAAGAGAATGTGCAAAACCTTACAATTTAGCTCCATCTTCTTACGATCATCCGCACTCCATTCTTCCTTGCTTCGTTGTGGCACGAATGGACCATCATCAACTATTTCTCAAAACTTGTAATCTTTGGCCTTGATGAAAAACATCATTCTTGTCTTTCAATAGGCATAGTTGGTCTCGTCAAGGAAATGTGGCTTGTCGATGGATTGCACCATTTTGTTAGTTGATTATATTGTTGATCGAGCTTTCCAGATCTCCTCAATAGGTGGTTAAACCTTCTTGATTAAGCCTCGCTCTGATACCAAATGTTAGGCTCGATGATCACTCAACCGTTGCTTACCAAGTGGTGGAAAAGATGTAATTTTGGGTGTTTGTGGTGGAAGCAAAAAATAAGAATTTTACACAAAGAATTTAGAGTGGTTCGACTTTCTAACCAAAGCCTACATCCACTATCTTAGCTACCCACCAAAGATTTAACCAATTCACTAAGAATTCCCCCCCTTTTCTAGGCTAAGGAGTCAACCATTTATAACATAGACTCACTCACCAAGTCTAGCAACCAAAGCTCACAACCTGAGCTTTGGACACACTCTTAAACAAAAGAATTCTAAGAAAACGAAATCCCTCTTCAAAGGTTGATGTTTGTACACTAATGCACTCACCAAAATTCTAGAACACTTGAGCATACATTGACAATTTGAGCTCACAAGTGTTTGTCTATACAAAGAATGAAAATTAAGCTATAAGACAAATTATCATCATAATGTTGTTGACAATTGAAGCATTAGTCTTCTATGGATGCTTGAATGTCCCTTTTATACTCCTAATTGAGGTTCTAGCCGTTGGAGACTGTTGGGAATGAATTGAAGCTGTTGGGGGTGCATTTTTCTTGCATTCAATGTTGTTTTGGGCAATAGGGTATCGATACTCGTGTCACTATATCGATACGCCCTTCTTGGAAACTAGTCGTTGAGCCTGCTTCAGCTTATGCGTATCGATACACTTACAAGCGTATCGGTACGACCTGCATTTCAAATGAATGACCGTTGGGAGCGGTTAAGACGTATCTGTACGCGACTAGTCGTTAGGGAGTTTTAAAGCACTCCGTATCGGTACATGTTTTGGCTACTGGAATTTCCTTGTAGCTGAAACCCTAAAGTGTATCGATATGAGGTATATCGTATCAGTACGGTTACTTGAAAAACTCAAGTTTAGCTACTTTAAAAACATTTTAAAACATTCCAAAGCCTTATAAAATTCATCAAACATATTTTCAAGTTGTTTGAACTTATAAACATTTTAAAATCATTTCAATTTAGTCCAAAACATTTTATTATTATTATTATATCAAAGCAAACATCTCAACATTTGTATCCATAATATTTAAGGTAAAGTACACAAATAGTCACTAAATAATATCTAAAAATACAAAATGGTCACCACACTTACTAGGCTTATATGTGCGTCCTAATAAAGTTTAATGTTGATTTGTGTACTTTACCCTAATGTTTATACTCTCACCACAGTTGCTAGGCTTATATGTGCGTCCTAATATGACTCGACTTTCAGTTAACCACTCATACCATTTTCTTGATATTTATTTTTTGGGATTTTATTTCTAATGTATTAGAATTATTTTATATAGTACGTGAACTTTCGAAATCTTATTACACCTTTAAATCAGCAAATATTAAGCATTTATATATTTGACTTCACGTTTTTTATATATATCATTAAAAAACAATGATATCAACTGGATTAAACTCAATCGACTTAATATATTAAAATTTTGTAATAATATACACGTCAATGAAATATTTTATCAAGTAAAAAAGCAATTAAATTAAAATATTCTTATAAAATAAGTTTGATAAAAATTAATCTCATTTCAAATTTGAGTAACATTTTTTTTTGTTTAGCCGTTAGTTTTTTACCTGTTGGTCGACTATTCAGATTGAGTTTTGCAGAGGTCTATTATCGACGACCCTTCTAATCTAGTTTTCTCCATTCACATTGTTAAGGTTCGAATCATTGACCTTGCTTAATGAATCTACTGTCTCATCTCACTAGACCAACCACATAACAAATAAATAATAAAATCCCAACTAAATTTAGTTTGACATACTTTTCTAGTTATATAATACATGTAATTCTTTTTGACTGAAATTAAAACACTAAGGATTGAAATGCTTCAAGAAAAAAAATTAAAGTAGTTATTTTTTTAATATGAGTACGCCAGTTTTATTAAAAGAGAAAAAAATCTAAAAATACAATGAGAGTTTTATAATTCAAGTAAATAAATTTAATTTGAACATATTGCTAAAAATACGAAAATTAACGTCTCTAGATTATAAACGAGACCATACAAAGAAAAGATAAAAATTCTAATTGAAAGACTCAAAACAAAATAGATACAAACATTACCAAAGCTCGGCAATAAAAGTTAAAAATCAATAACAAACAACAATAAAATGCATATTCTAATAATAAAGTATGTTAACAATATGATCATTATAGTCCATAACTCAACCACAAACAAAAACAATGAACATAAATTTGTATCCAAAAGTAAAATTAAAGTGGTCATTTAGTTAAGCACTATAGCATATTTTGATATTATGCGAAGATATTATAAAAAATAATAATCATTGATGATCAGCAGATGAAATAGCACCTTGCCCTGCTATGAGAATTTATAGTAGAGTTGAAAGCTGTTGATATGATTTGAAAAGTCTTTTAAAACATTATTACAGAAAACTTAAATTTGCAACCAAATATTTCTATTTCTAAAGCATTCCTTAAAATTAAAAGCAGTTAAACTATAATATTAGATAATGGTATATTATCTCAATGTACTAAATCTTATTAAATTAATAATCATTTATTACATCTAATCTAAAAGTATTAGACTAACAATTGTGATTTAATTGATTTTCCCATTTATTTTTTAAATAATTAATCTAGTACAGCCGAATGATGTAAAAACAAGTAGATATTTTGGAGAAACTGAAAAGTATGTAAACTATTTAAAAACATTCAAGGAACAGAAATATATATATATATATATATATATATATATATATATATATATATATATATATATATATATATGAAGACAGCTAGCATACATATGAGCTCATGATATTTAACATTTGGATAAATATAATTTTCGGCGTCTAATTTTGTTATTTATGTGTAATGGTACTTAACTTTTTAGTACAATTAGATATTTAACTTTTTAAATGGTGTAACTATGTACCTAATTTTATTTTTTTGGTAAAATAAATATCTAATATTTTTAAAAAAGATTATACGTATTTATATTTAAAACTTTAATGTTTAACTTTTGAATTTGGAACACATATCATCTTTTTAACTAAATGATGTTAAAATTATAAATGCGAACCAATTAAATTTGAACATGTGCAATGAAAAAATGATAGATATCTAATTGCATTAAAGAAAAAATTAGGTATTTAATTGCACGAAGAAAATATACTATATCAAAATACTAAAGTTAGATACTAAATTTTTTAAAATATAAATTCAAATAATTATTTTTTTAATGATTATATTAAGTTTGATTGGATAATTTGTGTGTTGTGATAATTTTTATATACTGTGTAACCCCTCGTCCCGGTCTGGCCGGATGACCGGTCCGAGTGGGCCACACGGGGAAAACTGAAGCGAAACCCAAAGGATTCCCCCTCGGTTAGCAACCCTATTTTTTATATTAATCTTGCCTAGATGAATATTAAGCCCTATGTGATTCACAACAACGGAAAACATTCAAAGGAAAACACATTCGAACCACGACCATTGTTGAGTGTGTAAAAGTTCTATTATTTACACCCTTTTTAACCCATATTTCTACTGCATTCAAGCATCATTGCATTGCATTTAGGTCAGTTTTCAGTAAAACATCACAAATACATTAAAGGCACAGATTCTACTAAAAGATGGCTAAATTTGCAGGTTACTGCCATGGTTGGCGAAGAAGGCAAGCGCAGAGCAGCGAAGCAGAAAAGCTGGACTTGACAATTAGACGACGAGAACAAAGCTGCCGTGGACCTGTCGTGACAGCAAGGTGACAGCAGCATCATGAAGAGGAAAAGTGAAGTGGACCTCAATAGATAGAGAAAAATCTGCTCGTCTGTCGTGTGAAAGCCAAATATTTTTCCAAGCCCCGGACCCAAAGATATGTCAAGCCAAAGCTCAAGGAGAGGAATTCCCATAAAACAAGGAGACGGTTGAAAAGTAGGAATCCTTAGAGATTAAGTATTTATTAGAATCTTACTTTTCATTAAAGTTGTAATCCTTGTTAACTTAGAATACTTGAGCCCAAAGCTTATATAAGGGCATAGCTCTAACCTAGGAGGCATCATACCCCATAACCGATAACCTAAACCCCCCTGCCGTTTACCCGTCGTCGTCATGTTCTAAAAACCCCCTAGGGCCACAGGTTGTTTTGTAAAGTAGTTGCAAGGGTTGTTTTGTTTTAGGAATTTCCAAGTTCAATAAAATAAACTTCAAGTTCTCTTATTTTGGTTTTAATATCTTGCAAGAGCATCAGGAGAGCATTGTGAGGTTATCTATTTACTTAGCATCGGGAGAGTTAAGTATACGAAGAAGATAAGAGCGCGTTCTCTAGTTTATAGTTGAACCATCTCGTGCCTAGGGATAGGGCGAGGTTAAGTGGCTAAGGAAGAATTCATACACATCGGTGTTCATCCTTCGATTCACGCCGGGAGGTATCGTCAAAGACGTGATCATCGACAGACTTGGACCTAGGGATAGGCCAAGGCAATTCTGGGATTCTTGCCAAACTTGGAGTACGGAGTTGGTGTGTTCGCTGCCGCGACAGCTAACGGACAGCCGTCGCGACAGGTGCTGTCGGCGACGGGCGCTACGACAGAACTGGATTTCTTAAGCATCGCAATACCTGCACTACTGAGCAATTCAATACCAGCCCATTCTCTCTATCTTGATATCTCAATTCTTTTATTTACGTTTTCTTCAATTATTTTCGTGACAACTTTCTAAACTATTCCCTTTACTTCGTGCAGTGATCTAAGGTGAAGTCATTAGCCCAATCCCTGTGGAGACGATATCCGATACTTCGTATCACTTTACTACTTGCGTCGTGTATACTTGCACTACAATTGCGATAGTCTATTTTACACGCAACAAGTTTTTGGCGCCGTTGCCGGGGATTGGCAACATAACTACACCTTTCCTTCATTGCACTTTTCGTTTTTACTTTTATTTTCATTTTTATTTTTATTTTTATTTTTCTTTAATTTTACTTTTTTTGCTTTCAACTCTCGCTTTTCACGAGGTTTTCTTGTTTATGCGCAGATCTAAAAGAGGTAAAGATCCTGAGCATCAATTAGATCCAGAAATTGAACGTTCCTTCAACCTCAAGAAACAACTTCGCCGACTTTTAGACAGAAACGAATACCTCAAGGAACAGCTAGAGAAGATGGGTCATAACCAACCTGCTGGCGGTGGCATACCACCCCTTGGTGATCTTAACCCGCCTGTCGGTGACCCGCCCGCAGCAGCTCGACGACGGTCATGTCGAGATTACATGCTGAACGATCATGTAGAGCTGGAGACCACGCTGCCGGATATTGATGTTGATAACTTCGAGCTTAAGCCTGTCATGTTTAATATGATCAACAAAGCCGGGCAGTTTAGTGGAGCTGCAACAGAAGATGCTAGGGAGCATCTCAAAACGTTCCAGGAGATCTGTGGTTCGTTTAGACTACCAGGAGTTAGTCCAGAGATACTGAGGCTTCGGTTATTTCCTCATTCATTGAGGGACAGAGCTAAAACTTGGTGGAATAAACTGACACCGGGTTCAATAGTAACTTGGGCAGATCTAACTCGTGAATTTTTATCTCGTTTTAATCATTCGCATTTATCTGAGCGATTACGTAACGAAATTGCTACTTTTCAACAGGAAGATGACGAGCCGATGCACGAGGCCTGGGACAGATTTACTACTCTTCTTCGAAACTGCCCAATGCATGGATTCCCCGTCTGGAATCAGGTTACAAAGTTCTATAATGCTGCCAACTTACAAACTCGCATTAGAATTGATTTTGCAGCAAATGGGTTATTATTGGATAAGGATTCGGACGAGGCATTGCAAGTTTTGAAAAATCTGGCCAAGAATGAGGAGCAGTTTTCGACTGCAAGAAGAGGGGGTAAACGAGTACTTGCTGTCAAAGACTACGAAGCCGACATCACTATGAAATCACAGGTAGCATTCCTTACTAAAGCAATGAAAAGATTATTGAATGATGATGGTTTACAAGGATTTGCTGTTGAGGAAGTATGTGATATCTGTGAGGGAAATCATAGTAGGGATGAGTGCCCAATAAATGTAGAAGAGGGAAAATATGTTGGAAACTACAAGCAAAATTATAATTCCAACAACTATAATCCCAATTGGAGGAAGGATCCTAAGTTTTCATGGAGCAATCCCAGCAATGCCCTGAATCCTCAAGCACATAATCAGAATCAGGGAGGTCCTAGACTGCTGACGCGACAGCAGCTGCCGCAGAACCTGCCGCCGCCGCAGCAATAACAGCCACCAGCTGCCACGAGTAGTATATTGGAACAGACTCTGGCCACCTTTATGTCTCAAACCGGTACTTATATTGAGAATATGAATCAGTTTGTCAAGAAGACAGAGAATTTCATGGATAAAACAGAGATGAGGATGACAAACCATGAAGCTACATTGAAATCTCTGGAGACACAAATGGGTCAGGTGTCGCAACATATTAAGCCAAGGCAGAGTGGAGGATTCCCTAGCAATACTGAAAATGCTAGACCACCCACACATGAGCAGTGTAAGGCAATTACTACTAGAAGTGGGAAGAAGCTACCAGGGCCAGAAAAAGCTGAAACAGAAAAGGAACCTGTTTTAGATAAACCTGCCGAGGAAGCCACCCCGACAGGTGATAAACAGACTGCTACCGATGAGCCTGTCACGACAGCAGAAGCGACAGAGGAGAAAAAAGATGAATATCGTCCTCAGATTCGCATGCAGTGGGAAGGACGCATTGCTGATTACCGTCCCCCACCACCCTTCCCTCAACGGATACAGCAAGCTAAGCATGAATCTCAACTTAAAAAGATTTATGATATTTTTAAGCAGGTTCATATTAATATTCCATTGTTAGATGCCATTAGGGAGATGCCCGGTTATGCTAAATTTCTCAAGGATGTTATGTCGAAAAAATCTAAACTTGGGGAGTTTGAAACGGTAAAGATGACATAAGGCTGCATGAGCGGCAGCCACCCCAGAAAAAGAAGGATCCAGGGAGCTTCATCATACCTTGCGTAATCGGAAATAAATTCGTGGGTAAGGCACTTTGTGATCTTGGTGCTAGTGTTAGTCTAATGCCCAAATCTGTTTTTCAGAAATTAGGTATTGGGAAGGCGCGGCCCACGACAGTCACTCTGCAGCTGGCAGACCGCTCTTACGTTCATCCAGAGGGAAAAATTGAAGATATTTTGGTAAGAGTGGATAAGTTTATTTTTCCTGCTGACTTTCTCATTTTAGATTGTGAAGCAGACGAAAACGCACCAATCATCCTTGGGCGACCCTTCTTAGCCACGGGAAGATCATTGATTGATGTAGAGAAAGGAGAACTCACCATGCGAGTAAACGACCAAGAAATCAAGTTGAATATTCTCCAAGCAATGAAACACGCTGATGTGGACGAGGAATGCAAGGCTATCACTGATGTTACCTTTGATCAACCCTGCATCAGGTCGGGCTGTCACGATATTAAATATGGTCACTGCCACGACAGCCACCTACAGGCCTGTCACGACAGTAACAACAACAGCACCAACGACAGCAACTCCTCTGAATCCGATTCATCTGATACTGAAGATCAGGAGGAGGTAAACTGGATAGGCAATCGCCCAGGTAAGTTATTCGAACCTTTGGATTATACTTCGAATAACCATTTAATCCAAAAGCCATCTATTGTTGAACCACATGCTTTAGAACTAAAGCCCCTGCCAGGGCAACTTAAATATGCTTTTCTTGGTTCCAATGATACGTTGCCCATAATCATCTCTTCTAAGCTGCCGCAGGAACAGGAACGACAGCTAATCGACATGTTACGGCAGCACAAAAAGGCAATCGGATGGACGATCGCTGACATCCAAGGCATTAGTCCAGTGTTATGCATGCACAAAATCCTCTTAGAGGAAGATCATAAGCCGACTATAGATGCCCAAAGGCGGCTAAACCATGCGATGAAGGAGGTAGTGCATAAAGAGATAATCAAATGGTTAGATGCTGGAATTATTTATGCCATCTCCGACAGCAAATGGGTGAGCCCTGTGCAATGTGTTCCCAAGAAAGGAGGAATGACCGTGGTGACCAATGAAAACAATGAGTTAATCCCAACCAGGACTGTGACCGGTTGGAGGGTTTGTATGGACTATCGGAAGCTTAACAAAGCTACCCGAAAGGACCACTTTCCTTTACCCTTTATTGATCAAATGCTTGATAGATTAGCGGGTAAACCTTACTATTGTTTTCTTGATGGTTACTCAGGTTACAATCAAATTGCTATTGCACCGGAGGATCAAGAGAAGACGACTTTTACATGCCCCTACGGAACGTACGCATTTAGGAGAATGCCATTCGGATTATGTAATGCACCCGCCACCTTCCAGAGGTGCATGATGGCCATATTCTCCGACATGGTGGAGGACTTCCTGGAAATTTTTATGGATGATTTTTCCGTCTTTGGAGACGATTTTGAAAGTTGTTTAGGCAATTTACAAAAGGTACTGGAAAGATGTGAAAAAGCTAATCTTGTTTTGAATTGGGAAAAAGGCCACTTTATGGTGGATGAGGGGATAGTCCTAGGCCATAAAATTAGCTGCCGTGGGATAGAAGTCAACAGAGCAAAAATAGAAGTGATCGAGAAGCTGCCGCCGCCGACCACAGTCAAGGGTATTAGAAGTTTTTTAGGGCATGCTGGGTTTTATCGGAGATTTATTGCTAATTTCTCAAAAATCACGAAGCCCCTATGCCATCTTTTGGAGCAGAACCGACCCTTTGACTTTAATGATGAATGTACTGAAGCATTCAAGGTTCTGAAGGAAAAGCTAGTAACAGCCCCCATAGTACAACCACCAGACTGGACGCAGCCGTTTGAGATTATGTGTGATGCTAGTGACTATGCTGTCGGGGCAGCACTTGGGCAGCGCAAAGACAGGCTGTTTCATGTCATATATTATGCCAGCAAAACATTGAATGACGCCCAAGTGAACTATACCACCACAGAAAAGGAGCTGTTAGCTGTGGTGTTCTCCATTGACAAGTTTCGTTCTTACATACTTGGGACGAAAGTAATAGTACACACAGACCATTCTGCCCTTAAGTATTTATTTGCAAAGAAAGATGCTAAACCTAGATTGATACGGTGGATCTTGCTACTACAAGAGTTCGACCTTGAGATCAAGGACAAAAAGGGGACAAAGAATCAGGTGGCAGATCACTTGTCAAGACTGGAGACGGGACAGAGTCTACCCATTGATGAGACACACATATTGGAAACCTTCCCAGATGAGCAGCTCTTTGCTGCCGCAATCGCTGCCGCGACATCCATGGCGGCTGGTAAGTCTTCTGAAATCCCCTGGTACGCTGATTTCGTTAATTTTATAGTTAGTGGCATATTGCCCTCTGATCTTAATTATCAAGCCAGGAAGAAGTTCCAAAATGATGTTAAGCATTATTATTAGGACGAACCTCTCCTTTTCAAAATGTGTGTAGATCAGATTATAAGGAGATGTGTACCACAAGAAGAGCAAGAAGACATTCTCCATCACTGTCATGCTTCACAATATGGAGGTCACTTAGGAGGCAATAAAACTGCTGCCAAGGTGCTGCAGTCAGGGTTTTACTGGCCGACACTGTATAAAGATGCACAGGACTTCTACAAGAACTGTGACAGGTGCCAGCGGACAGGTAACATCTCGAGGAGAAACGAGATGCCACTGCAGAACATCCTAGAAGTCGAGATTTTCGACGTTTGGGGGATCGATTTTATGGGACCCTTCCCATCTTCATGTGGGAATCTTTACATTCTCCTAGCAGTAGACTATGTCACCAAGTGGGTAGAAGCAATCGCAACTCAAAAGAATGATGCCAAAACGGTCCAAAAGTTTTTACACAAAAACATTTTTTTTCTAGATTTGGCATCCCTAAAGCGATTATCAGTGATGAAGGGAGACATTTTGACAATAGGATTATTGCTGCCGCCTTGAAGAAATATGGTGTCAAGCACAGAATCGCGACAGCATACCACCCGCAGACCAATGGACAGGCTGAGATATCCAATAGGGAAGTGAAGAACATTCTGGAGAAAATGGTTAAACCAACTAGGAAAGATTGGTCTTTACTTCTGAATGATGTATTATGGGCATATATGACAGCTTTTAAAACTCCATTGGGAATGTCTTCATACCGTTTGATTTATGGGAAAACCTGTCACTTGCCTGTCGAGATCGAGCACAAAGCATACTGGGCAATCAAGGCAGTGAATATGGACTTGGACAAGGCAGGCCAAAAAAGGTTGTTAGATTTGAATGAGATCGATGAAATACGGATAATGGCCTACGACAATGCAAGCATCTACAAGGAAAAGACTAAGAAGTGGCACGATAGGAAGTTGCTGCCACGACAGTTCTGCCCAGGGCAGCTTGTGTTGTTGTTCAATTCTAGACTGAAACTCTTCCCAGGAAAGCTAAAATCTAGATGGTCCGGCCCGTTCCAAGTGGTCCAAGTTTTTCCCCATGGAGCCATCACGATTCAATCATTAAAAGACTGGCACCAATTCAAAGTCAACGAACAGCGCCTCAAGCATTATCAGGATACTGAAGCCCCAGGAATACATGAAGTGGTTATCTTAGGAGATGCCCCACAAGGCAGCCCTAATTTAACCTAATTTTTTTTATTATTATTTATTATTTACTATTTATTATTTATTTATTAGGAAATTAGGTTTATTTTATCTGAATAATGTTTTTATTTTTCTGTCTTTAGGAAATAAAGGAGTCAAGAAGAAAAGAAGAAGTGACCCAAGCCCACCATCTATCCATTAGCCCAACAGAGCCCATTTATTGAAGCCTGTCGTTTCGGCTGCTGCCGCAGACGGATAAGACAGGCTGTCAACAGACTGACGCGGCAGACGCAGAAGCGTGCGGCAGACGCATAACAGACGCATAAATGCGTGTCAGACGCGTCAGACACGCTAAATCACAACAGTCGCCCCGTTATTCACGCCTGCCGTTACGCCATTAAATGGGCAGACCCTCGACCGCTATAAAACCCATCTTCCCTTTCATTTTTCCTCACTTCTGCTTATTCTTTCTTGCTTTCTCCTCTCGTTTTTATTCACTTTCTTTATTTTCACAACCCTTGCTACTAACATGTCGTCTAGACAGACCCGCCGTGGTGTTGCCTCCGCCTCCTCTTCAGCGGCAGCAACACCCTTTGCCAACAAGGAATTATGGGAGGAAAAAGGCTTCATCTACATGCGCAAGGCTCCTAACATGGGACTCCGACCGTTCATTGCGAAGGTTATAAGAGCTCAACTATGGGAGCAATTCGCTGAACAGCCGACAGAATTGAATGATACATTAGTCCGGGAGTTCTATGCTGCCATTGACAACAAAACGACAACATTTGTCACCATCCGAGGGGTTGAGGTGCCATTTACTGCTGACAGCATTAACCACATGTATGGCCTACATTTCGGCCCCGACGATGACGCCCACCAGCAATTTTTAGAGACCCTTGATGCTGCCGCCTACGGTGCTGTCATGGCGGAGGTGACAGAGGAAGGAACAACATGGACCACAAGCAAAAAGAACCCCAACTCTGTCAACAGGGGGCAACTACTCCCAGAAGCTAAACTCTGGAACGCTTTCATCAAAAAGCGTATCATGCCGTCCTCTCATCATACGACGGTGAACCAGCAGCGGCTCGCTCTCATTCACTCCATAATGCACGACCGACCGATCAACGTGGGTCGCTATATGAGGGATAGCATCCTAGACTGCACATTCCGCTCCGACTCCCGCCTATGCCTGCCGTTCACAATTACTCTCCTTTGCCGCTGCGCTGCTGTACCAGAGGCCCCCACCGACAAACTAATCAAGGGCAGAGGCTGGACAGACAACAACATCAACAGCCTAATGGAGCTGGTAGTGGCTACTCCTTTCTCCTCCTTTAACCCAGCTGCTTCCCCCGCCGAATCAGATGAGGAGCCTGCCCCTGAACCTGCCGCTGCCACCGCTCCGACAGACCAGTCTGCCCACATCCTTGCTGCATTACAACGGGTGGAAGAGAGACAGATGGGACTCATGACTTTCATCAGGGATTTCACGAACTCAACGGTAAACTTTATTACCCACACTTTGAATTATCCCGATGTTAATTTCCCTTCTTTTCCTGCCCATTATTTCCGTATCCCCACCCCTGTCCACACACCCACACCACCTGCTTCCCCACATTCCCATTCCACCGCTTCCACCCCATCACCTGCCCCGACGGCAGCTGCAAGCCCTCCGGCCGACAGCCCCGCCCGTGGCACGAAGCGGCCAGCCACAGCCGATAGCGAGGAGGAACCTCTAATTAGGAGGAATTTGGAGAAGGAGTTTACGCCTGTCAAGAGGCAGAAACACGTGGCCAATAGACGATTAATGCCCAAGGCTAGCACAACCACCAGCAGCACGTGGGACAGCGGCAGCAGCTCCGACATCCAGCTTGTGGAGCAACCTGCCCAGCCTCCTCTGCAGCCCAGACGCCGCCGTCAGATCCGTGTCAGCAGCAGCAGCGAGGACAGCGATTAAATTTAAGTCTTTTCTTTTTTATTTTCCTGCTGCCTGCTTATATTTTGTGATGTACCTACTGTCATGTTATCTGTCATTTTGCATCGAGGGCAATGCAACCCTCGAGTTTGGGGGTGGCACCCTCCATAGTAATGGAGTCTAAGTACATCTTTTTATTATTGTTGAGTCTTTTATTTAATTAAGTTCTCTTAAAAAAATCAGAAAATATAAAACTGTTGGCTTAAAACTGTGAAGTTAACTTACCTGTCATGACAGCTCTGTCGTGGAAGCATCTTTAGGATAGTTTAAGGAGAAGTTTAGAGCCTTTCTATAGTTCTGAAAACTTAAACACTATTGTGACTGTTATATTGCTTAGATTTCTTTTAGCCAAAATAGAATAGGATGCTTAGAACTTGAATAGCCCCTAGAGGTGCCTAACACTGGCTCTAGGAAAGAAGTTTAGCAAAAAGAAACTCAAAAACCTAGAGGTGCCCGAAACCGGCTCTAGGAAGCTAACTAGAGGTGCCCAAAACTGGCTCTAGAAAAATTTAGCTTGAAAATAGAAGAAAAAGAAGCATGAAAATGTGTCTTCAAGAAAATAAACTTTGGCATAAAAATTCGAGTTAAAGAGTTGAATATTCTAGTGAAACTAAGAGAGTCTTAGCATATAACTGTTCACAAGCATGCACACACTGCACGAGAACTATAGGGAGATTCCGGACAGATCCTAATCTTTCCGACAGGTTGCTGCCGCCACAGAGAATGAGCGACGGGTAAGGGACAGTTCACTGTTTGAAAGCCAACGCAAAAAAAATATTCATTTTTCTTTAGGTCTAATTGCTTGAGGGCAAGCAAAAACTTGAGTTTGGGGGTGTGTTGAGTGTGTAAAAGTTCTATTATTTACACCCTTTTTAACCCATATTTCTACTGCATTCAAGCATCATTGCATTGCATTTAGGTCAGTTTTCAGTAAAAATCACAAATACATTAAAGGCACAGATTCTACTAAAAGATGGCTAAATTTGCAGGTTACTGCCATGGTTGGCGAAGAAGGCAGGCGCAGGGCAGCGAAGCAGAAAAGCTGGACTTGACAATTAGACGACGAGAACAAAGCTGCCGTGGACCTGTCGTGACAGCAAGGTGACAGCAGCATCATGAAGAGGAAAAGTGAAGTGGACCTCAATAGATAGAGAAAAATCTGCTCGTCTGTCGTGTGAAAGCCAAATATTTTTCCAAGCCCCGGACCTAAAGATATGTCAAGCCAAAGCTCAAGGAGAGGAATTCCCATAAAACAAGGAGGCGGCTGAAAAGTAGGAATCCTTAGAGATTAAGTATTTATTAGAATCTTACTTTTCATTAAAGTTGTAATCCTTGTTAACTTAGAATACTTGAGCCCAAAGCTTATATAAGGGCATAGCTTTAACCTAGGAGGCATCATACCCCATAACCGATAACCTAAACCCCCCTGCCGTTTACCCGTCGTCGTCATGTTCTAAAAACCCCCTAGGGCCACGGGTTGTTTTGTAAAGTAGTTGCAAGGGTTGTTTTGTTTTAGGAATTTCCAAGTTCAATAAAATAAACTTCAAGTTCTCTTATTTTGGTTTTAATATCTTGCAAGAGCATCGGGAGAGCATTGTGAGGTTATCTATTTACTTAGCATCGGGAGAGTTAAGTATACGAAGAAGATAAGAGCGCGTTCTCTAGTTTATAGTTGAACCATCTCGTGCCTAGGGATAGGGCGAGGTTAAGTGGGTAAGGAAGAATTCATACACATCGGTGTTCATCCTTCGATTCACGCCGGGAGGTATCGTCAAAGACGTGATCATCGACAGACTTGGACCTAGGGATAGGCCAAGGCAATTCTGGGATTCTTGCCAAACTTGGAGTACGGAGTTGGTGTGTTCGCTGCCGCGACGGCTAACGGACAGCCGCCGCGACAGGTGCTGTCGGCGACGGGCGCTACGACAGAACTGGATTTCTCAAGCATCGCAATACCTGCACTACTGAGCAATTCAATACCAGCCCATTCTCTCTATCTTGATATCTCAATTCTTTTATTTACGTTTTCTTCAATTATTTTCGTGACAACTTTCTAAACTATTCCCTTTACTTCGTGCAGTGATCTAAGGTGAAGTCATTAGCCCAATCCCTGTGGAGACGATATCTGATACTTCGTATCACTTTACTACTTGCGTCGTGTATACTTGCACTACAATTGCGATAGTCTATTTTACACGCAACAACCATGCTTAACAGTCTATTTTTAAGCTTACAGGGCAGGCTGTATCGGTACCCTAGCTAGGGGTATCGATACGCCCTGACCAGGTCAACCCAAGTACTCAACCACGAGGAGTCCGTATCGATACAGCCCTTGAGCGTATCGATACGCCATTCTCGGTCAACCCTTCTTGGTCAACAAAGTAGACCCGTACCGATACTCGGGAGCCCCGTATCGGTATGCTCTACTCTCACTCAACTCTTCAAATTACAGTAACTTTGGAGGGTATCGATACCCTTAGGGTATCGGTACGCCAGGCAAAATTTCTGGCTTTTGGGTAAGTCCGTATCGATACGCCCTGAGGTGTATCGATACGCCATGCACTGCAAGTCTACAAATTCCAACTTAAACGACTCCAATTCGACTCTAAATGCAATACTCGACTCACCTAAGCGTATACAAACATATGAGCAAACATACTTAAGCCAACAGGAGCATTCATGCATGAATCAAAGCATTTATACATAGCTTTCCAATTAAAGAGAAAAATAGGCAATATAATGCATACATAAAAGCTCAAATGGTCCTAAAGGCACAAGTCAATCACAAGAGGTTTGCACTCATACACAAGGCAACCTAAACATCCTAAAGAATGTCATCATACACACCAACATTCATCAAAGTATTACATGCTTACAATCCATAATCAATCTAAAACAACATCATTTGAAAGAGTCATACAAGGCTCATACAAAGACCCCTTTTTGCCACATTGCTAGCTAATACAAAATTGATAATCGTACTTGAGCTACAACTTGGAAAGCCCTTCTTGCCTTGCCTCGAGCTAACACCACGCTAATGATCTGCATTGTTGAACATTGGAAGCGTAAGCTATAAGCTTAGTGAGGGTGCTCTAAAACGAAAAGCATCAACAATGCAGGGTCCAAGCATGTTAATCCTAGTCTTACATACATCAAGCATAGGCATACAATCAAGTAGACCTAGCTAGTCTTTCAAGTGGCATATATGGTCTCTCAATCCTAACAAGCTTAAACATCAATATCAATCATCATGCAACAACACCATATAACACAACCATATATCACCATTATATATCACAATACATGAACAAGTTTAATTATCCACTTTAATTACCCCGATTGTGCGGATTTAAACCTCGACAACACTTTACTTCGGTGGGATTCTACTCATCACCGGACCTTGCATGTGCGGGATTCCACTCATCGCCACATGCCCTACGGATGGGATTCCACTCATCATCCCGTAGAAATAAATAAAAGCTTCCGGTGGAATGTTACATCACCATACTCCTCCTTGATGGCTTAACGCCATCAAGGCCACGTACGTTTTGACTCAATTTGTGTGCACACTATCCTAATGATCGATCATTTACAACCAATAATTATTTTAGTGCCAATTATTATTTATCTCATCACATATCATCAATTATAACTCATGTACATCACATATATCCACATCATGATATATACATGCACCAAATAGTCACAAGCACAAGAGCATAGTCATTAAGCACATTGGCATTTAAGGAAAACAAGACTAAATTAACCACTTGGGTTATAAGGAAGTGGCTTACCAGGCACACTTTACACACACACACTACCCATGCTCGAACCAAAGTTTAAAACAAGTTGAAACCACTCACCGCCCTTCCTTAGCACTTCGATCCAATCCTCCTACGAACTCGAATTCGGTCCAAAAGCCTCTTCAACGCTTCCTCTTGCTTCTAGCCAAACAAAACACATACATTACTTCCCAATTTAATGCTAAACTCAACCATCAACTTACTTTACAAGCACAAACCAAATTCCACCATTTTCCAAACCACATAATCTTCCAAAAACCCAATTTTCGTACTCCAACAACCCTTGGCTGAAACACCCATTTCCAAACACCCAAATGACCTCCAAAACATCCCAAATCACCCTCCTAACATACCCTAACCATCAGCCCTTAGATTCCAACCTAAAACTCACCAAAAATCTAAGTTTTAATACTCTAAAATTTGCCCTATAAACATACTACGAATTTTCACCCAAATCCAACCAAATTATTATATAATGTGTATCTCATTATGATTAAATAAAACCCCAACACAATTTATTAAAACCAATTGGAAAACCCCCTTAAAAATCAAACTTTAATATAAACCCCAATTTTCAAAACCCCATGTTTTTGAAATCCAAGACCATAGTTAGGTAGAGGGTAAAGAGGAGGTTAAGAAAACATATTTACCTTTGAGAAACACCTTGAATTGAAGAAAATATTGGATGGAATAGTAACTTGTGTTTTGGGAGAGTTTGAAAATGGGGGAGAGGGGTTTGACGTTGCGAAAGTTGGAAAAGGGGATAAGATGACAATATGGAAAGTTGTCATCCTTTTTCAAAGTTTTTGGGCAAATTACAACATAAGTCCTCCTCTTTTTACTAGAGTTCAATTAGGTCACTATTTAGGTTGAATTGATTAAATTAAGTTTTATTGACTCGAATTATAAACCCGGTTAACTCCTAAGCCCGAAACACGAGTGTCACATACTGATTTTCTAGTTTTCTTTGACAAAGATCGTAGTTTTCTCCGATTAGTGAGCTTGACCACGTAATATGAAAAATGGCTTTTTAATAATTTCTTAACTCAGTTGACACCCAATTAAGTGGTGATATCAACGAATTGAAATCACATGTTGTGTATTTTTTATGTACCATATTAAAAAAATAAATTTAGTGTTAAGATTAAAGTTTAAAATTAAAGTTTAGAGTTATGGTTTAAAGAATTAAAGGTAAGTGTATCTTTTAGGGTTTAAAGTTTATAATTTAAGATTTAGAATTTAGGGCTATGGTTTAAAATTTATTTTTTTAGTGTTAAAGATAAAAAACACCGAAAAATGGTAAAATATTTTTGCCCGATATCAACTTAGTCAATAACTTAATAACAATAAGTATACATATTTATTTAAAATTTTAAAAATAAACTATATAGATAAAAGGATTTAAAATGATAAATATCGGTATTTTATTAATTTATGAAATATTTGATAATTATTTTATTTATATTTTAATATATTAAATAAAATAAGTCATGATGTCAAAAAAATATCTCTAATGTCTGACTGGATAGTTATTTTGGTTCATATTCTTTTTTGAAGCACCTTAACCATCAACATTTTATTTTGAGTCAAAATAACCGCTTTATGGATGAAAACTATTAGTCAACTAATGATAAACAACTTGAAATAACTTGACAGAATGACACGACAATAAAAAAAATAATTTTATAATTTATATAATTTTATAAAATTATTTTTTAACCGATGTCGTCCTGTCAAGTCAGCACCATTGTACATTGTCATGTAGGGTTTTCACGTCAAGTCATTTATTGTTAATTGACTAATAATTTTCATTCACAGAAGGGTTATTTTGACTTAAAATAAAATGTTGAGAGTTAAAGTGCTTCAAATAATATGGACTAAAGTTACTATTCAATTAACTATTACAGTCATTTTTAAGATTATACCTAGAATAAAATAGAACTATATATAGTTGAAACAATTTTTTTTAAATAATCGTTAGTCATATTAAGGTAAATAAAATTATCGTGTTGTTGGAAAAAATTATTAGATAGACACAACTCACCATATCATCCATGGTCCCAACTAATAAGATTCATTTATCTCATTTTTTAAGGTAAATTTTTACATTTTTTTATATGTAAAAAAAGGGCAATTTTGAATGAATAATCCTTTTTAAATTATTATTTGAAAAAATGGCTCCCAAAAAATATTATTTGGCAAAATGACCCCCAAACTTGCCACGTCGGTGAACCTCGCGTTCTGTAGGACGCGAGGTTTGATATCGCGTTCTACACAACGCGATTTTAGTCTACATATTCTTGTTGTTTGTGTTAACATGCATTTAATTTTTTAAAAACCCCATGACCTCGCGTCCTGTAGAACACGATATCAAACCTCGCGTCCTACACAACGCGAGGTCCACCGACGTGGCAAGTTTGAGGGTCATTTTGCCAAATATTATTTTTTGGGAGACATTTTCCCAAATAATAATTAAAAGGGAGTTTTTTACCTAAAATTGCCTAAAAAAAGTGGGTGATTTATTTGGAAGTTAAAATGAGATGTTGGAAATATAAAATGAATTTATCAAAAAACAAAATTAACAGGTGGCGGATAGGAGAGCGAGTATAAAGTATATTGGTACTCTCGAGTCTCAATTTTCCTTTTGTAAAATTGTAGTTAAGGGTCTTGTGATATTTGAATGTGAGGTTGTGCTGGTCAAAAAGGAACCCCATCCCTACGGCCGCACTCTATAAAACCCCGAGCATACAATATAGCTTTGGAAAATTGTCTACATCTCTAAAACTAAGATTTTAGATTTTCTTTTTCGCATTTAAACAAACCAAACAGCACCAACTGTTTGTTTCTCGGGAACCTAACAGAGAAAAAGAAGAAGTTTTTTCTATTTTGGGTTTGGAGGTCGGTGGGGATGGACTCGCACGTGCCGAGCAACCCTAACGAAGAGTCGTGGACGGAGGAGAAGCATACGCACTTCCTCAACTCCATGGAAGCGTGGTTCGTCCGTACAGTGCTGGAGAACAACGATCGATTTAATCTCCGTCTGGATCGTCACCTGCCTGATACCTGTGACTCCACTCTCGATTGTAAACAAAATGCTCGCAGGAGAAAGAAGCATACTAATTCAGGTATTTTTCTGAACTTCCTCCTATCCGGCTTTGTTTCTTTATTGCTTTTCATCGACAGTCCTTTCCCTTTTCGGATTTCGCTTTTTTTCTTTTTTGCTGTATTTATTAATGCTTTTATGCTTAATTTACGTTATTGCCAAAAATTAAGTTTAAAAGGTGGTGAGGAAACAATACTTTTAAAATTATAATTTGTGATTTCTTAGGTTTATATATATAATTTTTTTAATTAAATAGAGAATTATCATTTTCATGAGCATTCTTAGGACAATTAGTGGATTTCGGTTTATATATACACTTGGTTCCTTTAATTGTACTAAAAATTTAAATGATCTCCTTTTAATTATGAATTCCATGGGTACTTATTTAAAAAAATCTTTCAACTTTAAAAGTTTTTTTTTCTGACTTTAATTAAAGAATCATTTAATCTATAATTAAAAGTTATAGCTCAGTTGATTTTATTATAATTAGAGGAGTAAATTTGACATTTAAGTCATTTTTTAATGTTTAACAGTGCAATGAGAATATGTATTATGATAAAATCAATTATTAGATTATTTTTACCACCAACTAAATGAACTAGTAGTTTTAAAATTATATATAAATATTTTACAAAATATTTTAAAACAAATCTGTAGAACAAAATCTTTTATAGATTTTTTCAAACAAAAATATTTCATACTTTGATTTTAATCATTTTATAATTTGTAAACACTTAGTAAGATTTTATACTTAAACTAAAATATTCAACGAGCATAAAAGTAATTGTTCATGCACGCTAAATGTAAAATATGATTTATCAAAAGCAAAAACAGATATTTTTCCAATAGTTTTTTGCTTTTAATTTGATATTTATTATTTAAAACGACTTTTAACCTAAACAAAATAATTATAGTTAGCAAAGAAAAAAAAAGATTTTCAAAGGCCAACACCAATGCTAAACAAAGCATAATTTTGTTTTTGTTAACAGTGGGCGAAGATCTTTTGGGGGGCATCTTGGAAAGTTATAAAGCTGTGAAATATTGACTCCTGATGTTGTTTTATTGAATATGTTTAAAATTCGTTTCCAAATAGCACCCAAAGAATCTATAAAATGTGGAATATGCGTGCAGATATTTGTAGCAGACTCGGTCCCTTCATAACTTAAGTTTTATGCTTCTTTTTCACCCATTGTTTTGACCATTTTGGGTTCTTCCCCCTGCTGTAGGTTCCATTGGCAGAATGAAGGTTAGGCCTCATAAAAGATCAACAAGACCACCATCTCAGCGTCGTGCTTCACCACAAGATCAGGTTAGCTTGCAACCATATTTAATCGTATAAGATTAATCTCTGTTTAGACCCATGGCTACAGCTAAACAGTTATTTTGTATGTGTGTTTTTTCAGGTTGTCCCACAGATTGAAAACAGAAGAGAAGATAAACAGGAGAAAGACAGTCCCAAATTTCCTGCATCATCCAAACTGATATAAACATTTGTTCCTGTTTTTGTCATTTTAAACTGTAGTGGAGGTTTTAAGTAGAATAGCATGAAAGTGATAGAATATGTAGAATTGGAAATGGGTATTCTTTTTTTTTCTCCCTTATTCAGCCCCATAGCATTTACTTCACTTTCCAGGATTATCAATTGGCAGATATTTCCGCCCTATCTTTTGAAAGAAGATCTTTCTTGCTCTTCGGAATCTACCCGCCCCCTTTCATAATGTTCGTTTTATAAAAGTAGTAATTTTAGTGAAAAGATCAATGGGTGTGAATTGAGATGGTGATAAAGGAGATGGCGACGTGGGGAAAAGAAAGCTGATATTTGAATATTTGATGCAGGCTTTATCCTGCTGATAGAGTGGGTTGCTTAATCTTTTTAACCAAGTAATACGGCAGCTTGCTAGTTAGAACTTAGAATGGCACAGCCTCATCTTTTGCAAGCAACCGGTGAATGTGATACTCCATTTATCTAAAATCCAATAGGACTGTACCTTAAACGGATGCAAAATATTTTGGCTTAACAGTTAAATAAGTGTCTAAATTATACTTTTTTTTAGATAGATGTTCAAATTATATTTTGAATTAAATAGGTTCAGAATTTGTTTTGTGCCATGGAAGATACGGGCGACGAGAGAAATTTGATGGGGGCAATGAGAGTAAATGGGAAATTTCGATGCTTGGGATAATTTTATTTATTTTAAAAGATAACATATGTTAGGAAAAAAAAATGAAAATTAAACCTAAAATAATAACGCTGAAAACATTAGGCACCTATTTGGCTCAAAATATAATTTAAACACATATCTAAGAAAAAATAATTTAGATACATATTTGAGAGTTAAGCTAAATATTTTTTATTAAAAAACAGATGCAAAATATTTAGATCCGTTAAAACATTCATGAGATCGTAATACTAAAAACACTTTAGGGACAATAAAAGTAAACACTCAGTTTTTGGCTTACAAAAATTGTTTTTTTTTTACCTAAACGGAGAAATTCAAGGACGAGTTTGAAAATTAAAATTAGAGGTATAAAGTATAATTAATTATAAAAAGGAGGTCAAAGTTTAAACGAATTACAAAATTTGGGGTTTAAATAAATAAAAGTACTATTCAAATTTTTAATATAAAATTTTTTAGAGGGACAGTGGCCCAACTGGAGAAGCTGATGGGGAGATGCTTTGGGCTTTTGCTTCTGGACTTTTGAAGAAGTTACAAAAACACCTTAAAACATCAAACTATTGTAATTAATTTGTAACCGACATAAGTATCAATAATTTATTGAGATCAAATGTGGTGTAAGCATGGTTTATAGAAGATATGTTAATAATTTCTTTTGTCTTAGGAAAGTTTATTTTTTTATAAAAGCCACTAAATTTTTATTAAATCCATAGAAAAATTATAATTATAATGCATCCAAAAAATAGAATATTTAGATTAAACAACTCAAAAACAAAAACAAAGAAAAATGAAAACTTCTATGGAGATAAACATACTAACAAAATTTAGCAGCCTTTTGAAACTTCTTGTCTCTGTCCAAACGAGACGCATAAAGAAGGAAGGAGTGGCGCGCGATCCAAGCTGTCAAGCAAAAAATACCGCTACCCATGACTGATTTCATCGGCAAACAATCATCAACCGAGTGAGGATATAACTTTTCAAGTGACCACTGACAAAAACATAAATCAGAAACTAACGCCGATTGAATCTCTGTGCGAACAACAATCGATCGCTAGGGTATACTGAAACATGCCACAAAGACAGATGAATCAAACCACAAAACAAAAACAAAAACATATCACAAGGAGGAAAAAACGTGTTACAAGGACAAATAAAGAGATTCTTATTAAAATAAAAAAGAAAAAAATTGATAGATCTGGTGGTCGACAATTAATATTAAAATTAATTGCCGATCACCAATAAAAGGAATTGAACAAAATAAAAGTGATTAGAGTTGAAAAAATTTTAGTAGTGAAGAGCGGTTAAGGTTTGGAAAATACCCACAAAAACCTGTCCTAGAAAAGTTCTTTTTGCTCACAGTTCGGTTGTATCAATAATTTTTCATTAAATGAGTTAACATATTTTTTTTAATAATTTTATCATAGTAAGTAAGTTAGTATATTTTCTATATTATAATATTAATGAATTTAAAAATAAAGAAAAATTTACAACGGGCGTCAAACACCGCTGAATATCACTAACGCTGAACATCGATGAATATCATTAAATTGATTAATAAAGATTAAAAATTTCAAATACTCAACATACAATTAATAATTATTTAAAATAAAATTTCAGTTAAATTATTTATATATTATTTATATATTTATCTTTATTTTCAAATAATTAAATCAGATATCAACCATAACTAATTCCTAAATTAAAAAAAAAAACTAATTTGATTCATCTGGCCACATTCAATGCGAATCTGATCCTCATTTTCCATGAATTTATCAAACTACTACTTTTCTCGATGATGTTCTTATCGTGTAAATGATCGTAAACTGCACCATTCTTCATGTATTCATAAACCATAAGCCTTTTCATCCTTCTCTTCACGATACCCAACAAGCATGGCCAAATGTTTATGATGAAGCCTTCACAAAAATGCCATTTCTGATTCCACAGCTTCAAAACCTCCAGATGAATTGTGGAGGAAATTTTTCCCCAAATTAGGATTTTTTTTTAATTTAAGAATTAACTATGGTTGGTATTCGATCTAATTATTTGAAAATAAAAATTTAAAATATAATATATATGAAAAATAATTTAATTAAAATTTTATTTTAAATAATTATTAATTGTATCCTTAGAATTTTTAATCTTTATTAATCAATTTAATGATGTTCAGCGTTAATGAAATTCGTCGGTGTTCGACGCACGTGATAAACTCATACTAAAAATAATATTTTAAATTTTATAACATAATCTCTAAATCGAATATTTTATTTATTTCAAAAAAAATACTTTTAACATCAACACAAAACATTTAAATTTTAAACTAAACTTTTTAAAATTACCAAACTAATATTCCATTAACTTCGTTCGTACAATTTTAAAAATTTCGATTAACGAGATTTACTAATTGACTGGGTCATTAAGGATGCTCATATTATCTCATGTTATATGAATTTGAGTCATGACACTTACCTTGAGATATAATTGTATTTACTTAATAAAAAAACTTAATTAAGGATTCACGTTACATATTCTCCGAATATATATATATATATATATATATATATATATATATATATATATATATGTTTTTTCATTTTTTATAAAAATCAAACCAACTTGTCTATCATTTCTTTCAATTTCAAGCAAGTAACAGTTATCTTTTTTTTTCTTTCTCTTTTTCTAGAATCTAGAACATGCTGGAAGCATCTAGAACATTCTAGAACATTCTAGAAGGATCTAGAACATTCTAGAACACCGACCTTTGGCTGTGAAATTTACAAGGTATCACCGAATATATATATGTTTTTTTCATTTTTATAAAAATCAAACCAACTTGTCTATCATTTCTTTCAATTTCAAGCAAGTAACAGTTATCTAGAACATTCCAACATGTTCTAAAATGTTCTAGAATATTCTAGATCTTGCTAAAATATTTGGGTTGTTTTTTCTTTTTCTAGAATCTAGAACATGCTGGAAGCATCTAGAACATTCTAGAAGAATCTAGAACATGCTAGAAAAATCTAGAAGATTCTAGAAGGATCTAGAATATTCTAGAACATTCTAGAAGGATCTAGAACATTCTAGAACACCGACCTTTGGTTTTAAAATTTACAAGGTATCACCTTTCTTCTTCTTAAAATATTTGGGTTGTTTTTTCTTTCTATTTTTCTAGAATCTAGAACATGCTGGAAGCATCTAGAACATTCTAGAAGGATCTAGAATATTCTAGAACATTCTAGAACATCGACCTTTAGCTGTGAAATTTACAAGGTATCACCTTTCTTCTTCTTAAAATATTTGGGTTGTTTGTTCTTAAATCATACTGTGAATGTGATACAGAAACAACTTTGCCTTGTCTTTTGTGTTTTTGTGTTTGGATTCTGGGAGAACTTAAGAAATGAAGCTTTATTAGCCTTACTCACGCAACGATGTGGCTAAACAAGTGAGAACTTAAGAAATGAAGCTTTATTAGCTTGGAGAAAGCTTTACAAGAGAGAGAACTTATAGGATTATGTGATGTTTTACAAACGAGCTAAACTAGCCTATTTATAGTCTCCAACCTCCTCAATGGACGGTGGAGATTTATTTGATCTAACGGTTGGCATTTTGCCTCCCAAAATTTCTAAAAGACCCATAATGTTCTAGAGAACTCTATACATGTCCCTAATTATCTAAAGTGTTCTAGAGAACAACCCATAGTTCTACACTTATCTATACAAATCTCTAATCATCCACAAGCTTCTAGAGAGTTCCAGACATCTCTAGAGTAGTCCCGATTCTTCCATAGTCTTCCAGGATCTTCTATAACATTCTAGATCCTTCTAGAATGTTCTAGATGCTTTCAGCATGTTCTAGATTCTTCTAGAATGTTCTAGATGCTTCCAGCATGTTCTAGATTCTTCTAGAATGTTCTAGAATCTTCAAGAGTCTTCTAGAGTTTTCTAGAAATTTCCAGTGCGTTCTAGGTGTCTCTAGACCTTTGGAGAGCATCCCGGATCGTTCTAGACTTGTGTAGGACCTCCTGGAATCTCCTAGATTCATGTAGAGACGTCTTAAGAGGGTTGTAGGCCTCTTTGGGCCGTTCTAGATCTGTAACACCTGTAACACCCGCGTCTAGGGCCTAGGAGTTAGCCGGGTTCTTGTTCGAGTCAAATAAAATCTAATTAAAATAAACCAACTTTGAATAATGACCTATTTGAGTCTTAATAATGAGGGAGGGACCAAAGTTGTGATTTACCCACATTTTAAATAAAGGAAGACAACTTTTATGGAAAAGTTGTCATCTTCCTCCTCATTTCTCCTTTCCCAATTTCAAAACCCTCCCCCATTTTCAAACACTCCTAAAACCCTAGTTACTATTCCATTGGCTTTGCTAATCGATTTCAACATCAAATTAAGAGGTAAACATATTTTCTTAACCTCCTCTCTATCCTCTACTTATCTATTGTTTTAGATTTCAAAAATATTGAGTTTTGGGAAATTAAGGTTCATATGGAAATTTGGGTTTTGATGGGGTTTTTCAATTTATTTTGAGAATTTGTTTTGGGGTTATGTTTAGTCATGATGAAATATACAACATATATTAATTTGGTTGATTTTGGGTAAATTTTCGTAGTGGGTCTTTAGGGCAAATTTTAAAGTATGAAAAATTGGGTTTTTGAGAGGTTTAGTGTTGGAATTGAAGGGCTGATGGTCTACCTATGTTAGGAGGGTGATTTGGGATGTTTTGGAAGTCATTTGGGGTGCTTGGAAATGGGTATTTCAGCCAATGGTTGTTGGAGTCCGAAAATTGGGTTTGTGAGATGTTATGTGGTTTGGGAATTTGAGGAAAATTGGGTTGTGATTTGCAAAGTAGGTTGATGGTTGAATTAGCATTGGACTGGGAAGTAATGTATGTGTTTTGTTTGACTAGAAGCAAGAGGAAACGTGGAAGAGGCTTTGGGATCGAATCCGGGAAGTTGAAGGTGATTGCTTGCTTGGTCTTGGAGCTTGGGAGCTTAGGTGAGTGGTTGTTTGCTTTTAAAGATTTTAAATTAGTTGGTTCGAGTATATGGACTAGGTTGGGCTTGGTAGACCCACCTAGAGTTAGGATTAGGGTGGTAGCCTAATCCTAAACTTGATCTAAAGACTTTGGACGAACTCTTCTATGTGATTGTGTATGTCTCGTATGATATGTGATATGAATGGTTATGTATATTGTATTATACATGTGGAATGAGATATGAATTGTGATGATTGAGACATGCATGATGATGGTTGTGGTGAGTACGTGCTAGGCACGGAATTGGTTGAAATGAGTAATGAGAAATGAGTAAATGTTGGCACTAGTATACTTGAATACAAATGATCGATCATTAGGATGTTAGTGTGTACACATGAGTCAAAAGTCGTGCGTGGCCTTGGTGGCGTTGAGTCACCAAGGAGGAGTACGAGTCCGCCCGGAAATTGTATTTAAATATAGTCGGTGATGAGTGGAATCCCATCGACAGGGCGTGAGGATGAGTGGAATCCCCTCCGCGAGACCGGTGATGAGTGAAATCCCACCGTGAGGTAATATGGTTGTTGGATGTGAATTCCAACGAGTCTATCCGCGTATTCAGGTCTTAACTAGGTGCCAATGTTAGTTGATAAATGTATCAATGTGTTGAGATTAATGATCTTTATTTGGATGTTTGATGTGACCACTTGTGTTGAGGATTTAAAGCTTGTTGACCATGACATTTACTTGTATATTGCTCATGCATCTTATCTTATGGCTCTTGTGGATCCTTGGTATGGTTGTGATTTACCTTGGCTAGATCGTGCTCGGACCCTGCAATGTTGAGGTTTGTTTTTAGAGCTTACCCTCACTAAGCATCATTGCTTACGCTCTCTTTGTTCAACATTGCAGATCCTTAGTTCGTGGGTTGCTCGGGCAAGTGGAGGGCCTCCAAGTGTGGTTTTTGGCTTGAGTACATCAAGTATGACTTTTAAGTGTTGAACATGTAATAGTTTAAGCAATGGGACATGTGTCTTTTGATGGATGATTGTTGGTTGATTAGGAGCATGTTTAAACTCCATGTTATGTTGCTTTTGTATGGCTTGTGATGCCATGTTTGAGTTGTAATCCATGCCTAAATTGCTTATCTTGAATGTTGGTTAAGTACCTTTGAGTTTGTCTTATGTTGAATGTTGAAGTATGAGTTTTTGTATGTTTAAGTGTCATCTTTGGGTCAATTGCTTGTTCCTTTGATGTATGTACATGTTGGGCGCTTGTATGGCTTTAAAGTGGTATGTAAATGTTGTATGGATGCTTGTTGAGGTCTAGGAGAGTCCTAAATTGCATTTAGAATCGAGTCTTGATCGTTTTTGCTGAGTTTGGAGGTTTTTGCTGTGCAGGGGTATCGATACGGTTGGTATGGTATAGATACAACCTTCTTGATCAAGCCTCGTGTATCGATACACTTGAGAGGTGTATCGATACTATTTTTGTCACTGGAGCTACTGTCCAGTTCGGTATCGATACCGGCCTCTGGGGTATCGATACCATCATCTCGACGTTGACCGTGGGAAGTCAACCGTTGGGGAGGGTATCGATACACTCCTGGGTGTATCGATACGGTCCCTACGGGTTGACTTTGACCAGTTGACCTAGTCAAGGGGGTATCGATACACCCCTTAGGTGTATCGATACCGCCTGCAGTTTAAGCTTAAAATTGGGATTTAACATGATTGTTTGAATTCGTTCGATTGTTTTGTATATGTTGTTCCGCTGTATGATCACTTAGGGTTTAATATCCATTTAGACAAGATTTTAAAATGAAAAAAAAATAGGGTTGCTAACCGAGGGGAAATTCCTTAGGGAGTTTTCACTCGATTTTCCCCGTGTGACCCACTCGGACCGGTCATTCGGCCAGACCGGGACGAGGGGGTTACAACACCCGTGTTTTGGGGTTAGGAATTAGTCGGGTTAGTTGGTCCGAGTCGGTAAAATTTATTTTAATCAAGTTGACCTAGGCTTGACCTAATTGAGCTTTTAAATAAAAAGGAGTGACCATTTGGTAATTCAGCCAAAACAATTTAAAAAGTAGACCACCTTTTTGAAGTTAAAGGAACACAAAAAAAAGAAAAGGGAAAAGTGGTCTTCCCCATCTCTCCAACGTGAAATGCTCATAAACCCTCCCCACACCCCCCCTAAATCACTATTCCATTAAATTTCTTCTTCAACTCAAAGCCATTTTCAAAAGTAATTACATATCTACACCCTCCTCTCCATCCTCTACATTTACCTAGTTTCAAAAATTAAAACTATCATCTTTTGAAATTTGGGGATTCAATGAAAGCTTGAGTTTTTATTGAGTTTTTCAATTGATTTTTAAATATCAAGTTGAGTTTTGGTTTAGTCACCTTAAAATACCTATAATATGTTGAAATGAGTGAGTTTGGGTGAAAACCCGAAATGGGTCCTTGTGGTCATTTTTAAAGTGTCTAAAACTTGGTTTTTGGTGAGTTTTAGGGTTAGGTTGAAGGGCTGATGGGTTAGGGATGTTAAGAAGGTGTTTTGGGACCATTTGGGTGTCATTTGGGTGTTTGAAAACATGGTTTTTAGCTAGGTTTTAAGGGAGCTCGAAAATGGACTTTTGGGTGATTATTTGGGTTGAAATTTGTTGAAGTATGGCTTGTACTTATGGGATGAGTTGATGACTGAGTTTTAGCATTGATTTGAGAAGTAATGGATGTGTTTTGATTGGCTAGAAACAATAGGAGACATTAGAGAAGCAACGAGATCGAATCCGGGCATATAGGAGGCTTTCTTTGGTTGCTAAGGAAAGGTGGTGAGTGACTTTAAATATGTTTTAAAGTTGGTTCAAGTGTGTGTAGTGTATGCGTTGGAATGTTCTTGGTAGGCCTTTCCTATGTGAGAGTTGAATTGGTAACTTAACTCTTTTTTTCCTATTGATGCTAGTATGCCTTGCCTATTTGATTGTGAGAAATGTGGTTTGAATGGTATGTGTATTTTGATATATGTATGTGATGAGCATGTGATAGAAATGGTGGATATGTGATGTGGTAAATGAAATTGGCACTAATTATCTTTACCGGGTGTAAATGATCGATCATTAGGATTAGTGTGCACACAAATTGAATCAAAACGTACGTGGCCTTGATGGCGTTGAGTCATCAAGGAGGAGTACGGTGATGTAACATTCCACTGGAAATTTATTTATATTCTACGGGATGATGAGTGGAATCCCATCCGTAGGACATGTGGTGATGAGTGGAATCCCGCCCATGCAAGGTCCGGTGATGAGTGTAATCTCACCGAGGTAATGCGGTTGTTAAGGTTAAATCCGCACATCCGAGTAAACTAATAGTGGCCAATGATATTGCTTTTATGCTTATGACGTTTTAATTGAGATATTTGTTGTTGAGCTTAGTATGATGTGAGATGCCATATTATGACTCTTGAAAGACTAGCTAGGTTGACTTGTTGATTACCTATGTATGTTGTATGTGAGATTAAGTTAGCTTACGCTCTCATTTTCAACAATGCAGATCATTAGCGTGGTGTTAGTACGGAGCAAGGCGAAAGGGGCTTTCTAAGTTTTTGTTGCTCAAGTACGGTTTAGCAATTATGTAGTAGTTTAGCAATATGGCAAGAGTGTGTTTTGTATGAGCAATGTATGACTCATATATGTGGTTGATGTTTATGAATTGACTTTGATTGTAAACATGTTATGCCTTGTCAAATGCTTGTGTGATGGCATGCCTTATGAATGTTTAAGTTGCTTTTGGATGGCATGTAAACCTTATTGAGATGAATTGTGCCTATTGGCTCTTAAGTTCTCAAGCATGCCCTTATATGTAAGGTTGCCTTTTGTGTAAATGACATGAATGGATGTTTCTTCTTATGCATTGCGTGTTTGAGCTTGTTTGACATAGGATCCATGCCTCTAGAACATGCTTGTAAGTGTTGAGTGCTCCTTAGGGTCGTTTAGGGCCTTTAGAGTTGTTGAAAAATGTTTAAATCTAGTTTTCAAGGGTTGCAGACAGCCCGTATTTCGAAACAGGCTGATGCGTTTCAGAACGGGTAAGGCTTCAGGGACCCCGTATCAGAACTCGTTTCGATACGGTTTGGCCACTGTGAACCCCTATTCCGAAATGAGTATCAGAACACTTTGGCTACTGGAAATCTGAGAATTTGCCGAGATGAAAGCGTTTCGAAACGGGTCTAAAGGTTTGAAACGGTCAATATCTCGTTGACCACGAGAAGTTGACCGTTGAGGGTGTTTTGGAACGGTTGACTTCCGTTCCGATACGACCTCCTCGTGTGGGCTTGGGGTAGTTGACCAGGTCAAGGCATTTCGATATGCCTCAATAGTGTTTCGAAACGGCCTGCCTAATGGATTAAAATTGGACTGTTTATCTGTCGGTTTGAGTTTCGTTGTGTGTCTTTCCTCGAATTCTTCCGCTGATGTGTTCACATAGGATTTAAATGTGCCTTTAGAGAAGATTAATTTAAAAGAAAAAATTTAGGGTTGCTAACCGAAGGGGAACCTTAACGGGTTTCGCTTCGGTTTTCCCCGTGTGGCCTACTCGGACCGGTCATCCGGCCAGACCAGGACGAGGGGATTACAAGATCCATCTTTGGTTCATGCATGGCCTTAAAACGTCCAAGACACTTTATTTTACCTTGGTTGGCCCGAGTGCACCTAGGGGGCACTTCTCGGTCGATCTTGGTGTACTTTGGCGGGGCGTGACACTAGGTAGATATTTTTAATTATATAATATTTTTATATCTTCAATATTTTGTTCATCTACTTAATTAGATTATTTTTTATATGAATAAATTATTGAAGATAAAAAATAAATTTAATTTTATAAAATTATTTTTATGATATCATTTAATATAAATATAATTTAATACACATTTTAATCTCCTTAATAATAATGATTTACAATTAAATCCAAACTCATCTCAAGCTCGATTACTATTTTATAAATTGTAAACAAATTGAGTGCACATCCCATTAAATAGTATATATGTTAATATTAATCAAAGTCATTTCATATTCTTTTAGTCTGAAACATAATCCATACAATATAGTAGAAGTATTCTTTCTAGTAAAACAAGTTTGGTTAAAGACAAATTTCCCAACTGCAAACAAAAGAAGAAGAAAAACACAGAAATAAAGAAAAAAGTTTCTTTATAACTTGATTATTTTAACAAGTTTCCCAACAATGAGCTGTGCATCCAAGTCGTTATATAATTCTGATACAACTGTAAATTTAGCTAACTCATCCACCTATGTTACTGAAAATGCAACTTTGATTTTCTCAACTTGGCCGGATAACAGTACGCCTACAGTTTCAACTGATTCCGGCATTAGCTTGCCACCGGGACCCTTCACCAGAAGCTGAAACCCAACTGTAAGCAAGCATCCACTACTATTACTCCCACCCGTTTCACCATGATAACGAGGTGAAGCACTAGGAAGGATTGCAAATCCTGATGGTAAAATCACCACCTGCGACGAATCACCGCTGTTCATCGCCCCACTCATTGACGCTTCATCCACCGGTGCGTACACAATCAGTGCACCCGATGCATCGCTCCAAGTTTCCTGTAAAATTACCATGCCACTATTGGGGAGACCGGTACTAAAGAGTGTGACACAGTCGCCTTGTCCCGGGCCCTTCACAACATTGAACATTGCCGGCATTGGTCTGCCATTTGACAAAATGTCCCACTGACACCGATTCCGTTCGTCTCGCAGGAAATCGAACAGCCTTTGCTGAGTTATTGGCATCCAAACCGTAGTAGCAGCGCTCAGAACAACCCCACAAGGCTCACCGGGGCAATTTTCATTCTTCCGAACCATGATCCTTACATCTTCACCAGCATTACCAACATTAAGATTGCCCCATTTAATCACACTCGAAGCACAAATTCCGGCAGTGAAGCTACATGTCATGCGTCGCGCAAGCTTTAACATGCTTTTCCGGCTAGCTGCAGTCATTCCTGGGCCAGAATGGCATGTATCAGATGAGGATTCATTTATATTTTTTTTTAAGAAGAAAAACAGTTGCTTTGTTCTCACCATGGATAGCAGGGGACATTAGTTGTGCGAAGCGATGGCATTGTCTTTGGAGAGTGGCGATCCACCTTTGCGCACCAAAGCCGTGACCCGAACCGAGTAATGGGCGCAAGAGATGGTGGACTGTGCTCTCATCGTATTCCGAGTGTTCAACCCATGTAACCTGGCATTTAGGAACTTGTTGGCTTCATTCATATCAACTTTTAACAATACATGTTTCTCATTATATTACATTTAAGCAATCAACTACCTTGGAATACTTGTCCATATCTTGGATAATACATCCAGAAGGAAGCCTCCTGCAGTTTGGCAACATCTGCGGATTTGCGGCATTGCTAGGATCAATAGAAACATCCGCAACCGCCCACACACCATCCGAATGCTGCTTGCAGAACCGGACGAATCGAACTCGTCGAATAGGAGCCAAAGGTGAAAGAACTTGAAATTCAGCATCCATCTGCAAGTATGATATTTGCATTAGGCCAAAGCTAAGTAATGAAGGTGGAAAGAACAGGGAGTTAAAATGATACCACTTGTAGTGCATTGTCTCTGGTTCCACCGGTACCGCTTGATAGCACATCGACGGTTGCTGCACTTGCAATCAGGCAGGGAAACATTTCCGCCCAACGATTCTATATTGAGATTAAACCAATAATATCAGTGATTCACCATATAATTATATATTTATGAGAAAGTTAGATGAACGGGGTGGCGTACCGCATCCATTAGCGTCTCAACCAGGGCCAAGCCGCGAAGGAGAACCAGTCTTGTTTCCCTTGTAGGCGCCTCAACTGTGTATCCACTAGGTTGGTGCAAGCCTTTGGTCCAAAGGGGATTAGCCATCTGCGCCATCTTAAGTAATTCATCCATGGCTGCTACTGCAACATCTACCAAGGCCGACCTGTCATATGGTAATTCATCGGCAGCAACACAAGGTTTTATTAATGGCATCAATGCTGCCCAATCATCAACCTCAAATCCCATTGGCCATGTATTGCCTCCATTGTTCGATCCACAAGGACTAGGATCCGCAGAGGACGACGAAGGTCTGCCTGGGAACGCTTTTGTTACGGCGGATATCCGGCTTATCTCCTCCTTTAATCGAGCATTCTCAACACTAAGTCGGTACCATTCCAAAGAAATTTCACCAGGCATTTCTGGACCGCCGCAGTTGTTGCATATCCGGCTGGTTATCTCCTGCTTTAAGAAACCATTCTCGGCTCGGAGTCTATCGTTTTCTTGTTTAAGAGTCTCATTCTCATGGCGTTCAATTTGGGTCTGGTTTAAAACAAAAACTTGCATCATTACCAATCCCAAACTCAAAAAACAAACACCAAAACGAATTATCAACTAACCTTCAACTGGGTTCTCCTGTTTTGAAACCAGAACTTAATTTGCTTGTTCTGCAAGCCTAACCTCAGGCCAAGTTCAGTTTTTTGTTTTTCATCAGGGTGAGGACAATACTTGAAGAAACTGGACAAGGATTGCAATGAAACAAACATCAATAACCAAAACCCAAGAAAACAAATATTGTAATAAAAGGAAGGAAGCATACGATTCAAGCTCTTGTATTTGTTGCGGAGTGTGCCTATGGAACTTCTTGTTCTTCTTCTTAGGAGGTCCTCCATTATCAGCCGGCGGTGCACCTTCAAAACTATCACTGCTCTCGAATCCGGCCAAGTCTAAACTCGGATCAAAGTTTTCTCCAACTCCAATCAGACCAATCCCACTATGACTATCCATTCTTTAACAAACGATATACAGCCAAGATCAGAACAAAATATAACAAACTAGGTAATAAATTAATTAAAAAGAAAGAAAGATAATCTTTTTTTGTAACAATTTTATCACTACAAACACAGAATAAAGAAAAGCTGCTTTCTTTTCTACGCCCATGCACGACTCTCTCTCAAGAAAATCGGTATGGACGCCGCGGAAAGACTGATAAATGTGAAAACCCTAATCTTTTGAAGCTGCATGTTTGACCCCAACGAACTATTTTATTATAAAAAAGAATACAAAGGAAAAAGAAAAAGCAAAACCCAGAATAGGTCTGATGCGCAGCAATTGTTGATGGCATGCAGTTCCTAACTGAAAGGTCTGATGCGAACAATGTAAAAAGTGATCACATGAATCTACACTCCACCTCAAGCTCGTAGTTACACAGACTAGAGTTCCAGCTTGGATCTTTGATGTAGAATCCATTGAAAAAAATATTATCTAGTTTTTAAGGTTAAACTAGAACATCTTCTTCTATCTTTTAGGATGGATGGTTAAGATAGAACCAAATAGTTTTTCAGGCTAAACTATAACCTTTTCATCTATCTTTTTGATTGGCTAAGATAGAACCATTAAATAGGGAAGAAAACAGCAAAATTAAACGAGTAGAAATTTCACTAGAAATGTAAGATTCCAACGAGGGAGAAGCCAAGGAACGAGTGTGGCCTAATGACAGCAGCGGAAAAGAAAAAGCAATGTGCATCTGAAAAATCAGATCATGGCCAATCTGTTTCAGATTAGAGATAACAACAGTGGTGACGACATCAAGACCGTTGTTGGCTCATGATACCATGTGAGAAAGGGGCCATGGTGGCCGGAGATGCAATGAATAATGGTGGTTTGTGTGTGTGATCGGTGGTTAGAGATTTGTTGTTTGAAGAAGATGAACAAGATATTTTCCAAAGAGAACAATGTGTTTTTCTGTATTTTCTTATTATTCTTAATTATCAAATGTATACAGAGTAAGTCTTTAAATAGGCTGATATAGAGTTCTAATATAACTAAAACTATACTTTTATCTTTAATTTAAATAATACTTATTCCTAATTTAAATAAGACTTCTATTAAATCTAAACTACTGATTAGGAATAAACTTTAATTACACATTAAATCAAAACTCTAACACTCCTCGTCAACTTACACTCCCCCTCAAGCTCTAACACTTCTCGGATAACTTACACACATTCACAGTATGATTTAAGAACAAACAACCCAAATATTTTAAGAACAAGAAAGGTGATACCTTGTAAATTTCACAAAAACACAAAAGACAAGGCAAAGCTGTTCCGGAAAAATTAAGAGTTATTAGTGCTGGGCTTGAACGTTGGTTTAGGCAAATAAAGAAGGAAAAGAAGATCAGTATTTCTGCTTTGAGAAGAAGACTTGATGAGTTGAACTCACAATACCCGAGTGATGAGGTATTGGGTGAGTTGGTGGATACAAAGCTGGCCTTGAATATTGAGTTAGATAAGGAGGAAATTTATTGGGAACAACGTGCTAGAGCGAATTGGTTGAGCAATGGCGATCAGAACACGAGTTTTTTCCACTGTTATGCTAGCCAAAGGAAAAGACAGAATCGGGTTACAGGTTTAGTGGCGGATGATGGGACCTTTTTCGATAACAATGATAAGGTAATGGATATTGCAGTCCAATACTTTAAGAACCTCTTCACTTCGAGAGGTACCGGTGATCCTAGTTTGATTTTGGAAGGCATTAACAATGTGATTTCTGATGAAACGAACCTCTCCCTAATGCGTAGCTTCACAAAGGAGGAGGTATTTGCGGCGCTGAAGTCTATGAGCCCTCTAAAGGCGTGTGGGGCTGATGGTTTAGGTACGATTTTTTATCAACAGTTCTGGGGAATCCTCGGTGATGATATTGCTGATTATTGTATTGAGGTGCTTAAAGGAAATTTCCCGATTGAAGAAATCAATTCTACTCACATTGTTTTGATTCCCAAGACTCCTTCGGCCAGTTCTATGTCTCAATTTCGGCCGATATCCCTATGCAATGTCCTTTTTAAAATCATATCAAAGATGTTGGCTAACAGATTGAAGCTGGTGATCGATTCCTGTATCGATGAAGCCCAAAGCGCGTTTATTCCAGGCCGGCTCATAATAGATAATATTATTACAGCATATGAAATTATCCATCACTATAAAAGGAAGAAATTCGGTCGCAGAGGCTCCTTTGATCTCAAATTGGATATGAGCAAAGCCTATGATTGTGTTGAGTGGGAATTCCTACGGAAAGTTATGCTGAAGTTGGGTTTTTATGCAGCTTGGTCTGATTTGATTATGAAATGTGTGACCACTGTATCTTATTCAGTCACAATAAATGGCCTTATCAGTGATTCTTTCACTCCTACTCGTGGGTTGCGTCAGGGCAATCCACTCAGCCCCTATCTATTTCTATTTTGTGGAGAGGGCCTCTCTTCACTGCTAAGACGTGCAACCGCTGATGGTTCACTCCACAGTGAAAGAATTGCTCGGGGTGCACCTCTGATTAGTCACCTCCTTTTCGCAGACGATTGCTTGATTTTGGGGAAAGCACTGGCTAGTAGTGCTATCAATTTGAAGTCGCTGCTCTCTCACTATGGAGAGTGTTCCAGACAGTTGATTAATTATGACAAATCTCAAGTTTTGTTTAGTTCCAATGTCCTTACTGATAATAGATCTGATGTTTGTAGGATCCTAAATGTTTCCGAGGTCGCCAATCCTGAAACATATTTAGGCCTTTCAGCTATTGTTGGTAGAAATAAAAAGGTAGCTTTTCGTTACCTAAAGGAGAAACTAAGCAAACATGCGGATTCGGGCAATTACATACAACTTTCGCAAGGGGTAAGGAGGTTTTTATTAAGTCCATTTTACAGTCTATACCATTCTTTGCGATGTCATGTTTTTTGCTGCCAGCTTCTTTCTGTAAAGAATTAGAAGCAATCATCGCAAGATACTGGTGGCAGAAACAAATGAACAAGAGGGGCATTCATTGGAGTACATGGCATGAGCTTTGTAAGCTAAAGGAAGAAGGTGAGTTGGGTTTCCGTGACTTTGGAAAATTCAACATCGCTTTACTAGCGAAGTAGGGGTGGCGCATGCTTATGAATCCTGGGTCCTTGATGGCCCAGCTCCTTCGTCCTAAATACTTTCCGCAAGGCTCTTTTCTTCATGCTCGCTTAAGGTCATCTCCATCCTTAATTTGGCGCAGCATTTGGTCTTCTAAACGGTTATTAGAGATGGGTATCGGATGGAAGATTGGTGATGGACGAAGTGTGTCAATCTGGAATGACTTTTGGCTCCCTAAATTTCCCTCTGAGAAAATTTCTACTGCCTATACTACAAATGTTACTAAAGTCTTTGATCTTATGATCCCTGGGGAGCAGTGTTGGAATTCGAATCTAATTAATGAGATCTTTTCTAATGAGGAGGCTGAATGCATTCTTAGTATTTCTCTTCCAAGGTTTCCTCAACGGGACTTGTTAAGGTGGAACGGTGAAGGAACTGGGCTCTATACGGTTCGAAGTGGCTATAAGGCGCTTATGGGGGTATCTACACAAGACCCTTCCTCTCAATCCCTATTCAGATATATCTGGAAAATTCCTTGTCCATCAAAAATCAGAATTACTGTGTGGAGACTGGTAAGAAATTTCGTCCCTACCTTACAGAATCTGGTTTATCGAAGAATTATTTCTGACTCTAGATGTGAGAGATGCTACTTAGCTAGTGAATCTAGCATACATATCCTTAGGGACTGTTTTTATGCTAAGGAGATATGGTCTACATTGGGCTTTGATTTTTCCAATTTATCCCATATTGACAGTTTAGCAGAATAGTTATTGAAAGTTTTTCAGTCCAGCAACAACAACATACATAGAAAAATTATTATCACAATTTGGGCAGTTTGGTTCTCTCGAAATAAGCTTATCAACGAAGGGATCATCCAGAGAGTTGAGGATGTCTTTACCTTTATCTCCAGCTACTGTCATGAGCTTAGGGTCTGTTTGTTTCCCTGTAATTGGTTTTCCTGAAAACGTTTTCATAACTTTCCGCTGTTTGGTTCATGGAAAATGAAAAAGTCAACGGAAAACCAACTACAGTCAATGGAAAACAGACCATGTTTTAGTGTAAAATAACTTACCCATTGATTTTCGGTAAGTCGTTTTCCTTCCTCCCATTCTCTCTACAAATACTAACATAAACCATAAACCTTAAAACCTAAACCCTAAATACTAACATAAAAACTAAACCCTAAATACTAACATAAAATCTAAACCCTAAACCCTAAACCATAAACATTAAAAACCATAACCCTAAACCTTAAACCATAAACATTAAATCCTAAACCCTAAACCCTAAACCCTAAACATTAACCAATAAATATTAAACCCTAAATATTAAAAACCCTAACCTTAAACCTTAAATCATAAACATTAAATCATAAACCCTAAACCCTAAACCCCAAACATTAACCAATAAATATTAAACCCTAAACATTGAAAACCATAGCCCTAAACCTTAAACCATAAAAATTAAATCCTAAACTCTAAACCTTAAACCCCAAACATTAACCAATGAATATTAAACCCAAAACATTAAAAGCCATAAACCCTAAATGTTAAACCATAAACACTAACATAACCCTAAACCATAAACACTTATCTATAAACACAAAACCCTAAATGATATATCATAAACACAAAACCCTAAAACAAAATCTTAAACCCTAAATGTTAAACCATGTATATTAAACCCTAAACACTAACATAAACCCTTACCCTAAACACTAACCCATAAAACATAATTGCTAACATAAACATTAAACCATAAACAATAAACATTAACATAAACACTAAACCATAAACAATAAACACCAACATAAACCACAATCCCTAAATACTAATATAAATAATAAACCCTAAAACCTAAACACTAAACCTTAACATAAACCCTAAACTTTAAATGTTAAACCTTAAACACTAACATAAACCCTAAAAATAAACATTAACCATTTAACCTAAATGCTAACATAAATACTAAACCTTAAACACTGAGCACTAACATAAACCTTAAACTCTAAATGATAACCTAAACCCTAAACACTAAAAGCTAAACACTAAACCATAAACACTAACATAACCCTAAACCATAAATGATAAACCCTAAACACTAACCATAGACTCTAACTGCTATCCTAAACCCTAATCATTAAACCCTAAATATTACCATAAAACCTTAAATCCTAAACCTTAAACCATAACCACCAACCTAAACCCTAAACCCTAAACCTTAAACACTAACCTAAACCATAAAACTAATCTAAACCCTAAATCTATACCTTAAATACAAATCCCTAAATGCTACCATAAACACTAAATACTAGTCTAAACCATAAACCATAAATGATATCCTAAACCCTAAACCCTAAACACTAGCCTAAACATTAAACCATGTTTTGATTGGAACTTGTTTTTACCATTATCGATGCTTGTTTGTGGATTGTTCATGAAATTTTCAGGAAACTCTACCAAACCATGTAAAATGAATTGTACAACATCATCCAAACACCGGAAAATGGTTCTGCAATTAGTTTTCCAACAACTGTAGTTCATTTTCCATAATTTATTTTCCGGAAACAGTTTTCAGTAAAACAAACAGACCCTTAGTGTTTTGTCTTCATCCTACAAGCATCCCCAAATTTTGGATAAGGCTTGCTGGGAAGCTCCTTCAATTCCATTCTACAAGATAAACGTAGATTCACATTATAATAATCCCAGGAAATTCTCATGTTCTGGTTTTATCATCCGGGATCATGACGGTGCTATTATCGCAGCTGGATCCAAATTAAATTTCATGGTGGGACCGGTTTTTCACGCAGAGGCCCTAGCTATTTTTCAGGGGATTCAATTTGCAATTGATTTAGGGCTTCAACAAATTTTGGTGGAAGGGGATAACATATCAGTAATCCACAAAATCAATTCAGAAACCCTAGACTATTCGGACATCGGACATCTAATTAGGGATATAAAACTTCTCACCTTGTCTCTGCCGTCGGTCCAGTTTCGCTTCATCGGCCGCAACGCGAACCGTGCTGTACATGCAATGGCCGCTGAAGGGTCGAAACTTGCTGAAGATTGCTTTTGGGTAGAAGACGCTCCGGCGAATGTCCGACGTGTGGCAGATCAAGACATGCGTTTTGCTGAACCGCCTTAGGATTTGGATCCTTCGTTTCTTTGTTAGGGGGTTTCTTTCATCACTCTTCCCCCGTTTACCTCCGCCTCTATTTTGTGCTATCGTGGTTTTCATTTCATCTCGCATGGAGGTCTTGTCGGTTGAGCTACCATCTCTTTTACGTTCTGGTTTCTTTTTTTTTCTCTGGTTTTGTTAAACCTCTGTCGGTACAACAGTGGTTTTTATTTTCTCATTTATTGTTTTGTCTTTATGTACTTGCCCACGTGGCTTTCAATATTTATTCAATAAACTTCAATCGACTATTAATTCAAAAAAAATAAAGAAAAATTTATAACGGGCGTCGAACACCGCTGAATATCACTAACGCTGAACATCGATGAACATCATTAAATCGATTAATAAAGATTAAAAATCTCAATAACTCAACATACAATTAATAATTATTTAAAATAAAATTTCAGTTAAATTATTTATATATTTACTATTTTTTATCTTTATTTTCAAATAATTAAATCAGATATCAACCATAAATAATCCCTAAATTAAAAAAAACAAATTTGATTCATCTGGCCACATTCAATGCGAATCAGATCCTCATTTTCCATGAATTTATCAAACTAGTACTTTTCTCGATGTTGTTCTTATCGTGTAAATGATCGTAAACTACACCATTCTTCATGTATTCATAAATCAGAAGCCTTTCATCATTCTCTTCACGATACCCAACAAGCATGGCCAAATGTTTATGATGAAGCCTTCACAAAAATGCCAAATTTTTTAATTTAAGAATTAACTATGATTGATATTCGATCCAATTATTTGAAAATAAAAATTAAAAAAATAATATATATATAAAAAAATTAATTAAAATTTTATTTTAAATAATTATTAATTGTATGTTGAGTCCTTAGAATTTTTAATTTTTATTAATCAATTTAATGATGTTCATCGTTAATGAAGTTCGTCGGTGTTCGACGAACGTGATAAACTCATCCTAAAAATAATATTTTAAATTTTATAACATAATCTCTAAATGGAATATTTTATTTATTTCAAAAAAACTTTTATCATCAATACAGAACATTTAAATTTTAAACTAAACTTTTTAAAAATTACCAAACTAATATTCCATTAACTTCGTTTATACAATTTTAAAAATTTCGATTAACGAGATTTACTAATTGACTGGGTCATTAATAATGCTCATATTGTCTCATGTTATATGAATTTGAGTCATGACACTTACCTTGATATATAATTGTATTTACTTAGTAAAAAACTTAATTAACGATTCACGTTACATATTCTCCGAATATATATATATATATTTTCATTTTTATAAAAATCAAACCAACTTGTCTATCATTTCTTTCAATTTCAAGCAAGTAACAGTTATCTTTTTTTCTTTCTCTTTCTAATATCAGTACAAAATCATGCAATTGGTGTCGTATACTTAAATTATTATAATATAGTTAAAGTTGGCAATACTTTTATGTACCAACTACCCCCTTCATTATTATTCCGTAACGATTTTAACTCCCACTTGCTAAAAAATTGATAATTTGACCAGTCCTATGTAATGATACTGTCTATCCCAACCACATGTCTTGTATTTCTTTTCAATCTAATCCTAATATTGATAGTTTATTTTAGAATTAACTACTCAAATGCAACCAAACTACTGACGCTATATTGTTTATATCATTGAATTTTCAATTTATTTAATTGTAGCTTTAAATTTTAAGTTCAGTTTAAATTATGTAATTTTGTTGTTAACTCTTTAATATGACGGCAACATGAATATTGACGGTCTATATAGACGCTACACCAAAACGACGTCATTTTGGTGACAAAATAAAAAAATAAACCGAATTGATTTTTTTATTTAATTTATAATTAACTTTTAATTTTATATCAAAAAACATTATATATTTCAAATAATAAAAAATACCTTTAAAATTAGTATATAAGAATTATTAATTATTTTTGTTTACTTAAAATTTTATTTTTTAAATATTTGTAAAAAAAATAAAAAATTCATCAAATAAATATAAAAACATAAAAATAAAATCATTTTGTCAAGATAAAATCAAAAAGGTTAAAATGTAAAATTAATATAAAAAACCAAACTAATATTTTTTTGAATATAACCGGCCTTCATTTATTAAAAGGTAACTTAAAAACAAAACCAAGGGGGTTCTAGAAAAACCAACGACACACTCTGAAAACAAATCTAAAGAAAAATCAAAAGCAACCAGAAAAAACAAAGTGATAACGATGAAGGCGGAGCGACCACTCCTCACACCAGCGGACCTGGGATGCGAAAAACGCCGTTTCAAACGATCTGGAGGAGCGTGAACACCAGAAGTGTAGATCTGAACATGCACGAAAGAACTTCTGGAGGAGATGACAAAACAGAACGGAGGGATAAAGATTCATAGCGGCGGCCGGTCCTCCTCTACCGCCACCTGCGCGCAATCTGGGCTTCTTCCACCCAGAAAAGGTCGTCGGAGCCAAGATGGGAGGCACCTACTAACAAATGCGCTGCCCGATTCGCCTGTCGAAAGGTATGTGTAAACGAAATCTCAGCAAAAAACTTCGATCTTTCCTTTATTTCATGGACAATACTGCTGATGACTGACATATCCGGATCATGTGACTGCAATTTCTTGATGATTGTGAGGGAATCCACTTCGATTACAACTCGACGGAACCCTAGATCGGAAAGCAGAAGTACGGCATGAAGGGCCGCCACTGCCTCCGCCTGGAAAGTGTCTGAGATATAAAAGGTAACCCTTCGACTACTGCCCATAACATCTCCATTATGATTACGGATACTAACCCCTGACCATGCTGTCTTTTCCGAGGAACGGAAACATGCATCAAACTTAGCCTTCACAACACCGGCCATCGGGGCAAACCATCGGAGTACTGTCGACGAAGGAGGAGGAATCTGTTGTGGTAAAAGACTCTCAACTTCTCTACAGTATGCTTTGATGAATGAAATAGTGTGATTGTACGAATTTGATGCACCTTCATGTAGTTTCTTGTTTCGCACATACCATATGGACCATAGAATAATCATGATTACTGTGTGACGCACCTTAGGGTGCGAGACTAACACCCACGATAGCCATTCTTTGAACGAGAGGGTTAAAACTGTCGAAGGCCAGTTATAACCCATCCCTTGCCATATCAGAGTAGCATTACTGCAATCCCTAAAAACATGCTCCCTAGATTCAGGAACATCTATACAATCTGGGCAATTAGAATTTTGAGCAATACAACGATAATAGAGACAGGCTTTAGTAGGTATGAAATTACACAAAAATCTCCAAACCTGAATACGAACTTTAGGGGGACACTTGGTGCTCCAAACTGATCTGAAAAGTTCCACGTCCATAGGTGACATATCCTCTGTTGGTTTAAGAAGATTGTAGCCACTCCTAACCGAATAAATTCATGTTTTCTCTCCACTCCACACTAGGCAATCTATTTGAGGAAAACTAGATAAAGGAATAGTTAAGATTTGAGTTGCTTCAGTAGGCAAGAACGATTCCCTAATAAGATCTTCATTCCATGCGCCACCATTCTGACTTAGCAGATCCGACACCCAATGGAGACCGTTAACCGGAGGGGACAATAGACGCATAGGCGTAGGGCCCGGCAACCAGCAATCACGCCAAATCGAAATTGAACGACCATTACCTACTTTCCACCTCAGCCCAAGTTCTAGAAGGCCCCGTGAACTCCATACACTTCTCCATATCAAGGACGGATGAGAAGTGAGAGTAGAGTTTAGGAAACTAGTATTCGGGAAATACTTAGCCTTAAATATCCATCCCAAGAGAGACGTCGGATTAGACAACAAACGCCAAGCTTGCTTTGCGAGGAGAGCCACATTAAAAGCCGAGAGATCCCTGAAACCCAACCCGCCTTCTTCTTTCCTACGACACAAGAAACTCCAATTACTCCAATGCATACCACGTCTCGCCTGAGACTTTTGCCACCAAAACCTTGCCATAGCAGATTCAAGCTTTTGGCACATGGACTTAGGAAGAAGGAAAACCCCCATTGCATACACCGGTATGGCTTGTAAAACCGATTTTACAAAAACTTCCTTACCCCCTTGAGAGAGAGGGAATACACACCAGTTCGATATACGTGCCTGCACCCGATCAAATAAGTTCTGAAAAGCTTGTCTTTTATTACGGCCCACTATCGACGGAAGCCCAAGATATTTCTCAATGATGGACGTATGACCTATTTCTAAGAGATTCTGAATATCCATCTTAGCCGAATCACTCACATTACTGGAAAAGAAGAGGCCTGACTTCTCAAAGTTAATCACCTGACCCGAGCATATACTGTATTCGTATAAAATATTCTTTATATTTACCGCATCATTCACCGAGGCATCACCAAAGATTATGCTATCATCTGCAAAGAGCAAATGAGTAACATTTGGAGCATATCTGTTAAGCCTAAACCCCTTTATTGTACCCAACATGTTTCCTCTACGTAACAAAGATGACAAACCCTCGCTACAGATAAGGAAAAGGAAAGGACTAAGGGGATCACCTTGCCTAAGCCCTCTGGACGGGAAAAATGGCTCACCAACCATACCGTTAAGAACAACTGAGTAGGAGACCGAGGTCATACAGCTCATAATAGGTTGGACCCAAACTGGTGCAAAACCCATCTTCTCCATAATCCGAGCCACAAAAACCCATTCTACTCTATCATAAGCTTTGGACATATCTAATTTCAAAGCGAAATTACCTGAACGTCCCACACGCTTTTTCTGCAAGCAGTGTAGAATTTTGTAGGCCACCATGATATTATCAGAAATTAGCCGGCCCGGAACAAAGACACTCTGGGCCTCGTCAATGCAGTCAGATAACAGATGTTGCATTCTATTAACAAGAACTTTGGACACAATCTTGTATAAGACGTTACACAAACTGATGGGCCTAAATTGGCTCATATGTGAGGGGTCAGCTTTTTTCGGTATAAGCACAATGTGGGTCTTGTTGATTAAGCCCATGTCAACCTCCCCATTTAAAACAACAATACAAAACCGAGCCACCTCCTTACCAATAATATTCCAGAAACGTTGATAAAAAATGGCCCCCAATCCGTCCTCGCCTGCTGCTTTCAAAGGCCCCATCATCTTAACTGCCCGATAAATCTCCTCCTCAGTATATGGACGAAGTAGCCTCCAATTTTCAGCCTCAGAAATCTTCAGGGTAATTCCTTCCAATACATGTGAACAATCTGCTACACCCCTGAATTAAAAAGATTCTGGAAATATTCCCTCGCGGTAATTTCCATTAAATCAGGGGAGGAATAAGTAGCCCCATCATAATTCGTAAGCTTCAAAATTCGATTTTGCTTCTTACGTTGGGTTGCATGACGGTGAAAAAACGCAGTATTTTTATCACCGTTTCGAAGCCAATTTGCACGCGCCCTCTGCTCCCAGTAAAGTTCAGATTTATCAGCTTCCAAATTCAACGACAATTTGACCTCCTCAATTTCTCCCAAAATCTCATCCGAAGGATATAGGCCCACTAATTCCTCCAGACGCTTTGTTAAACTTCGCTTAGTTATCTTCCTACTGGCTCTTAATTTCCGAAACCAGTTGTCCAAGCCCAACCCCACAAAACGTAATCGGTCAGGTAATGTACCTGTTGAAGCTTCCCATAAATTTGCCACCTCAGTTTCACATGATTCCTCTAAAATCCAGGCAGCTTCAAACTTAAAATGCCAATGGGCTCTATTATCAGAATTTGGGGACGTGTTAACAAGCAACGGACAATGGTCAGAAAACGAATAAGCTAAATGAGAAAGAATGAAATGAGGATGGCAAGACCACCACGCATTATTCGCGACACCCCTGTCAAGACGCTCTCTAATATTAGTTTCTTCAAACTTCCCCTTTTCCCACGTAAACCATCTACCTTGGTAACCCACATCGGATAAAGCACAACCATTTAGGGCCTCCTGAAAGTCGCTCATCTGCCGTTGACTTCGGACCCTTCCTCCCATTTTTTCAAATGAAAATAATAATTCGTTAAAGTCACCGATAACTAACCAAGGTATATTGGGGTAGTCATTTAACTGTCGCAGTAAATTCCATGAATCCTTACGATATCTCTCCTCCGGGGCACCATAGAAACCAGTACACCTCCACGAACGACCCTCACCATCATCCGTAAACATAAAATCAATATGGCAATCTGAATAAGAACGAAGTGAGATCTTAAAATTGCTCCTCCAAGTCAAACAAAGCCCTCCACTCCTTCCTCGCGAATCAACCTCAATACCGTTTGGAAAACCACATTTCTTTCGCACCCTTTCCATCTCAGCAGACTGTAGAAACCAAACTAAATTAAAATAAAATAAATAGTCCAAATTTTATAATTTTTTGATCAATTCAAAATTTTATAAAATTTTAATCGAACTTAACCGATCTCACCCCCAAGGCAGTGAATATAAGTTCAAACCCACATTTGAACTAATGCTAACTTTATTATTTATGAGACTAGTGTCACAGACTTACTCTCTTAGACTCAATCCGTACGGCACTAGCACTCTCGACACAATGCTAGTAAGCCTTACTCACGCAATGATATGGCTAAACAAGTGAGAACTTAAGAAATGAAGCTTTATTAGTTTGGAGAAAGCTTTACAAGAGAGAGAACTTATAGGATTTCTGTGATGTTTTACAAATGAGCCAAACTAGCCTATTTATAGTCTCCAACCTCCTCAATAGACAGTGGAGATTTATTTAATCTAACGGTTGACATTTGCCTCCCAAAATTTCTAAAAGACCCATAATGTTCTAGAGAACTCTATACATGTCCCTAATTATCTAAAGTGTTCTAGAGAACAACCCATAGTTCTACACTTATCTATACAAATCTCTAATCATCCATAAGCTTCTAGAGAGTTCCAGACATTTCTAGAGTAGTCCCGATTCTTCTATAGTCTTCCAGGATCTTCTATAACATTCTAGATCCTTCTAGAATGTTCTAGATGCTTCCAACATGTTCTAGATCCTTCTAGAATGTTCTAGAATCTTCTAGAGTCTTCTAGAATCTTTCAGGGCGTTCTAGGTGTCTCTAGACATTTGGAGAGCCTCATGGATCGTTCTAGACTTGTGTAGGACCTCCTGGAACCTCCTAGATTCATGTAGAGACGTCTTAAGAGGGTTGTAGGCCTCTTTAGGCCGTTCTAGATCCTTCTTTGGTTCATGCTTGGCCTTGAAACGTCCAAGGCACTTCATTTTACTTTAGTTGGCCCGAGTGCACCTAGGGGCACTCCTCGGTTGGTCCTGGTGCACTTTGGCGGGGCGTGACACTAGAAAGATATTTTTAATTATATACTAATATTTTTTATATCTTCAATATTTTGTTCATCTACTTAATTAGATTATTTTTTTATATCAATAAATTATTGAAGATAAAAAAATAAAGTTAATTTTATAAAATTATTTTTATGATATTATTTAATACAAATATAATTTAATACAAATTTTAATCTCCTTAATAATAATAATTTACAATTAAATCCTAACCCATCTCAAGCTCGATTACTATTTTATAAAGGGAAAACTACACCACTGACCACCAAACAAATTGGGGATACCTATTTGAACCACCGAACTATAAAAAACGTCAATTACTCCACCAAACTTATAAAATCAACCAATTTTGACCACCGCCGTTAAAAACCTAACGGTGGAGTGACGGAACTGCCACGTGGCAATTGATGGGTATATTTAAAAATTACACATTTGGTCCTTGTAATTTACACATTCTTTTAATTTAGTCTTAATTTTCAATTAATAAAATAATAAATTATTTAATTAAGTGATGACACGTGTCAAGACCTTATTGGATGATTTTAATTATTTATATTTAATTTTATTAATTTATTTCCCCATCCAATCAGGTGGTCACCACCATTTTAGAGGAGAAAAATGAATTTTTCTTCACTTGCATTAGGGTGGGTTCGCTTTGCCACTGCAACAAACACAAATTCGTGCTAAAATTCTCCAGATATAATATATATCTCTTATTAGTTTCTACAATTATAAGCCAAAAGCTCAAACCCTAAACACTAATTTCATATATATAAATCATAAACCCTAAACTCTAACCCTAAATATTTCAAATTAATTTCACGCTAAATATTTCAAATTAAACCTCAAACCCTAAAATTCTCAAATTAATTCCACGCTAAATATTTTAAATTAAACCCTAAATCCAAAACCCTAAAAATTTCAAATTAATTTCATGCTAAATATTTCAAATTAACCATTAAACCCTAAACCCTATATATTTCAAATTATTTTCACGCTAAATATTTCAAATTAAACCCTAAACCCTAAAAATTTCAAATTAATTACTCGCTAACTATTTTAATTTTAACCCTAAACCCTAAATATTTCAAATTAATTTCACGCTAAATATTTCAAATTAAACCCTAAATATTTAGCATGTAATTAATTTGAAATTTATGGTTTAAGGTTAGGGTTTGGGGTTTAATTTGAAATATTTAGGGTGAAAATAATTTGAAATATATAGGCTTTAGGGTTTAAGGCTTAATTTGAAATATTTAGCGTGAAATTAATATGAAATTTTTAGGGTTTGAGGTTTATGGTTTAATTTAAAATATTTAGCATGAAATTAATTTGAGAATTTTAGGGTTTGAGGTTTAATTTGAAATATTTAGCATGAAATTAATTTGAAATATGTAGGGTTAGAGTTTAAGGTTTAGGATTTATATATGTGAAATTAGTGTTTAGGGTTTGAGCTTTTGGCTTATAAATGTAGAAACTAATAAGAGATATATATTATGTCTGGAGAATTATAGCATAAAGGTGTGCTTGGTGTAGTGGCAAAGCCATTAGCTTTACCCTTGGGAGACCCAAGTCCAAATCCACCCTAGCGCATATGAAGAAAAATTAATTTTTCTCCTCTAAATTGGTGGTGACACGTGTCACCACCTGATTGGAGGGGGGAAATAAATTAATAAAATTGAATATATAAATAATTAAAATCATCCAATAAGGTCTTGACACGTGTCACCACTTAATTAAATAATTTATTATTTTATTAATTGAAAATTAAGACTAAATTAAAATAATGTGTATTTGGACCAAATGTGTAATTTTTAAATATACCCATCAATTGCCACTTGGCAATTCCGTCACTCCACCATTAGGTTTTTAACGGCGGTGGTCAAAATAGGTTGATTTTATAAGTTCGGTGGTGTGATTGACGTTTTTATAGTTCGATGGTTCAAATAAGCATCTCCAATTTGTTTGGTGGTCCGTTTTATAAATTGTAAACAAATTGACTGCACATCCCATTAAACAGTATATATGTTAATATTAATCAAAATCTTAAATTAATTTAATATTTCTATGCACCAAGATCCATTAATTGGCCTGGAGGTTATGAATGTTCATCCGTTGCTCATTTTGTGTGGGTTCGAACCCAGACATTTACTTCAAAAATATTATTGTAACATCACTGAATAAAAAAATATTTGTATGCACTAGTCAAGATGACGTGTTGAAATAAAATAGATAAATTTAAGATGATTTTTTTACTATCTCAAGAAAAAATATTTACACCAAATATATTATTTTTATTAATTGATGTAATAATTACACTTTTCTTTATATATCATCTTAATTAATGCACCTTCCAAAAATAAAACATAATTAACCTGTATATTTTTTAATTCAATAAAAAAGTAATATATGATTATATTACTTGAAGATAAAGTAATCTACTGGTAAATATAAATATATATATATAATAATAATAATAATAACTAATGTTGGCAAATATTATAAATACATACCATACTCGTCAACTTAGCAAACGCATTACTATATAGACTCCATCCTAGTCCTATTACAGTCTATGCGTTCCCTTCTGTAAGAAAAAAGCACCGACCTTTGGCTGTGAAATTTACAAGGTATCACCTTTCTTCTTCTTAAAATATTTGGGTTGTTTGTTCTTAAATCATACTGTGAATGTGATACAGAAACAACTTTGCCTTGTCTTTTGTGTTTTTGTGTTTGGATTCTGGGAGAACTTAAGAAATGAAGCTTTATTAGCCTTACTCACGCAACGATATGGCTAAACAAGTGAGAACTAAATAAATGAAGCTTTATTAGCTTGGAGAAAGCTTTACAAGAGAGAGAACTTATAGGATTATGGGATGTTTTACAAACGAGCCACACTAGCCTATTTATAGTCTCCAACCTCCTCAATGGACGGTGGAGATTTATTTGATCTAACGGTTGGCATTTTGCCTCCCAAAATTTCTAAAAGACCCATAATGTTCTAGAGAACTCTATACATGTCCCTAATTATCTAAAGTGTTCTAGAGAACAACCCATAGTTCTACACTTATCTATACAAATCTCTAATCATCCACAAGCTTCTAGAGAGTTCCAGACATCTCTAGAATAGTCCCAATTCTTCCATAGTCTTCCAGGATCTTCTATAACATTCTAGATCCTTCTAGAATGTTCTAGATGCTTCCAGCATGTTCTAGATTCTTCTAGAATGTTTTAGATGCTTCCAGCATGTTCTAGATTCTTCTAGAATGTTCTAGAATCTTCAAGAATCTTCTAGAGTCTTCTAGAATTTTCCAGTGCGTTCTAGGTGTCTCTAGGCCTTTGGAGAGCATCCCGGATCGTTCTAGACTTGTGTAGGACCTCCTAGATTCATGTAGAGACGTCTTAAGAGGGTTGTAGGCCTCTCTAGGCCGTTCTAGATCTGTAACACCCATGTTTTGGGGTTAGGAATTAGTCGGGTTAGTTGGTCCGAGTCGGTAAAATTTATTTTAATCAAGTTGACCTAGGCTTACACCTAATTGAGCTTTTAAATAAAAGGGAGTGACCATTTGGTAATTTAGCCAAAACAATTTAAAAAGTAGACCACCTTTTTGAAGTTAAAGGAACACAAAAAAAGGGAAAAGTGGTCTTCCCCATCTCTCCAACGTGAAATGCTCCTAAACCCTCCCCAAACCCCCTAAATCACTATTCCATTAAATTTCTTCTTCAACACAAGGTCATTTTTAAAGGTAATTACATATCTACACTCTCCTCTTCATCTTCTACATTTACCTAGTTTCAAAATTTAAAACTATCATCTTTTGAAATTTGGGGATTCAATGAAAGCTTGAGTTTTTATTGAGTTTTTCAATTAGTTTTGAAATATCAAGTTGAGTTTTGGTTTAGTCACCTTAAAATACCCATAATATGTTGAAATGAGTGAGTTTGGGTGAAAACCTGAAATGGGTCCTTGTGGCCATTTTTGAAGTGTCTAAAACTTAGTTTTTGGTGAGTTTTAGGGTTAGGTTGAAGAGCTGATGGGTTAGGGATGTTAGGAAGGTGTTTTGGGACCATTTGGGTGTTTGAAAACATGGGTTTCAGCTAGGTTTTAAGGGAGCTCGAAAATGATCTTTTGGGTGATTATTTGGGTTGGAATTTGTTAAAGTATGGCTTGTACTTATGGGATGAGTTGATGACTGAGTTTTAGAATTGATTTGAGAAGTAATTGATGTGTTTTGATTGGCTAGAAACAAGAGGAGACATTAGAGAAGCAACGGGATCGAATCCGGGCATATAGGAGGCTTTCTTTGGTTGCTAAGGAAGGGTGGTGAGTGACTTTAAATATGTTTTAAAGTTGGTTCAAGTGTGTGTAGTGTATGTGTTGGAATGTGCTTGGTATGTAACCCCCTCGTCCCGGTCTGGTCGGATGACCGGTCCGAGTGGGCCACACGGGGAAAACCGAAGCGAAACCCGTTAAGGTTTCCCCTCGGTTAACGACCCTAAAATTTTCTTTTTGTTTTATCTTGTCTATATGCGTAAATTAATCCTACATAAGGCACAGCAGCGGAAATACAAACATTTCAACATACATCGACCAACCCAACCATTAAACAGTTCATTTTAATGTTTTATAGCAGGCCGTTTCGAAACGCCCTTAGGGTGTTCCGAAACGCCTTGACTTAGTCAACGGGCCTAGGTCAACCATAAGGTGACCGTTCTGAAACAGGGGAGACCCGTATCGGAACGACCTTGACGGTCAATATCTCGTGGTCAACGAGATTTGACCGTTTCGAAACACCAAAGGCCCGTTTCGGAACGCCTTTATCTCGTCAATTTCTCAAAATTCCAGTAGCAAAAATGTTCCGAAACGACCCTCATCCGTTTCGAAACGGCAGGCCATTTGCAAAGGAACCGTTCCGGAACAGGGGACCCGTTCCGAAACGCCCCCTGTCTGCAGACTCGATTGGGCTGTTTTAGGGCACAAGGGTGCCCCAAAACACCTCACAACACCATACAAATTAAACTCAAGGCATACCAACCATACTAGCATGCTTCAACAAGATTTAGACAAGTCTAACACTAAGGCAACACCCCACAACATGCATTCATTCAATCATCATTCAAACATAAGGATGGCCCCTAAGGCATTTAACTAACATTCAAAAGAGCAATTTAGGCATGAGTTAACATTCATCATGGCAACACAAGTGTTGAGTGTGTAAAAGTTCTATTATTTACACCCTTTTTAACCCATATTTCTGCTGCATTCAAGCATCATTGCATTGCATTTAGGTTAGTTTTCAATAAAACATCACAATTATATAAAAGGCACGGATTCTACTGAAAGATGGCTATTTTTGCAGGTATCTGTCACAGTAGATGTCGAAGGCAGGCGCAGGGCAGATAAGCAGGAGAGCTGAACTGGACAAGCAGCTGAAGAAGACGAACCTGTCATGGACCTGTCGTGCCAGCATGATGACAGCAGATTTATGAAGAGGAAAAGTGAAGTGGACCTCGATAGATAGAGAAAAATCTGCTTGTCTGTCGTGTGGAAGCCGAATATTTTTCCAAGCCCCGGATCAAAAGATATGTCAAGCCAAAGCTCAAAGGAGAGGAAATCCCTAAAAGCAAGGATGCGACTGGAAAGTAGGAGACTTTAGAGATTTAGTCTTTATTAGAATCTTACTTTTAATTAAAGTTGTAATCCTTGTTACCTTAGATAACTTGAGCCCAAAGCTTATATAAAGGGCATAGATTAAACCTAGGGCATAACCGATTACCCCATAACCGAAATAAAACCCCTGCCGTCCACCCGTCACCGACATGTTCTAATTTCCCCCTAGGGCTACGGGTTGTTTTGTAAAGTAGTTGCAAGGGTTGCTTTGTTTTAGGATTTTTCAAGTTCAATAAAATAAACTTCAAGTTCTTTTATCTTGGTTTTAATATCTTGCAAGAGCATCGGGAGAACATTGTGAGGTTATCTATTTACTTAGCATCGGGAGAGTTAAGTATACGAAAGAGGTAAAAGCGCGTTCTCTAGTTTATAGTTGAACCATCTCGTGCTTAGGGATAAGGCGAGGTTAAGTGGCTAAGGAAGAATTCATACACATCGGTGTTCATCCTTCAATTCACGCCGGGAGGTATCATCAAAGACGTGATCATCGACAGACTTGTGCCTAGGGATAGGGCAAGGCAGATCTGGGATTCTTGCCAAACTTGAAGTACGGAGTTAGTGTTCGCTGCCGCGACAGCTAACGGACAGCCGCCGCGACAGGTGCTGTCGGCGACGGGCGCGACGACAGAACTGGAGATCCTAAGCAATTCAATACCTGCACTACTGAGCAATTCAATACCAGCCCATTCTCTCTATCTTGATATTTCAATTCCTTTATTTACGTTTTTACAATATTATTCGTGACAACTTCTCATAATTATTTCCTTTACTTCGTGCAGTGAATTTAGGTGAAGCTATTAGCCCAATCCCTGTGGAGACGATATCCGATACTTCGTATCACTTTACTACTTGCGTCGTGTATACTTGCACTATAATTGCGATAGATTATTTTACACGCAACAAGTTTTTGGCGCCGTTGCCGGGGATTGGCAACATAACTACACCTTTCTTTCCTTGCACTTCTCGTTTTTATTTTCGTTTTTGTTTTTGTTTCTGTTTTTATTTTTATTTTTCTTTAATTTTTCTTTAGCGTTTTAAACTCTTGCTTTTCACAAGGTTTTCCTGTTTATGCGCAGATCGAAGAGAGGTGAAGATCCTAAGTATAAATTAGATCCGGAGATCGAACGTTCCTTTAATCTCAAGAAACAGATTCGCCACCTCTTAGACCGAAACGAATACCTTGAGAAAGAGCTAGAGCAGATGGCCCGTAATCAGCCTGTCGGTGAAGAAATCCCGCCTGTCGGTGACCCGCCCGCGGCAGGTGGACGACGGTCATGTCGTGACTACATGCTGAACGATCATGTAGAGCTGGAGACCACGCTGCCGGATATTGATGTTGACAACTTCGAGCTTAAACCTGTCATGTTTAGTATGATCAACAACGCCGGGCAGTTTAGTGGTTCTGTGACAGAAGATGCTAGGGAGCATCTTAAAACGTTCCAGGAGATCTGTGGTTCGTTTAGGCTACCAGGAGTTAGTCCGGAGATACTGAGGCTTCGGTTATTCCCCCATTCATTGAGGGACAGAGCTAAAACTTGGTGGAATAAACTTACACCGGGTTCTATTATGACTTGGGCAGATTTAACTCGTGAATTTTTGTCTCGTTTTAATCCTTCACATTTAGCTGAGCGATTACGTAATGAAATTGCTACTTTTCAACAGGAAGATGACGAGCCGATGCACGAGGCCTGGGACAGATTCACAACTCTTCTTCGAAACTGCCCAATGCATGGATTCCCCGTCTGGAATCAGGTAACTAAGTTTTATAATGCTGCTAACTTACAAACTCGCATTCGAATTGATTCTGCAGCGAATGGACTATTATTGGATAAAGATCCGGACGAGGCCCTGCAAGTTTTGAAACATCTGGCTAAGAATGAGGAGCAGTTTCCAACCGCTAGAAGAGGAGGTAAACGGGTACTTGCTGTCAAGGACTATGAGGCCGACAGCACTATGAAATCGCAGGTAGCATTCCTTACTAAAGCCATGAAAAAGTTATTGAATGATGATGAACTACAAGGATTTGCTGTCGAGGAAGTTTGTGCTACTTGTGAGGGAAATCATAGTAGGGATGAGTGCCCAATAAATATAGAAGAGGGAAAATATGTTGGAAATTACAAGCCGAACTACAACTCCAACAACTATAATCCCAATTGGAGGAAGGATCCCAAATTCTCCTGGAGTAACCCAAACAACGCCCTGAATCCACATGCGCATAATCAGAATCAGGGGGGTCCTAGATTGTTGACGCGACAGAACCTGCCGCAGAACCTACCGCAGAACCTGCCACCTCAGCAACAACAGCAGCCACCACCTGCCACGAGTAGTATATTGGAGCAGACTCTGGCCACCTTTATGTCTCAGACTGGTACGTATATGGAGAACATCAATAAGTTTGTCAAGAAAACGGAAGACTTTATGGAAGAAACTAAGATGAGAATGACAAACCATGAGGCCACCTTGAAATCTCTAGAGACACAAATGGGTCAGGTGTCGCAGCATATTAAGCCACGGCAGAATGGAGGATTCCCTAGCAATACTGAAAATGCTAGACCGCCCCCACACGAGCAATGTAAGGCGATTACTACTAGGAGTGGGAAAAAGCTACCAGGGCCGGAAAAAGAAGTTGAAACAGAAAAGGAACCTGCCTTGGATAACCCTGTCGAGGAAGCTGCCCCGACAGGTGACAAACAGACTGCTGCCGATGAGCCTGTCACGACAGCAGAAGCGACATAGGAGAAAAAAGAAGATTATCGTCCTCAGATTCGCATGCAGTGGGAAGGACGCATTGCTGATTACCGTCCCCCACCACCCTTCCCTCAACGGATACAGCAAGCTAAGCATGAATCTCAACTTAAAAAGATTTATGATATTTTTAAACAGGTTCATATTAACATTCCATTGTTAGATGCTGTTAGGGAGATGCCCGGTTATGCTAAATTTCTCAAGGATGTCATGTCTAAAAAATCTAAACTTGGGGAATTTGAAACGGTAAGGATGCAAGAAGGTTGCATGAGTATTCTTCATCGGCAACCACCCCAGAAAAAGAAGGATCCGGGGAGCTTCCTCATACCTTGCGTAATCGGCGATAAATTTGTGGGTAAGGCACTTTGTGATCTCGGTGCTAGTGTTAATCTAATGCCCAAATATGTTTTTCAGAAACTAGGTATTGGCAAGGTGCGGCCCACGACAGTTACCCTACAGCTAGCCGACCGCTCTTACGTTCACCCCGAGGGAAAAATTGAAGACATCTTGGTAAGAGTGGATAAACTTATTTTTCCTGCTGACTTTCTTATTTTAGATTGTGAGGCAGATGAGAACGCACCAGTCATCCTAGGGCGACCCTTCTTAGCCACGGGAAGATCATTGATTGATGTGGAGAAAGGAGAACTCACCATGCGCGTAAACAATCAAGAAATTAAGTTGAATGTTCTCCAAGCAATGAAACATGCTGATGTGGATGAGGAATGCAAGGCCATCATTGAGGTGACCTTTGATCAACCCTGCATCAGGACGGGCTGCCGAGATATAAAATTTGGTCACTGCTGCGACAGCCATCTACAAGCCTGTCATGACAGTGACGACGACAACACCGACGACAGTGACTCCTCTGAATCCAATACATCTGATACTGAAGGTCATGAGGAGGTAAACTGGTTAGACCATCGTCCAGGTAAGTTATTCGAACCCTTGAATTACACTTCGGATAACCATTTAATCCAAAAGCCGTCCACTGTTGAACCACCTGTCTTAGAACTTAAGCCCCTGTCAGGGCAGCTTAAATATGCTTATCTTGGTTGTGATAACACACTGCCCGTAATCATCTCTGCTAAGCTGCCGCAGGAACAGGAACGACAGCTGATCGACATGTTGAGGCAGCATAAAAGGGCGATAGGGTGGACGATAGCAGACATTCAGGGCATTAGTCCGGCAATCTGTATGCACAAAATCCTCCTAGAGGAAGATCATAAGCCGACTATTGATGCCCAAAGGCGGTTAAACCTTGCAATGAAGGAGGTAGTGCGTAAAGAAATAATTAAATGGTTAGATGCTGGTATTATTTACGCCATCTCCGACAGCAAATGGGTAAGCCCGGTGCAATGTGTTCCCAAGAAAGGAGGCATGACCGTGATAACCAACGAAAACAATGAGTTAATCCCAACCAGGACTGTGACCGGTTGGAGGGTTTGTATGGACTATCGGAAGCTTAACAAAGCTACCCGAAAAGACCACTTTCCTTTACCCTTTATTGATCAAATGCTTGATAGATTAGCGGGTAAACCTTACTATTGTTTTCTTGATGGTTATTCAGGATATAATCAAATTGCTATTGCACCGGAGGACCAAGAGAAAACGACTTTCACATGCCCCTACGGAACATACGCATTTAGGAGGATGCCGTTCGGCCTCTGTAACGCACCTGCCACCTTCCAAAGGTGCATGATGGCAATATTCTCCGACATGGTAGAGGACTTCCTCGAGATCTTCATGGATGATTTTTCCGTCTTTGGAGATGATTTTGAGAGCTGCCTCGGCAACCTTCAAAAGGTACTTGAAAGATGTGAAAAAGCTAATCTTGTTCTTAATTGGGAAAAATGCCATTTTATGGTAGATGAAGGGATAGTTTTAGGCCATAAGATTAGCTGCCGTGGGATAGAAGTCGACAGGGCAAAGATTGAAGTCATAGAGAAGCTGCCGCCGCCAACCACAGTCAAGGGCATGCTGGTTTTTATAGGAGATTTATTGCCAATTTCTCAAAAATCACGAAACCCCTATGTCATCTCTTAGAGCAGAACCGACCCTTTGACTTTAATGAAGAATGTACTGAAGCATTCAAGGTTCTGAAGGAAAAGCTAGTGACAGCCCCCATAGTACAGCCACCATACTGGACACAACCATTTGAGATCATGTGTGATGCCAGTGACTATGCTGTCGGGGCAGCACTTGGGCAGCGCAAGGACAGGCTGTTTCATGTCATATATTATGCCAGCAAAACATTGAATGATGCCCAAGTGAATTATACCACCACAGAAAAGGAGCTGTTAGCTGTGGTATTCTCCATCGACAAGTTTCGTCCTTACATACTTGCAACGAAGGTTATAATACACACCGACCACTCTGCCCTCAAGTATTTATTTGCAAAAAAAGATGCAAAGCCTAGGTTGATATGGTGGATCTTACTATTACAAGAGTTTGACCTCGAGATAAAAGATAAAAAGGGGACAGAAAATCAGGTGGCAGATCACTTGTCGAGGTTGGAGATGGGACAGAGTCTACCTTTAGATGAGACACACATACTAGAGACCTTCCCAGATGAGCAGCTCTTTGCTGCCGCAATAGCTGTCACGACAGCCATGGCGGCAGGTAAGTCTTCTAACCTTCCCTGGTATGCTGATTTCGTTAATTTTATAGTTAGCGGAATATTACCTTCTGATCTTACTTATCAAGCCAGGAAGAGGTTTCAAAATGATGTTAAACATTATTATTGGGACGAACCTCTTCTTTTCAAAATGTGCGCAGATCAGGTTATAAGGAGATGTGTACCACAAGAAGAACAAGAAGACATTCTCCATCACTGTCATGCTTCACAATATGGAGGACACTTAGGAGGCAATAAAACTGCTGCCAAGGTGCTGCAGTCAGGGTTCTATTGGCCGACACTGTACAAGGACGCACAAGAATTTTACAAAAACTGTGACAGGTGCCAACGGACAGGTAATATCTCGAGGAGAAATGAAATGCCACTGCAGAATATTTTAGAAGTCGAAATCTTCGACGTTTGGGGGATTGATTTTATGGGACCTTTTCCATCTTCGTGTGGAAATCTTTACATCCTCCTAGCAGTAGATTATGTCTCCAAGTGGGTAGAAGCAATCGCAACTCAAAAGAATGATGCCAAAACGGTCCAAAAGTTTTTGCACAAAAACATATTTTCTAGATTTGGCATCCCTAAGGCGATTATCAGTGATGAAGGGAGACATTTTGACAATAGGGTAATTGCTGCCGCCTTGAAGAAATATGGTGTCAAGCACAGGATCGCGACAGCATACCACCCACAGACCAATGGACAGGCTGAGATTTCCAACAGGGAAGTGAAGAACATTCTTGAAAAGATGGTTAAACCAACTAGGAAAGATTGGTCTCTACTTCTGAATGATGCATTATGGGCATACAGGACAGCTTTCAAAACTCCATTGGGCATGTCTCCATTCCGATTGATCTATGGGAAAACCTGCCACCTGCCTGTCGAGATAGAGCACAAGGCATATTGGGCAATCAAGGCAGTAAACATGGACTTGGACAAGGCAGGCCAGAAAAGGCTGTTAGATTTGAATGAGATCGATGAAATATGGACGATGGCCTACGACAACGCAAGAATATACAAGGAAAAAACAAAGAAGTGGCATGACAAGAAGTTGCTGCCACGTCAGTTCTGCCCAGGGCAGCTTGTGTTGTTGTTTAATTCTAGGTTGAAACTCTTCCCAGGGAAGCTTAAATCTAGATGGTCTGGCCCGTTCCAAGTGGTTCAAGTTTTTCCCCATGGTGCCATTATAATTCAATCACTAAAGGACGGGCACCAATTCAAAGTCAATGGACAACGCCTCAAGCACTATCAAGGGACTGAAGCCCCAGGAATACAGGAAGTGGTTACTTTAGGTGATGCCCCAAAAGGCATCCCTAATTTAACCTAATTTTTTATTTTTATTCTTCTTTTACTATTAATATTATTTATTAGGAATTAGATTTATTATTCGAATAATGTTTTGTTTTTATAATTTCAGTTTTTAGGAAATAAAGGAGTCAAGTGAGAAAGAAGAAGTGGCCCAAGCCCACCGCTCATCCACCAGCCCAATAAAGCCCATTTATGGTAACCTGTCGTTTCGGCTGCCGGCGCAGACGGATTTGACAGGCTGTCAACAGACGCGCAGCAGACGAAGAAGCGAGCGGCAGACGCACAGCAGACGCATTAATGCGTGTCAGACGCGTCAGACACGCAATATCCAATCTGCCGCCCCGTTGTTCCCGCCTGCCGTTGCGGCATTAAATGGGCAGCTACTCGACCGCTATATAAACCCCTTCCCCTTTTCATTTTTCATCACTTCTGATTTTTTCTCTTGTTATTCTCTTCTAGTTTTATCTATTTTCTTTCTTTTTCAGCCCTTGCAACCAAAATGTCATCACGACAAACTCGTCAGAACGCTGCTGCCGCTTCTTCTTCAGCAGCAGCATCCCCGTTCGCTAAAAAGGAACTATGGGAGGAACGGAGCTTCATCTATAACAGAGATGCCCCTCTTTTTGGACTCCGGCCGTTCATTATGAAGGCCATAACAGCACAACTTTGGGAGGACTTTGCCGAGCAGCCGGCAGAGCTTAATGACACTCTGGTCAGGGAATTTTACGCGGCGATCGAAAGTAAGACGGCGACATCTGTCACCGTCCGAGGAGTGACAGTTCCTTTCACCGCCAGCAGCATCAACCATGTATTCGGCCTCTTCTTTGGCCCCAATGATGATGCTCATCAACAATTTTGGGACACCCTCGACGCTGCCGGACATGATGCTGTCATGAGGGAGTTGACAGAGGAGGGAACGACATGGAGCACCAGTAAGAAGAACCCCAACTCCGTCAATAGGGCGCAGCTACTCCCTGAGGCTAAACTATGGAACGCTTTCATCAAAAAGCGTATCCTGCCCTCGTCCCACCATACGACAGTCAACCGACAGCGGCTGGCCCTTATCCACTCCATTATGCACGACAGGACCATCAATGTGGGCAGGTACATGCGGGACAGCATTCTCGATTGTGCCTTCCGATCAGATTCACGACTCTGCCTGCCCTTCACCATCACTGCCCTCTGCCGCTGCGCTGCCGTACCGGAGGACCCTTCAGACAAAATCAAGAAAGGCAGCGGCTGGACAGACAGCAACATCTCCAGCCTCATGGAGATCATCGTCGTATCGCCTCTCAACGCCTTCGATCCAAACGTCCCTCATGCTGAGTCTGATGATGAACCTGCCACCGAACCTGCCCCAGAAGCTGCCACCAACACCGCTCCGGCAGATCAGAACGCCCACATCCTTGCTGCCATCTTGAGAATAGAGGAGCGCCATATGGGTTTGATGACTTTCATCCGTGACTTCTCCAATGCAACGGTAAATTTCATTACCAATACTTTGAATTTTCCGGATGTCATTTTCCCCACCTTCCCCGCCCATTATTTCAATATCCCCTCCCCCACTCCCACACCACCTGTCTCTCCCCACGGAGAATCTGCCTCCTCCACACCTTCCCCGACGGCAACCGGCAGCCCACCGGCAAACACCTCCCCTAGAGGCACCAAGCGAGCTGCCACTGATGACAGCCCTCTTGTCCGGAGAAATTTGGACAACGCCTTCATGCGGGTAAAACGTATTAAGCATGTGGCCAACAAGAGAAGGCTATCCAAAGCCATCACCAGTAGCAGCTGGGACAGCAGCAGCAGTTCCGATGTCAGGCTAGTGGAGCCACCTGCCCTTCAACCTGCTGACGACCCTGTCCCCCAACCGGAGGAAGAACCTGCACCTCAACAGGCTGATGAACCTGTTGATCAACCTGCTCTGGAACCTGCCCAGCCACCTCCACAACGCAGACGCCGCCATCAGATCCGCGTCAGCAGCAGCAGCGAGGACAGCGAATAAAATTTAAGTTTTTATTTCTTTTTCTCCTCTTATTGCTGCCTGCCCTTATATATTTGTGATGTACTTTTATTTATCGTATTTGTTTTTGTGTCATTGTGCATTGAGGGCAATGCAACCCTCGGGTTTGGGGGTGGTAACCCTCCATATTTAATGGAGTCTTTAGCACATCTTTTGATTAATTGTTGTGTCTTATTAGTTATTTATTTTCTTTTAAAAAAAATCAGAAAATTTAAACTGTTGGCTTAAAAACTGTGAAGTTAATTTACCTGTCATGACGGCTATGTCGTGGCAGCATCTTTAGGACAGGTTAAGGAAAAGTTTAGAGCCTTTCTATAGTTCTGAAAACTTAAACACTTTTGTGACTGTTATATTGCTTAGATTTCTTTTAGCCAAACTAGAATAGGAAGCTTAGAACTTGGATAGCCCCTAGAGGTGCCTAACACTGGCTCTAGGAAAGAAGTTTAGCAAAAGAAAATCAAAAACCTAGAGGTGCCCGAAACCGGCTCTAGGAAAGCTAACTAGAGGTGCCCGAAACTGGCTCTAGAAAAACTTAGCTTGAAAATAGAAGAAAAAGAAGCATGAAAATGTGCCTTCTAAAAGAAAGTAAACTTTGGCATAAAATTCGAGTTAAGGAGTTGAATATTCTAGTGAAACTAAGAGAGTCTTAGCATATAACTATTCACAAGCATGCACACACTGCACGAGAGCTATAGGGAGACTCCGGACAGATCCTAACCCTTCCGACAGGTTGCTGCCGCCATAGAGAATGAGCGACAGGTAAGGGACAGTTCATTGTTTGAAGGCCAACACCAAAAATTTTCAGTTCTCTTTTAAGTCTTCATTGCTTGAGGACAAGCAAAAACTTGAGTTTGGGGGTGTGTTGAGTGTGTAAAAGTTCTATTATTTACACCCTTTTTAACCCATATTTCTGCTGCATTCAAGCATCATTGCATTGCATTTAGGTTAGTTTTCAATAAAACATCACAATTATATAAAAGGCACGGATTCTACTGAAAGATGGCTACTTTTGCAGGTATCTGTCACAGTAGATGTCGAAGGCAGGCGCAGGGCAGATAAGCAGGAGAGCTGAACTGGACAAGCAGCTGAAGAAGACGAACCTGTCATGGACCTGTCGTGCCAGCATGATGACAACAGATTTATGAAGAGGAAAAGTGAAGTGGACCTCGATAGATAGAGAAAAATCTGCTTGTCTGTCGTGTGGAAGCCGAATATTTTTCCAAGCCCCGGATCAAAAGATATGTCAAGCCAAAGCTCAAAGGAGAGGAAATCCCTAAAAGCAAGGATGCGGCTGGAAAGTAGGAGACTTTAGAGATTTAGTCTTTATTAGAATCTTACTTTTAATTAAAGTTGTAATCCTTGTTACCTTAGATAACTTGAGCCCAAAGCTTATATAAAGGGCATAGATTAAACCTAGGGCATAACCGATTACCCCATAACCAAAATAAAACCCCTGCCGTCCACCCGTCACCGACATGTTCTAATTTCCCCCTAGGGCTACGGGTTGTTTTGTAAAGTAGTTGCAAGGGTTGCTTTGTTTTAGGATTTTTCAAGTTCAATAAAATAAACTTCAAGTTCTTTGATCTTGGTTTTAATATCTTGCAAGAGCATCGGGAGAGCATTGTGAGGTTATCTATTTACTTAGCATCGGGAGAGTTAAGTATACGAAAGAGGTAAAAGCGCGTTCTCTAGTTTATAGTTGAACCATCTCGTGCTTAGGGATAAGGCGAGGTTAAGTGGCTAAGGAAGAATTCATACACATCGGTGTTCATCCTTCGATTCACGCCGGGAGGTATCATCAAAGACGTGATCATCGACAGACTTGTGCCTAGGGATAGGGCAAGACAGATCTGGGATTCTTGCCAAACTTGAAGTACGGAGTTAGTGTTCGCTGCCGCGACAGCTAACGGACAGCCGCCGCGACAGGTGCTGTCGGCGACGGGCGCGACGACAGAACTGGAGATCCTAAGCAATTCAATACCTGCACTACTGAGCAATTCAATACCAGCCCATTCTCTCTATCTTGATATTTCAATTCCTTTATTTACGTTTTTACAATATTATTCGTGACAACTTCTCATAATTATTTCCTTTACTTCGTGCAGTGAATTTAGGTGAAGCTAAAAGCCCAATCTCTGTGGAGACGATATCCGATACTTCGTATCACTTTACTACTTGCGTCGTGTATACTTGCACTATAATTGCGATAGATTATTTTACACGCAACAACAAGCCATACACAAGCAAGGCATCAAGGAGTCTAAACATGCTCCTAGCAACCTACAACTATCCAACAAAACATTACATGTCCCATTGCTCAAACTATTACATGTCTAACATTAAAATCCATACTTGAAGCACTCAAGGTTAACAACCACACTTGGAGGCACTCCACTTGCCCAAGCAACCCACGAGCTAAGGATCTACAATGTTGAACAAAGAGAGCGTAAGCAATGATGCTTAGTGAGGGTAAGCTCTAAAAACAAACCTCAACATCGCAGGGTCCGAGCACGATCTAGCCAAGGTAAAACACAATCATACCAAGGGTCCACAAGAGCCATGAAGTAAAGATGCATGAGCAATATACAATATAAACGCCATGATCATAAGCTTAACTTCATAATACACATAAGCACATACAAGCATCCCTCAAGGATCATAAACCTCAACATATTGATATACACATCAAACAACATTGGCACCTAGCTAAGACCCGAATACGCGGATAGACATGTTGGAACTCACATCCAACGACCACATTACCTCACGGTGGGATTTCACTCATCACCGGTCTCGCGGAGGGGATTCCACTCAGCCTCACGCCCCGTCGATGGGATTCCACTCATCACCGACTTCATTTAAATACAATTCCGGGCGAACCCGTACTCCTCCTTGGTGACTCAATGCCACCAAGGTCACGCGCGACTTTAGACTCATGTGTACACACTAACATCCTAATGATCGATCATTTGTATTCAAGTAAACTAGTGCCAATATGTACTCATTTCTCATTACTCATTTCAATCACTTTCGTGCTTAGCACGTACTCACCAACATCCATCATCATGCATGTCTCAATAATCACAATTCATACCTCATTTCACATGTATAGTACAATATACATAAACCTTCATAACACATTTCATATGAGACATACACAACCACATAATTAAGTTCATCCAAAGGCTCTAGATCAAGCTCAGGATTAGGCTACCACCCTAATCCTAACTCTAGGTGGGTCTACTAAGCCCAACCTAGTCCATATACTCGAACCAACTATTTTAAAATCATTTAAAGCAATTAACCACTCACCTAAACTTCCAAGATCAAGACCAAGCAAGCCCAACCTTCAACTTCCCGGATTCACTTCTGATGCTTCACCGATGCCCAAATTCGATTCTAATCAATCCCAAACACAAACAAAACATTCGAAATCAATAACTTATCATCGGAACTAACCCGGATTTACATTACCAAGCATCTAACACTCAAAATCAACCCCAAAAATAGAATTTCGAGCAGCCCTTAACACCCACTGAATTCTCCCATTTCAAACACCCAAACAAGCATCAATTACACCCAAAATGATCCTCATATATCATACTACCTACAGCCCCCAAAATCCAACATTAAACAGCCCCAAATCCCATTTTAAAACCCTCCAAAAACCCTCTCAAAGCCAAATTCCGAAAATTCCCAAAATCACTTGAAATTCATATATGATATACCATTTGACTTCCTTATACCTTAACTAAGTATATTAAATCAAAATATTTTACTTAACAACTTAAAAATCTCATTTTTAATCAAAATATTCAAAAATGACATTTTCTAAAACTTCCATGGAAACTAAAATGAAAGGTACTTTTGTGAAGGGTAAGATGAGGGGAAGTCAAAAACGTCCTTACCTTTCAAAATGGAGTGGAAATGAAGAGGCTTTTGGATGAAATAGTAGATTTGGGTAGAGAGCTCTTGTTCCCGTTGGTGTATTTTGAGGGAGAAGATGAATAGTAGAGAATATGTGTTTTATTTCACATGTGACTTATTTTAGGGCTCAAAAGACTACCTTGCCCTTAATGAAATGGGGTATTCACAAGGGCACACCAACTATGGCTATTTGAGATTAAATCTCAAAACATTGTTAACTCTAAGTAGTAAATTTGAAAACGAAAACCCGTAATTATTTTATAATCGTTTTAATTGTAAAACCGAGCCCAAAATAATATTAAAATATTATTTTCACCTAACCCCTAAACCCGAGTGTTACAACTCTCCTCCACTTAAGGAATTTCGTCCCCGAAATTACCTGGTGGAAACAGATACGGAAACTGCTCAACCATATCCGCTTTCCTCTCCCACGTGGCCTCTTCCACACCTCTATGCCTCCACAACACCTTGACCAACTCTATGGTCTTACCACGCAACACCTTGCTATCAGAAGCAAGTATCTCAACAAGCTCTTCATTATAGGACAAATCCGGATTTAACTCTATCTCCTCAACGGGCATTACATGAGAGGGATCCGATCTATATCTCCTAAGCATAGACACATGAAAGACATCATGGATCTTTTCTAACTCAGAAGGTAACCTCAAACGATAAGCTACAGGCCCAATCCTCTCGACTATCTCATACGGACCAATGAACCTCGGACTCAACTTGCCCTTCCGGCCAAATCTCATTACCTTCTTCCACGGAGATACTTTCAGAAACACTTTCTCACCCACTGAGTACTCAATCTCTTTCCTCTTCAAATCTGCATAAGACTTCTGACGATCGGAAGCTGCTTTCAAACGGTCACAAATCAACTTCACTTTTTCTGTGGTTCCCTTAAGCAAGTCTGGCATAGGTAACAACCTCTGACCTGTCTCAGCCCAACAAATCGGAGTCCTACATCGTCTACCATACAAAGCCTCATAGGGTGCCATCTGAATACTAGACTGATAACTGTTGTTGTAAGCAAACTCAACCAACGGTAAGTGCTTCTCCCAAGAACCCTGAAAATCAATCACACAACAACGAAGCATATCCTCTAGAATCTGTATCACTCGCTCTGACTGCCTATCAGACTGCGGATGATAAGATGTGCTGAAACGCAAACGGCTACCTAGAGCACTATGCAAGCAACCCCAAAACCTCGAAGTAAATCTAGGATCCCTATCTGAAACAATAGACTTCGGAAATCCATGAAGTCTCACAATCTCGCGGATGTACAAGTTTGCCAACTTGTCTAAGGAATCCGTAGTGTTCACTGCTAAGAAGTGAGCACACTTAGTGAACCTATCGACAATCACCCAAACTGAATTTTTCTTCGAAGGAGACAAAGGCAACCCCGATATAAAATCCATGGTGATCCTCTCCTATTTCCATTCCGGAATCTTCAAAGGCTGTAGCAAACCTGAAGGAACCTGATGCTCTGCCTTCACTCTCTGACAAACCATGCAACGGCTCACATACTCGGCTACATCTCTCTTCAAACCAACCCAGTAGTAATCATCCCTCAAATCTCGGTACATTTTGGTACTACCCGGATGCATAGAAAAGGGACTCGAATGTGCTTCACTCAAAATCTGACGTCTCAACTCAACATCTTCTGGTACAACAATTCTATCTCTAAAGCACAACAAGCTCTCACCACTGAAACTATACTCAGTCGGTCTTCCTTCGGCTATGTCTTGAACATGAGGAACTAGGCTCGCATCTTGCAACTGCTTCTCTCTAATCAACTGAATCAAAGAAGGCTTCACTTGCAACTCGGTGATCAAACCACCATCATCGGACACACTCAATCTAGCAAACATAGCTCTCAACTCAACGACCACTTTTCTACTCAAAGCATCGGCTACTACGTTTGCTTTACCCGGATGGTATTCAATGGTCAAATCATAGTCTTTTAACAACTCTAGCCACCTTCTCTGTCTCAAGTTCAACTCTTTCTGTGTCATTAAGTACTTCAAGCTCTTGTGATCGGTGTAAACTATACACTTCTCACCATACAAATAGTGACGCCAAATTTTCAATGCAAAAACAACTGCGGCCAACTCTATATCATGAGTAGGATAGTTCTTCTCATGAATCTTCAACTGTCTAGAAGCATAAGCAACGACTCTCCTATCTTGCATCAAGACACATCCTAAGCCTACGTAGGAAGCATCACTGTAAATCACAAACTCCTTACCTGAGACAGGCTGCACCAACACTGGAGCATTCGTCAAAGCTTCTTTCAATTTTTCAAAGGCCTTCTGTCTTGCATCTGACCATTCAAACTTGACTCCCTTTTGCAACAACTTAGTCAAGGGAGCAGCTACTCTAGAGAAGCCATCAACAAACCTCATATAGTAACCGGATAATCCTAGGAAACTCCTAATCTCGGTCACGGACTTAGGTTGTTTCCACTCAACAATAGCCTCAATCTTCGATGGATCAACTCGGATACCTTCAGCCGAAACAACATGGCCAAGAAATACAACCTCTCGAATCCAGAAGTCACATTTACTAAGCTTTGCATACAACTGATTGCTCAACAATCTCTGTAAGACAAATCTCAAGTGCTCATCATGCTCTTCTTCTGTCTTCGAATACACAAGTATATCATCAATGAAGACAACCACAAAACGGTCTAGATAGTCCCTAAAAATCCTGTTCATCATGTCCATGAATGTTGCTGGTGCATTCGTGAGCCCAAATGGCATCACAAGAAACTCATAGTGACCATACCTAGTCCTAAAAGCTATCTTCGGAACATCACACTCTTTCACTTTCAACTGATAGTACCCGGATCTCAAATCTATCTTCGAGAACACTGAAGCACCTCTCAACTGATCAAACAAATCATCTATACGAGGCAACGGATACTTGTTCTTCACAGTCAACTGATTCAACTGTCTATAGTCAATACACATGCGCATGCTACCATCTTTCTTTTTCACAAACAACACTGGAGCACCCCACGGAGAACTACTAGGCCTAATGAAACCACGGTCTAATAATTCTTGCAACTGGCTCTTCAATTCTTTCAACTCTTTCGGAGCCATACGATACGGAGCTATCGAAACTGGATTAGACCCTGAAACTGTCTCAATCACAAACTCAACATCTCTGTCAGGAGGCAAACCCGGCAACTCTTCAGGAAACACATCTGGAAAGTCACACACTGTTCTGATATCTTTCGGTCTAGCTTCACTCATGTCCGGATTCATAACATAAGCTAAATAGGCCCCACATCCAGAGTCCATCAACCTATGAGCCTCTAAAGCTGACACCACATTGGACAAGAACTTAATGTTCTCACCCACTACCACTACCTCGTAGTCATCAGAAAGCTTCAAAGAAATTCTCTTTGTCTCAAAATCCACACTAGCCCGATACTCAACCAACCAATCCATACCCAATATAATATCAAAACCGTAGAAGGGAAGTTCCATCATATCAACTGAAAACACATGACCCTGAATCTTCAGTGGACACCTCCTATACATACGTCTAACCACAACTGTCTCACCAAAAGAACTAGTAACATGCATACCTACATCTAAGATCTCAACAGGGATATCTAACTTCTGTGCATGCTCACTCAAAATGTAGGAAAGCGTAGAACTCGAATCAACCAAAGAAAGCAAAGACATAGACTGTAACTCGAAATTACCTGCTATCACATCGGTGTCGTTCCCCGCCTCTCTCTGAGCATAGACTCTCGCTGGTCCTCCCGCCTCCGGTTGTACAGCCACAACATGAGCAAGGTTCCTCTGAGCATCTACCCTAGGTGCATCAGCCCTAGGCTGGAAGTAGCCACGACCGCACCCACGGCCTCTATGAAAATCATTAGCTCTCGCAGGAGCCTGAGCAATGTTCGGTGCCTGAGCCGCCTGATGCGGACAATCCCTCCTAAAGTGGTCCCTCGAACCACAGTTCCAGCAGGCATGGAAATTACCCCAACACTCACCAGCATGCTGCCTCCCACAACGGGTACACTCGGGCAACCGCCCTCCTCCTCTATGGCCCTGATGGCCCCTACCATGGTGGCCACCGCCACGTCTATGGTCAAACTGATGTCCGCCACCTCTGTGCCTCTTGGCATCTCTACCATCATAGTTGTTGTGCCTCTTACCAGAACTAGATCCCCCAGATCGCTTGGCAAGCCCCAAGCTGTGCTCAATGTCCTTGGCTCTAGCAACCAAGACATCAAAGTCAGAATAATCAGAAGCTAAGGTATACCTCTTAACTTCCTCATGGAGTCCGTATTTGAAACGATCGCATCGAACCCTCTCAGTAGGTACTAACTCCGGAGCATACTGACTCAGACGAACGAAACGAATCTCATAATCAGTTACAGAAGTATCTCCCTGAGTGAGAGCCATGAACTCTCTCTTCTTCTCATCCAGGTACCTCGGTCCCAAGTACCTCTTTGGGAAGGCAGACTCAAAGAACTCCCAATCAATCTTTGTCTCTGGAACCCCGGTAGTAATGGTGACCCACCAGGTGTAGGCATCACCCTGAAGCAACGAGATCACACAACCCAACCTACGTGCGCCCGCACAACCCATTTGAGCCAAGATACGAACTGTCTTCTCCAACCATAACTCCGACCTCTCCGGAGTAGATCCTCTAAACTCCTCGGCCCCTAAGCTACGGAGCCTCTCCAAAGGTAGACTAGCATCATCACACCTAGGCTGAGCTGCAGCCTGAGCTCCCGCAACTGCGGCCTGGAATGCTCCCGCTATTGCTTGCACAAGCGGAGTCATGTCAATTCCAGCTGGACCTTGGCCACCTTGAGGTCCATTTCCTCCGGCTCCATCCTCGCCCCCAACTCCAGGTGGAGGAGGTGGGTGTGGTGGAGGTGGTGGAGGAGCGCCAACTCCCGCGGCCACCGGCCCTTCTAGGTGAGCCTCCGCACCAACTGCCGGCTCAACAGGAGCCGCAACTCGTGGTTCCTGACGAACCAACCTCGGTCTACCTCTCGGTCTAGACATCGCTCTCACAGATATTAACTACAACCACAACAACAAAACATACAAGCTGGGTTAGCAAGGCAAGGCTTCCAAGTGTTCAAGTACGTTCCCTCACTTAAAAATCATTTTCCAATGTAATAGTAGCAATGGGACTCACACACACATACTTTAAATAAAACAGCCAACATACTTGTCACACAAGCAATCATTCTTGCAAAACAAGCAAACACTGTGCATATCAATTTAAAAACTTAAACTTACCTCACTTACCTGCCCAAGGTCTCGGTAACCTTAGGCTCTGATACCAACAAGTGTAACCCCCTCGTCCCAGTCTGGTCGGATGACCGGTCCGAGTGGGCCACACGGGGAAAACCGCAGCGAAACCCGTTAAGGTTTCCCCTCAGTTAACGACCCTAAAATTTTCTTTTTGTTTTATCTTGTTTATATGCGTAAATTAATCCTACATAAGGCACAGCAGCGGAAATACAAACATTTCAACATACATCGACCAACCCAACCATTAAACAGTTCATTTTAATGTTTTACAGCAGGCCGTTTCGAAACGCCCTTAGGGTGTTCCGAAACGCCCTTAGGGTGTTCCGAAACGCCTTGACTTAGTCAACGGGCCTGGGTCAACCATAAGGTGACCGTTCCGAAACAGGGGAGACCCGTATCGGAATGACCTTGACGGTCAATATCTCGTGGTCAACGAGATTTGACCGTTTTGAAACACCAAAGGCCCGTTTCGGAACGCCTTTATCTCGTCAATTTCTCAAAATTCAGTAGCAAAAATGTTCCGAAACGACCCTCATCCGTTTCAAAACGGCAGGCCATTTGCAAAGGAACCGTTCCGGAACAGAGGGACCCGTTCCGAAACGCCCCCTGTCTGCAGACTCGATTGGGCTGTTTTAGGGCACAAGGGTGCCCCAAAACACCTCACAACACCATACAAATTAAACTTAAGGCATACCAACCATACTAGCATGCTTCAACAAGATTTAGACAAGTCTAACACTAAGGCAACACCCCACAACATGCATTCATTCAATCATCATTCAAACATAAGGATGGCTCCTAAGGCATTTAACTAACACTCAAAAGAGCAATTTAGGCATGAGTTAACATTCATCAACACAAGCCATACACAAGCAAGGCATCAAGGAGTCTAAACATGCTCCTAGCAACCTACAACTATCCAACAAAACATTACATGTCCCATTGCTCAAACTATTACATGTCTAACATTAAAATCCATACTTGAAGCACTCAAGGTTAACAACCACGCTTGGAGGCCCTCCACTTGCCCAAGCAACCCACGAGCTAAGGATTTGCAATGTTGAACAAAGAGAGCGTAAGCAATGATGCTTAGTGAGGGTAAGCTCTAAAAACAAACCTCAACATCGCAGGGTCCGAGCACGATCTAGCCAAGGTAAAACACAATCATACCAAGGGTCCACAAGAGCCATGAAGTAAAGATGCATGAGCAATATACAATATAAACACCATGATCATAAGCTTAACTTCATAATACACATAAGCACATACAAGCATCCCTCAAGGATCATAAACCTCAACATATTGATATACACATCAAACAACATTGGCACCTAGCTAAGACCCGAATACGCGGATAGACATGTTGGAACTCACATCCAACGGCCACATTACCTCACGGTGGGATTTCACTCGTCACCGGTCTCGCGGAGGGGATTCCACTCATCCTCACGCCCCGTCGATGGGATTCCACTCATCACCGACTTCATTTAAATACAATTCCGGGCGAACCCGTACTCCTCCATGGTGACTCAACGCCACCAAGGCCACGCGCGACTTTAGACTCATGTGTACACACTAACATCCTAATGATCGATCATTTGTATTCAAGTAAACTAGTGCCAATATGTACTCATTTCTCATTACTCATTTCAATCACTTTCGTGCTTAGCACGTACTCACCAACATCCATCATCATGCATGTCTCAATAATCACAATTCATACCTCATTTCACATGTATGGTACAATATACTTAAACCTTCATAACACATTTCATATGAGACATACACAACCACATAATTAAGTTCATCCAAAGGCTCTAGATCAAGCTTAGGATTAGGCTACCACCCTAATCCTAACTCTAGGTGGGTCTACTAAGCTCAACCTAGTCCATATACTCGAACCAACTATTTTAAAATCATTTAAAGCAATTAACCACTCACCTAAACTTCCAAGCTCAAGACCAAGCAAGCACAACCTTCAACTTCCCGGATTCACTTCCGATGCTTCACCGATGCCCAAATTTGATTCTAATCAATCCCAAACACAAACAAAACATTCGAAATCAATAACTCATCATCGGAACTAACCCGGATTAACATTACCAAGCATCCAACACTCAAAATCAACCCCAAAAACAGAATTTCGAGCAGCCCTTAACACCCACTGAATTCTCCCATTTCAAACACCCAAACAAGCATCAATTACACCCAAAATGATCCTCATATATCATACTACCTACAGCCCCCAAAATCCAACATTAAACAGCCCCAAATCCCACTTTAAAACCCTCCAAAAACCCTCTCAAAGCCAAATTCCGAAAATTCCCAAAATCACTTGAAATTCATATATGATATACCATTTGACTTCCTTATACCTTAACTAAGTATATTAAATCAAAATACTTTACTTAACAACTTAAAAATCTCATTTTTAATCAAAATATTCAAAAATGACATTTTCTAAAACTTCCATGAAAACTAAAAGAAAGGTACTTTTGTGAAGGGGAAGCTGAGGGGAAGTCAAAAACGTCCTTACCTTTCAAAATGGAGTGGAAATGAAGAGACTTTTTGATGAAATAGTAGATTTGGGTAGAGAGCTCTTGTTCCCGTTGGTGTATTTTGAGGGAGAAGATGAATAGTAGAGAATAGGTGTTTTATTTCACATGTGACTTATTTTAGGGCTCAAAAGACTACCTTGCCCTTAATGAAATGGGGTATTCAGAAGGGCACACCAACTATGGCTATTTGAGATTAAATCTCAAAACATTGTTAACTCTAATTAGTAAATTTGGAAACGAAAACCCGTAATTATTTTATAATCATTTTAATTGTAAAACCGAGCCCAAAATAATATTAAAATATTATTTTCACCTAACCCCTAAACCCGGGTGTTACATGGTAGGCCTTTCCTATGTGGGAGTTGAATTGGTAACTTAACTCCTTATTTCCTATTGATGCTAGTATGCCTTGCCTATTTGATTGTGAGAAATGTGGTTTGAATGGTATGTGTATTTTGATATATGTATGTGATGAGCATGTGATAGAAATGGTGGATATGTGATGTGGTAAATGAAATTGGCACTAATTATCTTTACCAGGTGTAAATGATCGATCATTGGGATTAGTGTGCACACAAATTGAGTCAAAACGTACGTGGCCTTGATGGCGTTGAGTCATCAAGGAGGAGTACGGTGATGTAACATTCCACCGAAAATTTATTTATATTCTACGGGATGATGAGTGGAATCCCATCCGTAGGGCATGTGGTGATGAGTGGAATCCCGCCCATGCAAGGTCCGGTGATGAGTGTAATCCCACCGAGGTAATGTGGTTGTTAAGGTTAAATCCGCACATCCGAGTAAACTAATAGTGGCCAATGATATTGCTTTTATGCTTATGACGTTTTAATTGAGATATTTGTTGTTGAGCTTAGTATGATGTGAGATGCCATATTATGACTCTTGAAAGACTAGCTAGGTTGACTTGTTGATTACCTATGTATGTTGTATGTGAGATTAAGTTAGCTTACGCTCTCATTTTCAACAATGCAGATCATTAGCGTGGTGTTAGCACGGAGCAAGGCGAAAAAGGGCTTTCTAAGTTTTTGTTGCTCAAGTACGGTTTAACAATTATGTAGTAGTTTAGCAATGTGGCAAGAGTGTGTTTTGTATGAGCAATGTATGACTCATATATGTGGTTGATGTTTATGAATTGACTTTGATTGTAAACATTTTATGCCTTGTCAAATGCTTGTGTGATGGCATGCCTTATGAATGTTTAAGTTTCTTTTGGATGGCATGTAAACCTTATTGAGAATAATTGTGCCTATTGGCTTTTAAGTCCTCAAGCATGCCCTTATATGTAAGGTTGCCTTTTGTGTAAATGTCATGAATGGATGTTTCTTCTTATGCATTGCGTGTTTGAGCTTGTTTGACATAGGATCCATGCCTCTAGAACATGCTTGTAAGTGTTGAGTGCTCCTCAGGGTCGTTTAGGGCCTTTAGAGTTGTTGAAAAATGTTTAAATCTGGTTTTCAAGGGTTGCAGACAGCCCATGTTTCGAAACAGGCTGATGCGTTTCGGAATGGGTAAGGCTTCAGGGACCCCGTATCAGAACTCGTTTCGATACGGTTTGGCCACTGTGAACCCCTATTCTGAAATGAGTATCGGAACACTTTGGCTACTGGAAATCTGAGAATTTGCCGAGATGAAAGCGTTTCGAAACGGGTCTAAGGGTTTTGAAACGGTCAATATCTCGTTGACCACGAGATGCTTCCAGCATGTTCTAGATTCTTCTAAAATGTTCTAGATGCTTCCAGTATGTTCTAGATTCTTTTAGAATGTTCTAGAATCTTCAAGAATCTTCTAGTCTTATAGAATTTTTCAGGGCGTTCTAGGTGTCTCTAGACCTTTGGAGAGCATCCCGGATCGTTCTAGACTTGTGTAGGACCTCCTAGAACCTCCTAGATTCACGTAGAGACGTCTTAAGAGTGTTGTAGGCCTCTCTAGGCTGTTCTAGATCTGTAACACCCGTATTTTGGCGTGGAGTTAGTCGGGTTAGTTGGTCTGAATCGATAAAATTTATTTTAATCAAGTTGACCTAGGCTTGACCTAATTGAGCTTTTAAATAAAAAGGAGTGACCATTTGGTAATTCAGCCAAAACAATTTAAAAAGTAGACCACCTTTTTGAAGTTAAAGGAACACAAAAAAAAGAAAAGGGAAAAGTGGTCTTCCCCATCTCTCCAACGTGAAATGCTCATAAACCCTCCCCACACCCCCCCTAAATCACTATTCCATTAAATTTCTTCTTCAACTCAAAGCCATTTTCAAAAGTAATTACATATCTACACCCTCCTCTCCATCCTCTACATTTACCTAGTTTCAAAAATTAAAACTATCATCTTTTGAAATTTGGGGATTCAATGAAAGCTTGAGTTTTTATTGAGTTTTTCAATTGATTTTTAAATATCAAGTTGAGTTTTGGTTTAGTCACCTTAAAATACCTATAATATGTTGAAATGAGTGAGTTTGGGTGAAAACCCGAAATGGGTCCTTGTGGTCATTTTTAAAGTGTCTAAAACTTGGTTTTTGGTGAGTTTTAGGGTTAGGTTGAAGGGCTGATGGGTTAGGGATGTTAAGAAGGTGTTTTGGGACCATTTGGGTGTCATTTGGGTGTTTGAAAACATGGTTTTTAGCTAGGTTTTAAGGGAGCTCGAAAATGGACTTTTGGGTGATTATTTGGGTTGAAATTTGTTGAAGTATGGCTTGTACTTATGGGATGAGTTGATGACTGAGTTTTAGCATTGATTTGAGAAGTAATGGATGTGTTTTGATTGGCTAGAAACAATAGGAGACATTAGAGAAGCAACGAGATCGAATCCGGGCATATAGGAGGCTTTCTTTGGTTGCTAAGGAAAGGTGGTGAGTGACTTTAAATATGTTTTAAAGTTGGTTCAAGTGTGTGTAGTGTATGCGTTGGAATGTGCTTGGTAGGCCTTTCCTATGTGAGAGTTGAATTGGTAACTTAACTCTTTTTTTCCTATTGATGCTAGTATGCCTTGCCTATTTGATTGTGAGAAATGTGGTTTGAATGGTATGTGTATTTTGATATATGTATGTGATGAGCATGTGATAGAAATGGTGGATATGTGATGTGGTAAATGAAATTGGCACTAATTATCTTTACCGGGTGTAAATGATCGATCATTAGGATTAGTGTGCACACAAATTGAATCAAAACGTACGTGGCCTTGATGGCGTTGAGTCATCAAGGAGGAGTACGGTGATGTAACATTCCACTGGAAATTTATTTATATTCTACGGGATGATGAGTGGAATCCCATCCGTAGGACATGTGGTGATGAGTGGAATCCCGCCCATGCAAGGTCCGGTGATGAGTGTAATCTCACCGAGGTAATGCGGTTGTTAAGGTTAAATCCGCACATCCGAGTAAACTAATAGTGGCCAATGATATTGCTTTTATGCTTATGACGTTTTAATTGAGATATTTGTTGTTGAGCTTAGTATGATGTGAGATGCCATATTATGACTCTTGAAAGACTAGCTAGGTTGACTTGTTGATTACCTATGTATGTTGTATGTGAGATTAAGTTAGCTTACGCTCTCATTTTCAACAATGCAGATCATTAGCGTGGTGTTAGTACGGAGCAAGGCGAAAGGGGCTTTCTAAGTTTTTGTTGCTCAAGTACGGTTTAGCAATTATGTAGTAGTTTAGCAATATGGCAAGAGTGTGTTTTGTATGAGCAATGTATGACTCATATATGTGGTTGATGTTTATGAATTGACTTTGATTGTAAACATGTTATGCCTTGTCAAATGCTTGTGTGATGGCATGCCTTATGAATGTTTAAGTTGCTTTTGGATGGCATGTAAACCTTATTGAGATGAATTGTGCCTATTGGCTCTTAAGTTCTCAAGCATGCCCTTATATGTAAGGTTGCCTTTTGTGTAAATGACATGAATGGATGTTTCTTCTTATGCATTGCGTGTTTGAGCTTGTTTGACATAGGATCCATGCCTCTAGAACATGCTTGTAAGTGTTGAGTGCTCCTTAGGGTCGTTTAGGGCCTTTAGAGTTGTTGAAAAATGTTTAAATCTAGTTTTCAAGGGTTGCAGACAGCCCGTATTTCGAAACAGGCTGATGCGTTTCAGAACGGGTAAGGCTTCAGGGACCCCGTATCAGAACTCGTTTCGATACGGTTTGGCCACTGTGAACCCCTATTCCGAAATGAGTATCAGAACACTTTGGCTACTGGAAATCTGAGAATTTGCCGAGATGAAAGCGTTTCGAAATGGGTCTAAGGGTTTTGAAACGGTCAATATCTCGTTGACCACGAGAAGTTGACCGTTGAGGGTGTTTCGGAACGGTTGACCTCCGTTCCGATACGACCTCCTCGTGTGGGCTTGGGGTAGTTGACCAAGTCAAGGCATTTCGATACGCCTCAATGGTGTTTCGAAACGGCCTGCCTAATGGATTAAAATTGGACTGTTTATCTGTCGGTTTGAGTTCCGTTGTGTGTCTTTCCTCGAATTCTTCCGCTGATGTGTTCACATAGGATTTAAATGTGCCTTTAGAGAAGATTAATTTAAAAGAAAAAATTTAGGGTTGCTAACCGAAGGGGAACCTTAACGGGTTTCGCTTCGGTTTTCCCCGTGTGGCCTACTCGGACCGGTCATCCGGCCAGACCAGGACGAGGGGATTACAAGATCCATCTTTGGTTCATGCATGGCCTTAAAACGTCCAAGACACTTTATTTTACCTTGGTTGGCCCGAGTGCACCTAGGGGGCACTTCTCGGTCGATCTTGGTGTACTTTGGCGGGGCGTGACACTAGGTAGATATTTTTAATTATATAATATTTTTATATCTTCAATATTTTGTTCATCTACTTAATTAGATTATTTTTTATATGAATAAATTATTGAAGATAAAAAATAAATTTAATTTTATAAAATTATTTTTATGATATCATTTAATATAAATATAATTTAATACACATTTTAATCTCCTTAATAATAATGATTTACAATTAAATCCAAACTCATCTCAAGCTCGATTACTATTTTATAAATTGTAAACAAATTGAGTGCACATCCCATTAAATAGTATATATGTTAATATTAATCAAAGTCATTTCATATTCTTTTAGTCTGAAACATAATCCATACAATATAGTAGAAGTATTCTTTCTAGTAAAACAAGTTTGGTTAAAGACAAATTTCCCAACTGCAAACAAAAGAAGAAGAAAAACACAGAAATAAAGAAAAAAGTTTCTTTATAACTTGATTATTTTAACAAGTTTCCCAACAATGAGCTGTGCATCCAAGTCGTTATATAATTCTGATACAACTGTAAATTTAGCTAACTCATCCACCTATGTTACTGAAAATGCAACTTTGATTTTCTCAACTTGGCCGGATAACAGTACGCCTACAGTTTCAACTGATTCCGGCATTAGCTTGCCACCGGGACCCTTCACCAGAAGCTGAAACCCAACTGTAAGCAAGCATCCACTACTATTACTCCCACCCGTTTCACCATGATAACGAGGTGAAGCACTAGGAAGGATTGCAAATCCTGATGGTAAAATCACCACCTGCGACGAATCACCGCTGTTCATCGCCCCACTCATTGACGCTTCATCCACCGGTGCGTACACAATCAGTGCACCCGATGCATCGCTCCAAGTTTCCTGTAAAATTACCATGCCACTATTGGGGAGACCGGTACTAAAGAGTGTGACACAGTCGCCTTGTCCCGGGCCCTTCACAACATTGAACATTGCCGGCATTGGTCTGCCATTTGACAAAATGTCCCACTGACACCGATTCCGTTCGTCTCGCAGGAAATCGAACAGCCTTTGCTGAGTTATTGGCATCCAAACCGTAGTAGCAGCGCTCAGAACAACCCCACAAGGCTCACCGGGGCAATTTTCATTCTTCCGAACCATGATCCTTACATCTTCACCAGCATTACCAACATTAAGATTGCCCCATTTAATCACACTCGAAGCACAAATTCCGGCAGTGAAGCTACATGTCATGCGTCGCGCAAGCTTTAACATGCTTTTCCGGCTAGCTGCAGTCATTCCTGGGCCAGAATGGCATGTATCAGATGAGGATTCATTTATATTTTTTTTTAAGAAGAAAAACAGTTGCTTTGTTCTCACCATGGATAGCAGGGGACATTAGTTGTGCGAAGCGATGGCATTGTCTTTGGAGAGTGGCGATCCACCTTTGCGCACCAAAGCCGTGACCCGAACCGAGTAATGGGCGCAAGAGATGGTGGACTGTGCTCTCATCGTATTCCGAGTGTTCAACCCATGTAACCTGGCATTTAGGAACTTGTTGGCTTCATTCATATCAACTTTTAACAATACATGTTTCTCATTATATTACATTTAAGCAATCAACTACCTTGGAATACTTGTCCATATCTTGGATAATACATCCAGAAGGAAGCCTCCTGCAGTTTGGCAACATCTGCGGATTTGCGGCATTGCTAGGATCAATAGAAACATCCGCAACCGCCCACACACCATCCGAATGCTGCTTGCAGAACCGGACGAATCGAACTCGTCGAATAGGAGCCAAAGGTGAAAGAACTTGAAATTCAGCATCCATCTGCAAGTATGATATTTGCATTAGGCCAAAGCTAAGTAATGAAGGTGGAAAGAACAGGGAGTTAAAATGATACCACTTGTAGTGCATTGTCTCTGGTTCCACCGGTACCGCTTGATAGCACATCGACGGTTGCTGCACTTGCAATCAGGCAGGGAAACATTTCCGCCCAACGATTCTATATTGAGATTAAACCAATAATATCAGTGATTCACCATATAATTATATATTTATGAGAAAGTTAGATGAACGGGGTGGCGTACCGCATCCATTAGCGTCTCAACCAGGGCCAAGCCGCGAAGGAGAACCAGTCTTGTTTCCCTTGTAGGCGCCTCAACTGTGTATCCACTAGGTTGGTGCAAGCCTTTGGTCCAAAGGGGATTAGCCATCTGCGCCATCTTAAGTAATTCATCCATGGCTGCTACTGCAACATCTACCAAGGCCGACCTGTCATATGGTAATTCATCGGCAGCAACACAAGGTTTTATTAATGGCATCAATGCTGCCCAATCATCAACCTCAAATCCCATTGGCCATGTATTGCCTCCATTGTTCGATCCACAAGGACTAGGATCCGCAGAGGACGACGAAGGTCTGCCTGGGAACGCTTTTGTTACGGCGGATATCCGGCTTATCTCCTCCTTTAATCGAGCATTCTCAACACTAAGTCGGTACCATTCCAAAGAAATTTCACCAGGCATTTCTGGACCGCCGCAGTTGTTGCATATCCGGCTGGTTATCTCCTGCTTTAAGAAACCATTCTCGGCTCGGAGTCTATCGTTTTCTTGTTTAAGAGTCTCATTCTCATGGCGTTCAATTTGGGTCTGGTTTAAAACAAAAACTTGCATCATTACCAATCCCAAACTCAAAAAACAAACACCAAAACGAATTATCAACTAACCTTCAACTGGGTTCTCCTGTTTTGAAACCAGAACTTAATTTGCTTGTTCTGCAAGCCTAACCTCAGGCCAAGTTCAGTTTTTTGTTTTTCATCAGGGTGAGGACAATACTTGAAGAAACTGGACAAGGATTGCAATGAAACAAACATCAATAACCAAAACCCAAGAAAACAAATATTGTAATAAAAGGAAGGAAGCATACGATTCAAGCTCTTGTATTTGTTGCGGAGTGTGCCTATGGAACTTCTTGTTCTTCTTCTTAGGAGGTCCTCCATTATCAGCCGGCGGTGCACCTTCAAAACTATCACTGCTCTCGAATCCGGCCAAGTCTAAACTCGGATCAAAGTTTTCTCCAACTCCAATCAGACCAATCCCACTATGACTATCCATTCTTTAACAAACGATATACAGCCAAGATCAGAACAAAATATAACAAACTAGGTAATAAATTAATTAAAAAGAAAGAAAGATAATCTTTTTTTGTAACAATTTTATCACTACAAACACAGAATAAAGAAAAGCTGCTTTCTTTTCTACGCCCATGCACGACTCTCTCTCAAGAAAATCGGTATGGACGCCGCGGAAAGACTGATAAATGTGAAAACCCTAATCTTTTGAAGCTGCATGTTTGACCCCAACGAACTATTTTATTATAAAAAAGAATACAAAGGAAAAAGAAAAAGCAAAACCCAGAATAGGTCTGATGCGCAGCAATTGTTGATGGCATGCAGTTCCTAACTGAAAGGTCTGATGCGAACAATGTAAAAAGTGATCACATGAATCTACACTCCACCTCAAGCTCGTAGTTACACAGACTAGAGTTCCAGCTTGGATCTTTGATGTAGAATCCATTGAAAAAAATATTATCTAGTTTTTAAGGTTAAACTAGAACATCTTCTTCTATCTTTTAGGATGGATGGTTAAGATAGAACCAAATAGTTTTTCAGGCTAAACTATAACCTTTTCATCTATCTTTTTGATTGGCTAAGATAGAACCATTAAATAGGGAAGAAAACAGCAAAATTAAACGAGTAGAAATTTCACTAGAAATGTAAGATTCCAACGAGGGAGAAGCCAAGGAACGAGTGTGGCCTAATGACAGCAGCGGAAAAGAAAAAGCAATGTGCATCTGAAAAATCAGATCATGGCCAATCTGTTTCAGATTAGAGATAACAACAGTGGTGACGACATCAAGACCGTTGTTGGCTCATGATACCATGTGAGAAAGGGGCCATGGTGGCCGGAGATGCAATGAATAATGGTGGTTTGTGTGTGTGATCGGTGGTTAGAGATTTGTTGTTTGAAGAAGATGAACAAGATATTTTCTAAAGAGAACAATGTGTTTTTCTGTATTTTCTTATTATTCTTAATTATCAAATGTATACAGAGTAAGTCTTTAAATAGGCTGATATAGAGTTCTAATATAACTAAAACTATACTTTTATCTTTAATTTAAATAATACTTATTCCTAATTTAAATAAGACTTCTATTAAATCTAAACTACTGATTAGGAATAAACTTTAATTACACATTAAATCAAAACTCTAACACTCCTCGTCAACTTACACTCCCCCTCAAGCTCTAACACTTCTCGGATAACTTACACACATTCACAGTATGATTTAAGAACAAACAACCCAAATATTTTAAGAACAAGAAAGGTGATACCTTGTAAATTTCACAAAAACACAAAAGACAAGGCAAAGCTGTTCCGGAAAAATTAAGAGTTATTAGTGCTGGGCTTGAACGTTGGTTTAGGCAAATAAAGAAGGAAAAGAAGATCAGTATTTCTACTTTGAGAAGAAGACTTGATGAGTTGAACTCACAATACCCGAGTGATGAGGTATTGGGTGAGTTGGTGGATACAAAGCTGGCCTTGAATATTGAGTTAGATAAGGAGGAAATTTATTGGGAACAACGTGCTAGAGCGAATTGGCTGAGCAATGGCGATCAGAACACGAGTTTTTTCCACTGTTATGCTAGCCAAAGGAAAAGACAGAATCGGGTTACATGTTTAGTGGCGGATGATGGGACTTTTTTCGATAACAATGATAAGGTAATGGATATTGCAGTCCAATACTTTAAGAACCTATTCACTTCGAGAGGTACCGGTGATCCTAGTTTGATTTTGGAAGGCATTAACAATGTGATTTCTGATGAAACGAACCTCTCCCTAATGCGTAGCTTCACAAAGGAGGAGGTATTTGCGGCGCTGAAGTCTATGAGCCCTCTAAAGGCGTGTGGGGCTGATGGTTTAGGTACGATTTTTTATCAACGGTTCTGGGGAATCCTCGGTGATGATATTGCTGATTATTGTATTGAGGTGCTTAAAGGAAATTTCCCGATTGAAGAAATCAATTCTACTCACATTGTTTTGATTCCCAAGACTCCTTCGGCCAGTTCTATGTCTCAATTTCGGCCGATATCCCTATGCAATGTCCTTTTTAAAATCATATCAAAGATGTTGGCTAACAGATTGAAGCTGGTGATCGATTCCTGTATCGATGAAGCCCAAAGCGCGTTTATTCCAGGCCGGCTCATAATAGATAATATTATTACAGCATATGAAATTCTCCATCACTATAAAAGGAAGAAATTCGGTCGCAGAGGCTCCTTTGATCTCAAATTGGATATGAGCAAAGCCTATGATTGTGTTGAGTGGGAATTCCTACGGAAAGTTATGCTGAGGTTGGGTTTTTGTGCAGCTTGGTCTGATTTGATTCTGAAATGTGTGACCACTGTATCTTATTCAGTCACAATAAATGGCCTTATCAATGATTCTTTCACTCCTACTCGTGGGTTGCGTCAGGGCAATCCACTCAGCCCCTATCTATTTCTATTTTGTGGAGAGGGCCTCTCTTCACTACTAAGACGTGCAACCGCTGATGGTTCACTCCACAGTGAAAGAATTGCTCGGGGTGCACCTCTGATTAGTCACCTCCTTTTCGCAGACGATTGCTTGATTTTGGGGAAAGCACTGGCTAGTAGTGCTATCAATTTGAAGTCGCTGCTCTCTCACTATGGAGAGTGTTCCAGACAGTTGATTAATTATGACAAATCTCAAGTTTTGTTTAGTTCCAATGTCCTTACTGATAATAGATCTGATGTTTGTAGGATCCTAAATGTTTCCGAGGTCGCCAATCCTGAAACATATTTAGGCCTTCCAGCTATTGTTGGTAGAAATAAAAAGGTAGCTTTTCGTTACCTAAAGGAGAAACTAAGCAAACATGCGGATTCGGGCAATTACATACAACTTTCGCAAGGGGTAAGGAGGTTTTTATTAAGTCCATTTTACAGTCTATACCACTCTTTGCGATGTCATGTTTTTTGCTGCCAGCTTCTTTCTGTAAAGAATTAGAAGCAATCATCGCAAGATACTGGTGGCAGAAACAAATGAACAAGAGGGGCATTCATTGGAGTACATGGCATGAGCTTTGTAAGCTAAAGGAAGAAGGTGAGTTGGGTTTCCGTGACTTTGGAAAATTCAACATCGCTTTACTAGCGAAGCAGGGGTGGCGCATGCTTATGAATCCTGGGTCCTTGATGGCCCAGCTCCTTCGTGCTAAATACTTTCCGCAAGGCTCTTTTCTTCATGCTCGCTTAAGGTCATCTCCATCCTTAATTTGGCGCAGCATTTGGTCTTCTAAACGGTTATTAGAGATGGGTATCGGATGGAAGATTGGTGATGGACGAAGTGTGTCAATCTGGAATGACTTTTGGCTCCCTAAATTTCCCTCTGAGAAAATTTCTACTGCCTATACTACAAATGTTACTAAAGTCTCTGATCTTATAATCCCTGGGGAGCAGTGTTGGAATTCGAATCTAATTAATAAGATCTTTTCTAATGAGGAGGCTGAATGCATTCTTAGTATTTCTCTTCCAAGGTTTCCTCAACGGGACTTGTTAAGGTGGAACGGTGAAGGAACTGGGCTCTATACGGTTCGAAGTGGCTATAAGGCGCTTATGGGGGTATCTACACAAGACCCTTCCTCTCAATCCCTATTCAGATATATCTGGAAAATTCCTTGTCCATCAAAAATCAGAATTACTGTGTGGAGACTGGTAAGAAATTTCGTCCCTACCTTACAGAATCTAGTTTATCGAAGAATTATTTCTGACTCTAGATGTGAGAGATGCTACTTAGCTAGTGAATCTAGCATACATATCCTTAGGGACTGTTTTTATGCTAAGGAGATATGGTCTACATTGGGCTTTGATTTTTCCAATTTATCCCATATTGACAGTTTAGCAGAATAGTTATTGAAAGTTTTTCAGTCCAGCAACAACAACATACATAGAAAAATTATTATCACAATTTGGGCAGTTTGGTTCTCTCGAAATAAGCTTTTCAACGAAGGGATCATCCAGAGAGTTGAGGATGTCTTTACCTTTATCTCCAGCTACTGTCATGAGCTTAGGGTCTGTTTGTTTCCCTGTAATTGGTTTTCCTGAAAACGTTTTCATAACTTTCCGCTGTTTGGTTCATGGAAAATGAAAAAGTCAACGGAAAACCAACTACAGTCAATGGAAAACAGACCATGTTTTAGTGTAAAATAACTTACCCATTGATTTTCGGTAAGTCGTTTTCCTTCCTCCCATTCTCTCTACAAATACTAACATAAACCATAAACCTTAAAACCTAAACCCTAAATACTAACATAAAAACTAAACCCTAAATACTAACATAAAAACTAAACCCTAAATACTAACATAAAAACTAAACCCTAAACTTTAAACCATAAACATTAAAAACCATAACCCTAAACCTTAAACCATAAACATTAAATCCTAAACCCTAAACCCTAAACCATAAACATTAACCAATAAATATTAAACCCTAAATATTAAAAACCCTAACCTTAAACCTTAAATCATAACATTAAATCATAAACCCTAAACCCCAAACATTAACAAATAAATATTAAACCCTAAACATTGAAAACCATAGCCATAAACCTTAAACCATAAAAATTAAATCCTAAACTCTAAACCTTAAACCCCAAACATTAACCAATGAATATTAAACCCAAAACATTAAAAGCCATAAACCCTAAATGTTAAACCATAAACACTAACATAACCCTAAACCATAAACAATGATCTATAAACATAAAACCCTAAATGATATATCATAAACACAAAACCCTAAAACAAAATCTTAAACCCTAAATGTTAAACCATATATATTAAACCCTAAATACTAACATAAACCATTACCCTAAACACTAACCCATAAAACATAAATGCTAACATAAACATTAAACCATAAACAATAAACATTAACATAAACACTAAACCATAAACAATAAACACCAACATAAACCATAATCCCTAAATACTAATATAAATAATAAACCCTAAAACCTAAACACTAAACCTTAACATAAACCCTAAACTTTAAATGTTAAACCTTAAACACTAACATAAACCCTAAAAATAAACATTAACCATTAAACCCTAAATGCTAACATAAATACTAAACCTTAAACACTGAGCACTAACATAAACCTTAAACTCTAAATGATAACCTAAACCCTAAACACTAAAAGCTAAACACTAAACCATAAACACTAACATAACCCTAAACCATAAATGATAAACCCTAAACACTAACCATAGACTCTAACTGCTACCCTAAACCCTAATCATTAAACCCTAAATGTTACCATAAAACCTTAAATCCTAAACCCTAAACCATAACCACCAACCTAAACCCTAAACCCTAAACCTTAAACACTAACCTAAACCATAAACACTAATATAAACCCTAAATCTATACCTTAAATACAAATCCCTAAATGCTACCATAAACACTAAATACTATTCTAAACCATAAACCATAAATGATATCCTAAACCCTAAACCCTAAACACTAGCCTAAACATTAAACCATGTTTTGATTGGAACTTGTTTTTACCATTATCGATGCTTGTTTGTGGATTGTTCATGAAATTTTCAGGAAACTCTACCAAACCATGTAAAATGAATTGTACAACATCATCCAAACACCGGAAAATGGTTCTGCAATTAGTTTTCCAACAACTGTAGTTCATTTTCCAGAATTTATTTTCCGGAAACAGTTTTCAGTGAAACAAACAGACCCTTAGTGTTTTGTCTTCATCCTACAAGCATCCCCAAATTTTGGATAAGGCTTGCTGGGAAGCTCCTTCAATTCCATTCTACAAGATAAACGTAGATTCACATTATAATAATCCCAGGAAATTCTCATGTTCTGGTTTTATCATCCGGGATCATGACGGTGCTATTATCGCAGCTGGATCCAAATTAAATTTCATGGTGGGATCGGTTTTTCACGTAGAGGCCCTAGCTATTTTTTAAGGGATTCAATTTGCAATTGATTTAGGGCTTCAACAGATTTTGGTGGAAGGGGATAACATATCAGTAATCCACAAAATCAATTCAGAAACCCTAGACTATTCGGACATCGGACATCTAATTAGGGATATAAAACTTCTCACCTTGTCTCTGCCGTCGGTCCAGTTTCGCTTCATCGGCCGCAACGCGAACCGTGCTGTACATGCAATGGCCGCTGAAGGGTCGAAACTTGCTGAAGATTGCTTTTGGGTAGAAGACGCTCCGGCGAATGTCCGACGTGTGGCAGATCAAGACAGGCGTTTTGCCGAACCGCCTTAGGATCTGGATCCTTCGTTTCTTTGTTAGGGGGTTTCTTTCATCACTCTTCCCCCGTTTACCTCCGCCTCTATTTTGTGCTATCGTGGTTTTCATTTCATCTCGCATGGAGGTCTTGTCGGTTGAGCTACCATCTCTTTTATGTTCTGGTTTCTTTTTTTTTCTCTGGTTTTGTTAAACCTCTGTCGGTACAGCAGTGGTTTTTATTTTCTCATTTATTGTTTTGTCTTTATGTACTTGCCCACGTGGCTTTCAATATTTATTCAATAAACTTCAATCGGCTATTAATTCAAAAAAATAAAGAAAAATTTATAACGGGCGTCGAACACCGCTGAATATCACTAACGCTGAACATCGATGAACATCATTAAATCGATTAATAAAGATTAAAAATCTCAATAACTCAACATACAATTAATAATTATTTAAAATAAAATTTCAGTTAAATTATTTATATATTTACTATTTTTTATCTTTATTTTCAAATAATTAAATCAGATATCAACCATAAATAATCCCTAAATTAAAAAAAAACAAATTTGATTCATCTGGCCACATTCAATGCGAATCAGATCCTCATTTTCCATGAATTTATCAAACTAGTACTTTTCTCGATGTTGTTCTTATCGTGTAAATGATCGTAAACTGCACCATTCTTCATGTATTCATAAATCAGAAGCCTTTCATCCTTCTCTTCACGATACCCAACAAGCATGGCCAAATGTTTATGATGAAGCCTTCACAAAAATGCCAAATTTTTTAATTTAAGAATTAACTATGATTGATATTCGATCTAATTATTTGAAAATAAAAATTAAAAAAATAATATATATAAAAAATAATTTAATTAAAATTTTATTTTAAATAATTATTAATTGTATGTTGAGTCCTTAGAATTTTTAATTTTTATTAATCAATTTAATGATGTTCATCGTTAATGAAGTTCGTCGGTGTTCGACGAACGTGATAAACTCATCCTAAAAATAATATTTTAAATTTTATAACATAATCTCTAAATCAAATATTTTATTTATTTCAAAAAAACTTTTAACATCAATACAGAACATTTAAATTTTAAACTAAACTTTTTAAAAATTACCAAACTAATATTCCATTAACTTCGTTTATACAATTTTAAAAATTTCGATTAACGAGATTTACTAATTGACTGGGTCATTAATAATGCTCATATTGTCTCATGTTATATGAATTTGAGTCATGACACTTACCTTGATATATAATTGTATTTACTTAATAAAAAACTTAATTAACGATTCACGTTAAAATCAAACCAACTTGTCTATCATTTCTTTCAATTTCAAGCAAGTAACAGTTATCTTTTTTTCTTTCTCTTTTTAATATCAGTACAAAATCATGCAATTGGTGGCGTATACTTAAATTATTATAATACAGTTAAAGTTGACAAAACTTTTATGTACCAACTACCCCCTTCATTATTATTCCGTAACGATTTTAACTCCCACTTGCTAAAAAATTGATAATTTGACCAGTCCTATGTAATGATACTGTCTATCCCAACCACATGTCTTGTATTTCTTTTCAATCTAATCCTAATATTGATAGTTTATTTTAGAATTAACTACTCAAATGCAACCAAACTACTGGCGATATATTGTTTATATCATTGAATTTTCAATTTATTTAATTGTAGCTTTAAATTTTAAGTTCAGTTTAAATTATGTAATTTTGTTGTTAACTCTTTAATATGACGGCAACATGAATATTGACGGTCTATATAGACGCTACACCAAAACGACGTCATTTTGGTGACAAAACAAAAAATAAACCGAATTGATTTTTTTTATTTAATTTATAATTAACTTTTAATTTTATATCAAAAAACATTATATATTTCAAATAATAAAAAATACCTTTAAAATTAGTATATAAGAATTATTAATTATTTTTTTTTACTTAAAATTTTATTTTTTAAATATTTGTAAAAAAAATAAAAACATAAAAATAAAATCATTTTGTCAAGATAAAATCAAAAAGGTTAAAATGTAAAATTAATATAAAAAACCAAACTAATTTTTTTTGAATATAACCAGCCTTCATTTATTAAAAGGTAACTTAAAAACAAAACCAAGAGGGTTCTAGAAAAACCAACCGACACACTCTGAAAACAAATCTAAAGAAAAATCAAAAGCAACCAGAAAAAACAAAGTGATAACGATGAAGGCGGAGCGACCACTCCTCACACCAGCGGACCTGGGATGCGAAAAACGCCGTTTCAAACGATCTGGAGGAGCGTGAACACCAGAAGCGTAGATCTGAACATGCACGAAAGAACTTCTGGAGGAGATGACAAGACAGAACGGAGGGATAAAGATTCATAGCGGCGGCCGGTCCTCCTCTACCGCCACCTGCGCGCAATCTGGGGCTTCTTCCACCCAGAAAAGGTCGTCGGAGCCAAGATGGGAGGCACCTACTAACAAATGCGCTGCCCGATTCGCCTGTCGAAAGGTGTGTGTAAACGAAATCTCAGCAAAAAACTTCGATCTTTCCTTTATTTCATGGACAATACTGCTGATGACTGACATATCCGGATCATGCGACTGCAATTTCTTGATGATTGTGAGGGAATCCCCTTCGATTACAACTCGACGGAACCCTAGATCGAAAAGCAGAAGTACGGCATGAAGGGCCGCCACTGCCTCCGCCTGGAAAGTGTCTGAGATATAAAAGGTAACCCTTCGACTACTGCCCATAACATCTCCATTATGATTACGGATAATAACCCCTGACCATGCTGTCTTTTCTGAGGAACGGAAACATGCATCAAAATTAGCCTTCACAACACCGGCCATCGGGGCAAACCATCGGAGTACTGTCGACGAAGGAGGAGGAATCTGTTGTGGTAAAAGACTCTCAACTTCTCTACAGTATGCTTTGATGAATGAAATAGTGTGATTGTACGAATTTGATGCACCTTCATGTAGTTTCTTGTTTCGCACATATCATATGGACCATAGAATAATCATGATTACTGTGTGACGCACCTTAGGGTGCGAGACTAACACCCACGATAGCCATTCTTTGAACGAGAGGGTTAAAACTGTCGAAGGCCAGTTATAACCCATCCCTTGCCATATCAGAGTAGCATTACTGCAGTCCCTAAAAACATGCTCCCTAGATTCAGGAACATCTATACAATCTGGGCAATTAGAATTTTGAGCAATACGACGATAATAGAGACATGCTTTAGTAGGTATGAAATTACACAAAAATCTCCAAACCTGAATACGAACTTTAGGGGGACACTTGGTGCTCCAAACTGATCTGAAAAGTTCCACGTCCATAGATGACATATCCTCTGTTGGTTTAAGAAGATTGTAGCCACTCCTAACCGAATAAATTCCTGTTTTCTCTCCACTCCACACTAGGCAATCTATTTGAGGAAAACTAGATAAAGGAATAGTTAAGATTTGAGTTGCTTCAGTAGGCAAGAACGATTCCCTAATAAGATCTTCATTCCATGCGCCACCATTCTGACTTAGCAGATCCGACACCCAATGGAGATCGTTAACCGGAGGGGACAATAGACGCTTAGGCGTAGGGCCCGGCAACCAGCAATCACCCCAAATCGAAATTGAACGACCATTACCTACTTTCCACCTCAGCCCAAGTTCTAGAAGGCCCTGTGAACTCCATACACTTCTTCATATCAAGGACGGATGAGAAGTGAGAGTGGAGTTTAGGAAACTAGTATTCGGGAAATACTTAGCCTTAAATATCCGTCCCGAGAGAGACGTCGGATTAGACAACAAACGCCAAGCTTGCTTTGTGAGGAGAGCCACATTAAAAGCCGAGAGATCCCTGAAACCCAACCCGCCTTCTTCTTTCCTACGACACAAGAAACTCCAATTACTCCAATGCATACCACGTCTCGCCTGAGACTTCTGCCACCAAAACCTTGCCATAGCAGATTCAAGCTTTCGGCACAGGGACTTAGGAAGAAGGAAAACCCCCATTGCATACACCGGTATGGCTTGTAAAACCGATTTTACAAAAACTTCCTTACCCCCTTGAGAGAGAGGGAATACACACCAGTTCGATATACGTACCTGCACCCGATCAAATAAGTTCTGAAAAGCTTGTCTTTTATTACAGCCCACTATCGACGGAAGCCCAAGATATTTCTCAATGATGGACGTATGACCTATTTCTAAGAGATTCTGAATATCCATCTTAGCCGAATCACTCACATTACTGGAAAAGAAGAGGCCCGACTTCTCAAAGTTAATCACCTGACCCGAGCATATACTGTATTCGTATAAAATATTCTTTATATTTACCACATCATTCACCGAGGCATCACCAAAGATTATGCTATCATCTGCAAAGAGCAAATGAGTAACATTTGGAGCATATCTGTTAAGCCTAAACCCCTTTATTGTACCCAACATGTTTCCTCCACGTAACAAAGATGACAAACCCTCGCTACAGATAAGGAAAAGGAAAGGACTAAGGGGATCACCTTGCCTAAGCCCTCTGGACGGGAAAAATGGCTCACCAACCATACCGTTAAGAACAACTGAGTAGGAGACCGAGGTCATACAGCTCATAATACGTTGGACCCAAACTGGTGCAAAACCCATCTTCTCCATAATCTGAGCCACAAAAACCCATTCTACTCTATCATAAGCTTTGGACATATCTAATTTCAAAGCGAAATTACCTGAACATCCCACACGCTTTTTCTGCAAGCAGTGTAGAATTTTGTAGGCCACCATGATATTATCAGAAATTAGCCGGCCCGGAACAAAGACACTCTGGGCCTCGTCAATGCAGTCAGATAACAGATGTTGCATTCTATTAACAAGAACTTTGGACACAATCTTGTATAAGACGTTACACAAACTGATGGGCCTAAATTGGCTCATATGTGAGGGGTCAGCTTTTTTCGGTATAAGCACAATGTGGGTCTTGTTGATTAAGCCCATGTCAACCTCCCCATTTAAAACAGCAATACAAAACCGAGCCACCTCCTTACCAATAATATTCCAGAAACGTTGATAAAAAATGGCCCCCAATCCGTCCTCGCCTGCTGCTTTCAAAGGCCCCATCATCTTAACTGCCCGATAAATCTCCTCCTCAGTATATGGACGAAGTAGCCTCCAATTTTCAGCCTCAGAAATCTTCGGGGTAATTCCTTCCAATACATGTGAACAATCTGCTACACCCCCTGAATTAAAAAGATTTTGGAAATATTCCCTCGCGGTAATTTCCATTAAATCAGGGGAGGAATAAGTAGCCCCAGCATCATTCGTAAGCTTCAAAATTCGATTTTGCTTCTTACGTTGGGTTGCATGACGGTGAAAAAACACAGTATTTTTATCACCGTTTCGAAGCCAATTTGCACGCGCCCTCTGCTCCCAGTAAAGTTCAGATTTATCAGCTTCCAAATTCAACGACAATTTGACCTCCTCAATTTCTCCCAAAATCTCATCCGAAGGATATAGGCCCACTAATTCCTCCAGACGCTTTGTTAAACTTCGCTTAGTTATCTTCCTACTGGCTCTTAATTTGCGAAACCAGTTGTCCAAGCCCAACCCCACAAAACGTAATCGGTCAGGTAATGTACCTGTTGAAGCTTCCCATAAATTTGCCACCTCAGTTTCACATGATTCCTCTAAAATCCAGGCAGCTTCAAACTTAAAATGCCAATGGGCTCTATTATCAGAATTTGGGGACGTGTTAACAAGCAACGGACAATGGTCAAAAAACGAATGAGCTAAATGAGAAAGAATGAAATGAGGATGGAAAGACCACCACGCATTATTCGCGACACCCCTGTCAAGCCGCTCTCTAATATTAGTTTCTTCAAACTTCCCCTTTTCCCACGTAAACCATCTACCTTGGTAACCCACATCGGATAAAGCACAATCATTTAGGGCCTCCTGAAAGTCGCTCATCTGCCGTTGACTTCGGACCCTTCCTCCCATTTTTTCAAACGAAAATAATAATTCGTTAAAGTCACCAATAACTAACCAAGGTATATTGGGGCAGTCATTTAACTGTCGCAGTAAATTTCATGAATCCCTACGATATCTCTCCTCCGGGGCACCATAGAAACCAGTACACCTCCACGAACGACCCTCACCATCATCCGTAAACATAAAATCAATATGGCAATCTGAATAAGAACGAAGTGAGATCTTACAATTGCTCCTCCAAGTCAAACAAAGCCCTCCACTCCTTCCTCGCGAATCAACCTCAATACCGTTTGGAAAACCACATTTCTTTCGCACCCTTTCCATCTCAGCAGACTGTAGAAACCAAACTAAATTAAAATAAAATAAATAGTCCAAATTTTATAATTTTTTTGATCAATTCAAAATTTTATAAAATTTTAATCGAACTTAACCGATCTCACCCCCAAGGCAGTGAATATAAGTTCAAACCCACATTTGAACTAATGCTAACTTTATTATTTATGAGACTAGTGTCACAGACTTACTCTCTTAGACTCAATCCGTACGGCACTGGCACTCTCGACACAATGCTAGTAAGCCTTACTCACGCAATGATATGGCTAAACAAGTGAGAACTTAAGAAATGAAGCTTTATTAGTTTGGAGAAAGCTTTACAAGAGAGAAAACTTATAGGATTTCTGGGATGTTTTACAAATGAGCCAAACTAGCCTATTTATAGTCTCCAACCTCCTCAATGGACGGTGGAGATTTATTTAATCTAACGGTTGACATTTTGCCTCCCAAAATTTCTAAAAGACCCATAATGTTCTAGAGAACTCTATACATGTCCCTAATTATCTAAAGTGTTCTAGAGAACAACCCATAGTTCTACACTTATCTATACAAATCTTTAATCATCCATAAGCTTCTAGAGAGTTCCAGACATTTCTAGAGTAGTCACGATTCTTCTATAGTCTTCCAGGATCTTCTATAACACTCTAGATCCTTCTAGAATGTTCTAGATGCTTCCAACATGTTCTAGATCCTTCTAGAATGTTCTAGAATCTTCTAGAGTCTTCTAGAATCTTTCAGGGCGTTCTAGGTGTCTCTAGACATTTGGAGAGCCTCATGGATCGTTCTAGACTTGTGTAGGACCTCCTGGAACCTCCTAGATTCATGTAGAGACGTCTTAAGAGGGTTGTAGGCCTCTTTAGGCCGTTCTAGATCCTTCTTTGGTTCATGCTTGGCCTTGAAACGTCCAAGGCACTTCATTTTACTTTAGTTGGCCCGAGTGCACCTAGGGGCACTCCTCGGTTGGTCCTGGTGCACTTTGGCGGGGCGTGACACTAGAAAGATATTTTTAATTATATAATATTTTTTATATCTTCAATATTTTGTTCATCTACTTAATTAGATTATTTTTTTATATCAATAAATTATTGAAGATAAAAAAATAAAGTTAATTTTATAAAATTATTTTTATGATATTATTTAATACAAATATAATTTAATACAAATTTTAATCTCCTTAATAATAATAATTTACAATTAAATCCTAACCCATCTCAAGCTCGATTACTATTTTATAAAGGGAAAACTACACCACTGACCACCAAACAAATTGGGGATACCTATTTAAACCATCGAACTATAAAAAACGTCAATTACTCCACCAAACTTATAAAATCAACCAATTTTGACCACCGCCGTTAAAAACCTAACGGTGGAGTGACGGAACTGCCACGTGGCAATTGATGGGTATATTTAAAAATTACATATTTGGTCCTTGTAATTTACACATTCTTTTAATTTCGTCTTAATTTTCAATTAATAAAATAATAAATTATTTAATTAAGTAATGACACGTGTCAAGACCTTATTGGATGATTTTAATTATTTATATTTAATTTTATTAATTTATTTCCCCATCCAATCAGGTGGTCACCACCATTTTAGAGGAGAAAAATGAATTTTTCTTCACTTGCATTAGGGTGGGTTCGCTTTGCCACTGCAACAAGCACAAATTTGTGCTAAAATTCTCCAGATATAATATATATCTCTTATTAGTTTCTACAATTATAAGCCAAAAGCTCAAACCCTAAACACTAATTTCACATATATAAATCATAAACCCTAAACTCTAACCCTAAATATTTCAAATTAATTTCACGCTAAATATTTCAAATTAAACCTCAAACCCTAAAATTCTCAAATTAATTCCACGCTAAATATTTTAAATTAAACCCTAAATCCAAAACCCTAAAAATTTCAAATTAATTTCATGCTAAATATTTCAAATTAACCATTAAACCCTAAACCCTATATATTTCAAATTATTTTCACGCTAAATATTTCAAATTAAACCCTAAACCCTAAACCCTAAAAATTTCAAATTAATTACTCGCTAACTATTTTAATTTTAACCCTAAACCCTAAATATTTCAAATTAATTTCACGCTAAATATTTCAAATTAAACCCTAAATATTTAACATGTAATTAATTTGAAATTTATGGTTTAAGGTTAGGGTTTGGGGTTTAATTTGAAATATTTAGGGTGAAAATAATTTGAAATATATAGGCTTTAGGGTTTAAGGCTTAATTTGAAATATTTAGCGTGAAATTAATATGAAATTTTTAGGGTTTGAGGTTTATGATTTAATTTAAAATATTTAGCATGAAATTAATTTGAGAATTTTAGGGTTTGAGGTTTAATTTGAAATATTTAGCATGAAATTAATTTGAAATATGTAGGGTTAGAGTTTAAGGTTTAGGATTTATATATGTGAAATTAGTGTTTAGGGTTTGAGCTTTTGGCTTATAAATGTAGAAACTAATAAGAGATATATATTATGTCTGGAGAATTATAGCATAAAGGTGTGCTTGGTGCAGTGGCAAAGCCATTAGCTTTACCCTTGGGAGACCCAAGTCCAAATCCACCCTAGCGCATATGAAGAAAAATTAATTTTTCTCCTCTAAATTGGTGGTGACACGTGCCACCACCTGATTGGAAGGGGAAATAAATTAATAAAATTGAATATATAAATAATTAAAATCATCCAATAAGGTCTTGACACGTGTCACCACTTAATTAAATAATTTATTATTTTATTAATTGAAAATTAAGACTAAATTAAAATAATGTGTATTTGGACCAAATGTGTAATTTTTAAATATACCCATCAATTGCCACTTGGCAGTTCCGTCACTCCACCATTAGGTTTTTAACGGCGGTGGTCAAAATAGGTTGATTTTATAAGTTCGGTGGTGTGATTGACGTTTTTATAGTTCGATGGTTCAAATAAGTATCTCCAATTTGTTTGGTGGTCAATAGTGTAGTTTTCCGTTTTATAAATTGTAAACAAATTGACTGCACATCCCATTAAACAGTATATATGTTAATATTAATCAAAATCTTAAATTAATTTAATATTTCTATGCACCAAGATCCATTAATTGGCTTGGAGGTTATGGATGTTCATCCGTTGCTCACTTTGTGTGGGTTCGAACCCAGACATTTACTTCAAAAATATTATTGTAACATCACTGAATAAAAAAATATTTGTATGCACTAGTCAAGATAACGTGTTGAAATAAAATAAATAAATTTAAGATGATTTTTTTACTATCTCAAGAAAAAATATTTACACCAAATATATTATTTTCATTAATTGATGTAATAATTACACTTTTCTTTATATATTATCTTAATTAATACACCTTCCAAAAATAAAACATAATTAACCTGTATATTTTTTAATTCAGTAAAAAAGTAATATATGATTATATTACTTGAAGATAAAGTAATCTACTGGTAAATATAAATATATATAATAATAATAATAATAATAATAATAATAATAATAATAATAATAACTAATGTTGGCAAATATTATAAATACATACCATACTCGTCAACTTAGCAAACGCATTACTATATAGACTCCATCCTAGTCCTATTACAGTTTATGCGTTCCCTTCTGTAAGAAAAAACACCGACCTTTGGCTGTGAAATTTACAAGGTATCACCTTTCTTCTTCTTAAAATATTTGGGTTGTTTGTTCTTAAATCATACTGTGAATGTGATACAGAAACAACTTTGCCTTGTCTTTTGTGTTTTTGTGTTTGGATTCTGGGAGAACTTAAGAAATGAAGCTTTATTAGCCTTACTCACGCAACGATATGGCTAAACAAGTGAGAACTAAATAAATGAAGCTTTATTAGCTTGGAGAAAGCTTTACAAGAGAGAGAACTTATAGGATTATGGGATGTTTTACAAACGAGCCACACTAGCCTATTTATAGTCTCCAACCTCCTCAATGGACGGTGGAGATTTATTTGATCTAACGGTTGGCATTTTGCCTCCCAAAATTTCTAAAAGACCCATAATGTTCTAGAGAACTCTATACATGTCCCTAATTATCTAAAGTATTCTAGAGAACAACCCATAGTTCTACACTTATCTATACAAATCTCTAATCATCCACAAGCTTCTAGAGAGTTCCAGACATCTCTAGAATAGTCCCAATTCTTCCATAGTCTTCCAGGATCTTCTATAACATTCTAGATCCTTCTAGAATGTTCTAGATGCTTCCAGCATGTTCTAGATTCTTCTAGAATGTTTTAGATGTTTCCAGCATGTTCTAGATTCTTCTAGAATGTTCTAGAATCTTCAAGAATCTTCTAGAGTCTTCTAGAATTTTCCAGTGCGTTCTAGGTGTCTCTAGGCCTTTGGAGAGCATCCCGGATCGTTCTAGACTTGTGTAGGACCTCCTAGATTCATGTAGAGACGTCTTAAGAGGGTTGTAGGCCTCTCTAGGCCGTTCTAGATCTGTAACACCCGTGTTTTGGGGTTAGGAATTAGTCGGGTTAGTTGGTCCGAGTCGGTAAAATTTATTTTAATCAAGTTGACCTAGGCTTACACCTAATTGAGCTTTTAAATAAAAGGGAGTGACCATTTGGTAATTTAGCCAAAACAATTTAAAAAGTAGACCACCTTTTTGAAGTTAAAGGAACACAAAAAAAGGGAAAAGTGGTCTTCCCCATCTCTCCAACGTGAAATGCTCCTAAACCCTCCCCAAACCCCCTAAATCACTATTCCATTAAATTTCTTCTTCAACTCAAGGTCATTTTTAAAGGTAATTACATATCTACACTCTCCTCTTCATCTTCTACATTTACCTAGTTTCAAAATTTAAAACTATCATCTTTTGAAATTTGGGGATTCAATGAAAGCTTGAGTTTTTATTGAGTTTTTCAATTAGTTTTGAAATATTAAGTTGAGTTTTGGTTTAGTCACCTTAAAATACCCATGATATGTTGAAATGAGTGAGTTTGGGTGAAAACCTGAAATGGGTCATTGTGGCCATTTTTGAAGTGTCTAAAACTTGGTTTTTGGTGAGTTTTAGGGTTAGGTTGAAGGGCTGATGGGTTAGGGATGTTAGGAAGGTGTTTTGGGACCATTTGGGTGTTTGAAAACATGGGTTTCAGCTAGGTTTTAAGGGAGCTCGAAAATGATCTTTTGGGTGATTATTTGGGTTGGAATTTGTTAAAGTATGGCTTGTACTTATGGGATGAGTTGATGACTGAGTTTTAGAATTGATTTGAGAAGTAATTGATGTGTTTTGATTGGCTAGAAACAAGAGGAGACATTGGAGAAGCAACGGGATCGAATCCGGGCATATAGGAGGCTTTCTTTGGTTGCTAAGGAAGGGTGGTGAGTGACTTTAAATATGTTTTAAAGTTGGTTCAAGTGTGTGTAGTGTATGTGTTGGAATGTGCTTGGTATGTAACCCCCTCGTCCCGGTCTGGTCGGATGACCGGTCCATGTGGGCCACACGGGGAAAACCGAAGCGAAACCCGTTAAGGTTTCCCCTCGGTTAACGACCCTAAAATTTTCTTTTTGTTTTATCTTGTCTATATGCGTAAATTAATCCTACATAAGGCACAGCAGCGGAAATACAAACATTTCAACATACATCGACCAACCCAACCATTAAACAGTTCATTTTAATGTTTTACAGCAGGCCGTTTCGAAACGCCCTTAGGGTGTTCCGAAACGCCTTGACTTAGTCAACGGGCCTGGGTCAACCATAAGGTGACCGTTCCGAAACAAGGGAGACCCGTATCGGAACGACCTTGACGGTCAATATCTCGTGGTCAACGAGATTTGACCGTTTCGAAACACCAAAGGCCCGTTTCGGAACGCCTTTATCTCGTCAATTTCTCAAAATTCCAGTAGCAAAAATGTTCCGAAACGACCCTCATCCGTTTCGAAACGGCAGGCCATTTGCAAAGGAACCGTTCCAAAACAGGGGGACCCGTTCCGAAACGCCCCCTGTCTGCAGACTCGATTGGGCTGTTTTAGGGCACAAGGGTGCCCCAAAACACCTCCAAAACACCTCACAACACCATACAAATTAAACTCAAGGCATACCAACCATACTAGCATGCTTCAACAAGATTTAGACAAGTCTAACACTAAGGCAACACCCCACAACATGCATTCATTCAATCATCATTCAAACATAAGGATGGCCCCTAAGGCATTTAACTAACATTCAAAAGAGCAATTTAGGCATGAGTTAACATTCATCATGGCAACACAAGCCATACACAAGCAAGGCATCAAGGAGTCTAAACATGCTCCTAGCAACCTACAACTATCCAACAAAACATTACATGTCCCATTGCTCAAACTATTACATTTCTAACATTAAAATCCATACTTGAAGCACTCAAGGTTAACAACCACACTTGGAGGCCCTCCACTTGCCCAAGAGACCCACGAGCTAAGGATCTGCAATGTTGAACAAAGAGAGCGTAAGCAATGATGCTTAGTGAGGGTAAGCTCTAAAAACAAACCTCAACATCGCAGGGTCCGAGCACGATCTAGCCAAGGTAAAACACAATCATACCAAGGGTCCACAAGAGCCATGAAGTAAAGATGCATGAGCAATATACAATATAAACGCCATGATCATAAGTTTAACTTCATAATACACATAAGCACATACAAGCATCCCTCAAGGATCATAAACCTCAACATATTGATATACACATCAAACAACATTGGCACCTAGCTAAGACCCGAATACGCGGATAGACATGTTGGAACTCACATCCAACGACCACATTACCTCACGGTGGGATTTCACTCATCACCGGTCTCGCGGAGGGGATTCCACTCATCCTCACGCCCCTTCGATGGGATTCCACTCATCACCGACTTCATTTAAATACAATTCCGGGCGAACCCGTACTCCTCCTTGGTGACTCAACGCCACCAAGGTCACGCGCGACTTTAGACTGATGTGTACACACTAACATCCTAATGATCGATCATTTGTATTCAAGTAAACTAGTGCCAATATGTACTCATTTCTCATTACTCATTTCAATCACTTTCGTGCTTAGCACGTACTCACCAACATCCATCATCATGCATGTCTCAATAATCACAATTCATACCTCATTTCACGTGTATAGTACAATATACATAAACCTTCATAACACATTTCATATGAGACATACACAACCACATAATTAAGTCCATCCAAAGGCTCTAGATCAAGCTCAGGATTAGGCTACCACCCTAATCCTAACTCTAGGTGGGTCTACTAAGCCCAACCTAGTCCATATACTCGAACCAACTATTTTAAAATCATTTAAAGCAATTAACCACTCACCTAAACTTCCAAGCTCAGGACGAAGCAAGCACAACCTTCAACTTCCCGGATTCACTTCCGATGCTTCACCGATGCCCAAATTCGATTCTAATTAATCCCAAACACAAACAAAACATTCGAAATCAATAACTCATCATCGGAACTAACCCGGATTAACATTACCAAGCATCCAACACTCAAAATCAACCCCAAAAACAGAATTTCGAGCAGCCCTTAACACCCACTGAATTCTCCCATTTCAAACACCCAAACAAGCATCAATTACACCCAAAATGATCCTCATATATCATACTACCTACAGCCCCCAAAATCCAACATTAAACAGCCCCAAATCCCACTTTAAAACCCTCCAAAAACCCTCTCAAAGCCAAATTCCGAAAATTCCCAAAATCACTTGAAATTCATATATGATATACCATTTGACTTCCTTATACCTTAACTAAGTATATTAAATCAAAATACTTTACTTAACAACTTAAAAATCTCATTTTTAATCAAAATATTCAAAAATGACATTTTCTAAAACTTTCATGGAAACTAAAATGAAAGGTACTTTTGTGAAGGGGAAGATGAGGGGAAGTAAAAAACGTCCTTACCTTTCAAAATGGAGTGGAAATGAAGAGGCTTTTGGATGAAATAGTAGATTTGGGTAGAGAGCTCTTGTTCCCGTTGGTGTATTTTGAGGGAGAAGATGAATAGTAGAGAATAGGTGTTTTATTTCACATGTGACTTATTTTAGGGCTCAAAAGACTACCTTGCCCTTAATGAAATGGGGTATTCACAAGGGCACACCAACTATGGCTATTTGAGATTAAATCTCAAAACATTGTTAACTCTAATTAGTAAATTTGAAAACGAAAACCCGTAATTATTTTATAATCATTTTAATTGTAAAACCGAGCCCAAAATAATATTAAAATATTATTTTCACCTAACCCCTAAACCCGGGTGTTACAACTCTCCTCCACTTAAGGAATTTCGTCCCCGAAATTACCTGGTGGAAACAGATACGGAAACTGCTCAACCATATCCGCTTTCCTCTCCCACGTGGCCTCTTCCACACCTCTATGCCTCCACAACACCTTGACCAACTCTATGGTCTTACCACGCAACACCTTGCTATCAGAAGCAAGTATCTCAACAGGCTCTTCATTATAGGACAAATCCGGATTTAACTCTATCTCCTCAACGGGCATTACATGAGAGGGATCCGATCTATATCTCCTAAGCATAGACACATGAAAGACATCATGGATCTTTTCTAACTCAGAAGGTAACCTCAAACGATAAGCTATAGGCCCAATCCGCTCGACTATCTCATACGGACCAATGAACCTCGGACTCAACTTGCCCTTCCGGCCAAATCTCATTACCTTCTTCTACGGAGATACTTTCAGAAACACTTTCTCACCCACTGAGTACTCAATCTCTTTCCTCTTCAAATCTGCATAAGACTTCTGACGATCGGAAGCTGCTTTCAAACGGTCACAAATCAACTTCACTTTTTCTGTGGTTCCCTTAAGCAAGTCTGGCATAGGTAACAACCTCTGACCTGTCTCAGCCCAACAAATCGGAGTCCTACATCGTCTACCATACAAAGCCTCATAGGGTGCCATCTGAATACTAGACTGATAACTGTTGTTGTAAGCAAACTCAACCAACGGTAAGTGCTTCTCCCAAGAACCCTGAAAATCAATCACACAACAACGAAGCATATCCTCTAGAATCTGTATCACTCGCTCTGACTGCCCATCGGACTGCGGATGATAAGATGTGCTGAAATGCAAACGGCTACCTAGAGCACTATACAAGCAACCCCAAAACCTTGAAGTAAATCTAGGATCCCTATCTGAAACAATAGACTTCGAAACTCCATGAAGTCTCACAATCTCGCGGATGTACAAGTTTGCCAACTTGTCTAAGGAATCCGTAGTGTTCACTGCTAAGAAGTGAGCACACTTAGTGAACCTATCGACAATCACCCAAACTGAATTTTTCTTCGAAGGAGACAAAGGCAACCCCGATATAAAATCCATGGTGATCCTCTCCTATTTCCATTCCGGAATCTTCAAAGGCTGTAGCAAACCTGAAGGAACCTGATGCTCTGCCTTCACTCTCTGACAAACCATGCAACGGCTCACATACTCGGCTACATCTCTCTTCAAACCAACCCAGTAGTAATCATCCCTCAAATCTCGGTACATTTTGGTACTACCCGGATGCATAGAAAAGGGACTCGAATGTGCTTCACTCAAAATCTGACGTCTCAACTCAACATCTTCTGGTACAACAATTCTATCTCTAAAGCACAACAAGCTCTCACCACTGAAACTATACTCAGTCGGTCTTCCTTCGGCTATGTCTTGAACATGAGGAACTAGGCTCGCATCTTGCAACTGCTTCTCTCTAATCAACTGAATCAAAGAAGGCTTCACTTGCAACTCGGTGATCAAACCACCATCATCAGACACACTCAATCTAGCAAACATAGCTCTCAACTCAACGGCCACTTTTCTACTCAAAGCATCGGCTACTACGTTTGCTTTACCCGGATGGTATTCAATGGTCAAATCATAGTCTTTTAACAACTCTAGCCACCTTCTCTGTCTCAAGTTCAACTCTTTCTGTGTCATTAAGTACTTCAAGCTCTTGTGATCGGTGTAAACTATACACTTCTCACCATACAAATAGTGACGCCAAATTTTCAATGCAAAAACAACTGCGGCCAACTCTATATCATGAGTAGGATAGTTCTTCTCATGAATCTTCAACTGTCTAGAAGCATAAGCAACGACTCTCCTATCTTGCATCAAGACACATCCTAAGCCTACGTAGGAAGCATCACTGTAAATCACAAACTCCTTACCAGAGACAGGCTGCACCAACACTGGAGCATTCGTCAAAGCTTCTTTCAATTTTTCAAAGGCCTTCAGTCTTGAATCTGACCATTCAAACTTGACTCCCTTTTGCAACAACTTAGTCAAGGGAGCAGCTACTCTAGAGAAGCCATCAACAAACCTCCTATAGTAACCGGCTAATCCTAGGAAACTCCTAATCTCGGTCACGGACTTAGGTTGTTTCCACTCAACAATAGCCTCAATCTTCGATAGATCAACTCGGATACCTTCGGCCGAAACAACATGGCCAAGAAATACAACCTCTCGAATCCAGAACTCACATTTACTAAGCTTCGCATACAACTGATTGCTCAACAATCTCTATAAGACAAATCTCAAGTGCTCATCATGCTCTTCTTCTGTCTTCGAATACACAAGTATATCATCAATGAAGACAACCACAAAACGGTCTAGATAGTCCCTAAAAATCCTGTTCATCATGTCCATGAATGCTGCTGGTGCATTCGTGAGCCCAAATGGCATCACAAGAAACTCATAGTGACCATACATAGTCTTAAAAGCTGTCTTCGGAACATCACACTCTTTCACTTTCAACTGATAGTACCCGGATCTCAAATCTATCTTCGAGAACACTGAAGCACCTCTCAACTGATCAAACAAATCATCTATACGAGGCAACGGATACTTGTTCTTCACAGTCAACTGATTCAACTGTCTATAGTCAATACACATGCGCATGCTACCATCTTTCTTTTTCACAAACAACACTGGAGCACCCCACGGAGAACTACTAGGCCTAATGAAACCACGGTCTAATAATTCTTGCAACTGGCTCTTCAATTCTTTCAACTCTTTCGGAGCCATACGATACGGAGCTATCGAAACTGGATTAGACCCTGAAACTGTCTCAATCACAAACTCAACATCTCTGTCAGGAGGCAAACCCGGCAACTCTTCAGGAAACACATCTGGAAAGTCACACACTGTTCTGATATCTTTCGGTCTAGCTTCACTCATGTCCGGATTCATAACATAAGCTAAATAGGCCCCACATCCAGAGTCCATCAACCTATGAGCCTCTAAAGCTGACACCACATTGGACAAGAACTTAATGTTCTCACCCACTACCACTACCTCGTAGTCATCAGAAAGCTTCAAAGAAATTCTCTTTGTCTCAAAATCCACACTAGCCCGATGCTCAACCAACCAATCCATACCCAATATAATATCAAAACCGTAGAAGGGAAGTTCCATCATATCAACTGAAAACACATGACCCTGAATCTTCAGTGGACACCTCCTATACATACGTCTAACCACAACTGTCTCACCAAAAGAACTAGTAACATGCATACCTACATCTAAGATCTCAACAGGGATATCTAACTTCTGTGCATGCTCACTCAAAATGTAGGAATACGTAGAACCCGAATCAATCAAAGAAAGCAAAGACATAGACTGTAACTCGAAATTACCTGCTATCACATCGGTGTCGTTCCCCGCCTCTCTCTGAGCATAGACTCTCGCTGGTCCTCCCGCCTCCGGTTGTACAACCACAACATGAGCAAGGTTCCTCTGAGCATCTACCCTAGGTGCATCAGCCCTAGGCTGGAAGTAGCCACGACCGCACCCACGGCCTCTATGAAAATCATTAGCTCTCGCAGGAGCCTGAGCAATGTTCGGTGCCTGAGCCGCCTGATGCGGACAATCCCTCCTAAAGTGGTCCCTCGAACCACAGTTCCAGCATGCATGGAAATTACCCCAACACTCACCAGCATGCTGCCTCCCACAACGGGTACACTCGGGCAACCGCCCTCCTCCTCTATGGCCCTGATGGCCCCTACCATGGTGGCCACCGCCACGTCTATGGTCAAACTGATGTCCGCCACCTCTGTGCCTCTTGGCATCTCTACCATCATAGTTGTTGTGCCTCTTACCAGAACTAGATCCCCTAGATCACTTGGCAAGCCCCAAGCTGTGCTCAATGTCCTTGGCTCTAGCAACCAAGACATCAAAGTCAGAATAATCAGAAGCTAAGGTATACCTCTTAACTTCCTCATGGAGTCCGTATCTGAAACGATCGCATCGGGCCCTCTCAGTAGGTACTAACTCCGGAGCATACTGACTTAGACGAACGAAACGAATCTCATAATCAGTTACAGAAGCATCTCCCTGAGTGAGAGCCATGAACTCTCTCTTCTTCTCATCCAGGTACCTCGGTCCCAAGTACCTCTTCCGGAAGGCAGACTCAAAGAACTCCCAATCAATCTCTTTCTCTAGAACCCTGGTAGTAATGGTGACCCACCAGGTGTAGGCATCACCCTGAAGCAACGAGATCACACAACCCAACCTACGTGCGCCCGCACAACCCATCTGAGCCAAGATACGAACTGTCTTCTCCAACCATAAATCCGACCTCTCCGGAGTAGATCCTCTAAACTCCTCGTCCCCTAAGCTACAGAGCCTCTCCAAAGGTAGACTAGCATCATCACACCTAGGCTGAGCTGCAGCCTGAGCTCCCGCAACTGCGGCCTGGAATGCTCCCGCTATTGCTTGCACAAGCGGAGTCATGTCAATTCCAACTGGACCTTGGCCACCTTGAGGTCCATTTCCTCCGGCTCCATCCTCGCCCCCAACTCCAGGTGGAGGAGGTGGTGGTGGTGGAGGTGGTGGAGGAGCGCCAACTCCCGCGGCCACCGGCCCTTCTAGGTGAGCCTCCGCACCAACTGCCGGCTCAACAGGAGCCGCAACTCGTGGTTCCTGACGAACCAACCTCGGTCTACCTCTCGGTCTAGACATCACTCTCACAGATATTAACTACAACCACAACAACAAAACATACAAGCTGGGTTAGCAAGGCAAGGCTTCCAAGTGTTCAAGTACGTTCCCTCACTTAAAAATCATTTTCCAATGTAATAGTAGCAATGGGACTCACACACACATGCTTTAAATAAAACATCCAACATACTCGTCACACAAGCAATCATTCTTGCAAAACAAGCAAACACTGTGCATATCAATTTAAAAACTTAAACTTACCTCACTTACCTGCCCAAGGTCTCGGTAACCTTAGGCTCTGATACCAACAAGTGTAACCCCCTCGTCCCAGTCTGGTCGGATGATCGGTCCGAGTGGGCCACACGGGGAAAACCGAAGCGAAACCCGTTAAGGTTTCCCCTCGGTTAACGACTCTAAAATTTTCTTTTTGTTTTATCTTGTCTATATGCGTAAATTAATCCTACATAAGGCACAGCAGCGGAAATGCAAACATTTCAACATACATCGACCAACCCAACCATTAAACAGTTCATTTTAATGTTTTACAGCAGGCCGTTTCGAAACGCCCTTAGGGTGTTCCGAAACGCCTTGACTTAGTCAACGGGCCTGGGTCAACCATAAGGTGACCGTTCCGAAACAGGGGAGACCCGTATCAGAACGACCTTGACGGTCAATATCTCGTGGTCAACAAGATTTGACCGTTTCGAAACACCAAAGGCCCGTTTCGGAACGCCTTTATCTCGTCAATTTCTCAAAATTCCAGTAGCAAAAATGTTCCGAAACGACCCTCATCCGTTTCGAAACGGCAGGCCATTTGCAAAGGAACCGTTCCGGAACAGGGGGACCCGTTCCGAAACGCCCCCTGTCTGCAGACTCGATTGGGCTATTTTAGGGCACAAGGGTGCCCCAAAACACCTCCAAAACACCTCACAACACCATACAAATTAAACTCAAGGCATACCAACCATACTAGCATGCTTCAACAAGATTTAGACAAGTCTAACACTAAGGCAACACCCCACAACATGCATTCATTCAATCATCATTCAAACATAAGGATGGCCCCTAAGGCATTTAACTAACATTCAAAAGAGCAATTTAGGCATGAGTTAACATTCATCATGGAAACACAAGCAATACACAAGCAAGGCATCAAGGAGTCTAAACATGCTCCTAGCAACCTACAACTATCCAACAAAACATTACATGTCCCATTGCTCAAACTATTACATGCCTAACATTAAAATCCATACTTGAAGCACTCAAGGTTAACAACCACACTTGGAGGCCCTCCACTTGCCCAAGCAACCCACGAGCTAAGGATCTGCAATGTTGAACAAAGAGAGCGTAAGCAATGATGCTTAGTGAGGGTAAGCTCTAAAAACAAACCTCAACATCGCAGGGTCCGAGCACGATCTAGCCAAGGTAAAACACAATCATACCAAGGGTCCACAAGAGCCATGAAGTAAAGATGCATGAGCAATATACAATATAAACGCCATGATCATAAGCTTAACTTCATAATACACATAAGCACATACAAGCATCCCTCAAGGATCACAAACCTCAACATATTGATATGCACATCAAACAACATTGGCACCTAGCTAAGACCCGAATACGCGGATAGACATGTTGGAACTCACATCCAACGGCCACATTACCTCACGGTGGGATTTCACTCATCACCGGTCTCGCGGAGGGGATTCCACTCATCCTCACGCCCCGTCGATGGGATTCCACTCATCACCGACTTCATTTAAATACAATTCCGGGCGAACCCGTACTCCTCCTTGGTGACTCAACGCCACCAAGGCCACGCGCGACTTTAGACTCATGTGTACACACTAACATCCTAATGATTGATCATTTGTATTCAAGTAAACTAGTGTCAATATGTACTCATTTCTCATTACTCATTTCAATCACTTTCGTGCTTAGCACGTACTCACCAACATCCATCATCATGCATGTCTCAATAATCACAATTCATACCTCATTTCACATGTATAGTACAATATACTTAAACCTTCATAACACATTTCATATGAGACATACACAACCACATAATTAAGTTCATCCAAAGGCTCTAGATCAAGCTTAGAATTAGGCTACCACCCTAATCCTAACTCTAGGTGGGTCTACTAAGCCCAACCTAGTCCATATACTCGAACCAACTATTTTAAAATCATTTAAAGCAATTAACCACTCACCTAAACTTCCAAGCTCAAGACCAAGCAAGCACAACCTTCAACTTCCCGGATTCACTTCCGATGCTTCACCGATGCCCAAATTCGATTCTAATCAATCCCAAACACAAACAAAACATTCGAAATCAATAACTCATCATCGGAACTAACCCGGATTAACATTACCAAGCATCCAACACTCAAAATCAACCCCAAAAACAGAATTTCGAGCAGCCCTTAACACCCGCTGAATTCTCCCATTTCAAACACCCAAACAAGCATCAATTACACCCAAAATGATCCTCATATATCATACTACCTACAGCCCCCAAAATCCAACATTAAACAGCCCCAAATCCCACTTTAAAACCCTCCAAAAACCCTCTCAAAGCCAAATTCCGAAAATTCCCAAAATCACTTGAAATTCATATATGATATACCATTTGACTTCCTTATACCTTAACTAAGTATATTAAATCAAAATACTTTACTTAACAACTTAAAAATCTCATTTTTAATCAAAATATTCAAAAATGACATTTTCTAAAACTTCCATGGAAACTAAAATGAAAGGTACTTTTGTGAAGGGGAAGATGAGGGGAAGTAAAAAATGTCCTTACCTTTTAAAATGGAGTGGAAATGAAGAGGCTTTTTGATGGAATAGTAGATTTGGGTAGAGAGCTCTTGTTCCCGTTGGTGTATTTTGAGGGAGAAGATGAATAGTAGAGAATAGGTGTTTTATTTCACATGTGACTTATTTTAGGGCTCAAAAGACTACCTTGCCCTTAATGAAATGGGGTATTCACAAGGGCACACCAACTATGGCTATTTGAGATTAAATCTCAAAACATTGTTAACTCTAATTAGTAAATTTGAAAACGAAAACCCGTAATTATATTATAATCATTTTAATTGTAAAACCGAGCCCAAAATAATATTAAAATATTATTTTCACCTAACCCCTAAACCTGGGTGTTACATGGTAGGCCTTTCCTATGTGGGAGTTGAATTGGTAACTTAACTCTTTATTTCCTATTGATGCTAGTATGCCTTGCCTATTTGATTGTGAGAAATGTGGTTTGAATGGTATGTGTATTTTGATATATGTATGTGATGAGCATGTGATAGAAATGGTGGATATGTGATGTGGTAAATGAAATTGGCATTAATTATCTTTACCAGGTGTAAATGATCGATCATTGAGATTAGTGTGCACACAAATTGAGTCAAAACGTACGTGGCCTTGATGGCGTTGAGTCATCAAGGAGGAGTACGGTGATGTAACATTCCACCGGAAATTTATTTATATTCTACGGGATGATGAGTGGAATCCCATCCGTAGGGCATGTGGTGATGAGTGGAATCCCGCCCATGCAAGGTCCGGTGATGAGTGTAATCCCACCGAGGTAATATGGTTGTTAAGGTTAAATCCGCACATCCGAGTAAACTAATAGTGGCCAATGATATTGCTTTTATGCTTATGACGTTTTAATTGAGATATTTGTTGTTGAGCTTACTATGATGTGAGATGCCATATTATGACTCTTGAAAGACTAGCTAGGTTGACTTGTTGATTACCTATGTATGTTGTATGTGAGATTAAGTTAGCTTACGCTCTCATTTTCAACAATGCAGATCATTAGCGTGGTGTTAGCACGGAGCAAGGCGAAAAGGGGCTTTCTAAGTTTTTGTTGCTCAAGTACGGTTTAGCAATTATGTAGTAGTTTAGCAATGTGGCAAGAGTGTGTTTTGTATGAGCAATGTATGACTCATATATGTGGTTGATGTTTATGAATTGACTTTGATTGTAAACATGTTATGCCTTGTCAAATGCTTGTGTGATGGCATGCCTTATGAATGTTTAAGTTGCTTTTGGATGGCATGTAAACCTTATTGAGAATAATTGTGCCTATTGGCTTTTAAGTCCTCAAGCATGCCCTTATATGTAAGGTTGCCTTTTGTGTAAATGTCATGAATGGATGTTTCTTCTTATGCATTACGTGTTTGAGCTTGTTTGACATAGGATCCATGCCTCTAGAACATGCTTGTAAGTGTTGAGTGCTCCTCAGGGTCGTTTAGGGCCTTTAGAGTTGTTGAAAAATGTTTAAATCTGGTTTTCAAGGGTTGCAGACAGCCCATGTTTCGAAACAGGCTGATGCGTTTCGGAATGGGTAAGGCTTCAGGGACCCCGTATCAGAACTCGTTTCGATACGGTTTGGCCACTGTGAACCCCTATTCTGAAATGAGTATCGGAACACTTTGGCTACTGGAAATCTGAGAATTTGCCGAGATGAAAGCGTTTCGAAACGGGTCTAAGGGTTTTGAAACGGTCAATATCTCGTTGACCACGAGATGCTTCCAGCATGTTCTAGATTCTTCTAAAATGTTCTAGATGCTTCCAGTATGTTCTAGATTCTTCTAGAATGTTCTAGAATCTTCAAGAATCTTCTAGTCTTATAGAATTTTTCAGGGCGTTCTAGGTGTCTCTAGACCTTTGGAGAACATCCCGGATCGTTCTAGACTTGTGTAGGACCTCCTAGAACCTCCTAGATTCATGTAGAGACGTCTTAAGAGGGTTGTAGGCCTCTCTAGGCTGTTCTAGATCTGTAACACCCGTATTTTGGGGTTAGGAGTTAGTCGGGTTAGTTGGTCTGAATCGATAAAATTTATTTTAATCAAGTTGACCTAGGCTTAACCTAATTGAGCTTTTAAATAAAAAGGAGTGACCATTTGGTAATTTAGCCAAAATAATTTAAAAAGTAGACCACCTTTTTGAAGTTAAAGGAACACAAAAAAAAGAAAAGGGAAAAGTGGTCTTCCCCATCTCTCCAACGTGAAATGCTCATAAACCCTCCCCAAACCCCCCTAAATCACTATTCCATTAAATTTCTTCTTCAACTCAAAGCCATTTTCAAAAGTAATTACATATCTACACCCTCCTCTCCATCCTCTACATTTACCTAGTTTCAAAATTTAAAACTATCATCTTTTGAAATTTGGGGATTCAATGAAAGCTTGAGTTTTTATTGAGTTTTTCAATTGATTTTTAAATATTAAGTTGAGTTTTGGTTTAGTCACCTGAAAATACCTATAATATGTTGAAATGAGTGAGTTTTGGTGAAAACCCGAAATGGGTCCTTGTGGTCATTTTTAAAGTGTCTAAAACTTGGTTTTTGGTGAGTTTTAGGGTTAGGTTGAAGGGCTGATGGGTTAGGGATGTTAGGAAGGTGTTTTGGGACCATTTGGGTGTCATTTGGGTGTTTGAAAACATGGTTTTTAGCTAGGTTTTAAGGGAGCTCGAAAATGGACTTTTGGGTGATTATTTGGGTTGAAATTTGTTGAAGTATGGCTTGTACTTATGGGATGAGTTGATGACTGAGTTTTAGCATTGATTTGAGAAGTAATGGATGTGTTTTGATTGGCTAGAAACAATAGGAGACATTAGAGAAGCAACGCGATCGAATCCGGGCATATAGGAGGCTTTCTTTGGTTGCTAAGGAAAGGTGGTGAGTGACTTTAAATATGTTTTAAAGTTGGTTCAAGTGTGTGTAGTGTATGTGTTGGAATGTGCTTGGTAGGCCTTTCCTATGTGAGAGTTGAATTGGTAACTTAACTCTTTATTTCCTATTGATGCTAGTATGCCTTGCCTATTTGATTGTGAGAAATGTGGTTTGAATGGTATGTGTATTTTGATATATGTATGTGATGAGCATGTGATAGAAATGGTGGATATGTGATGTGGTAAATGAAATTGGCACTAATTATCTTTACCGGGTGTAAATGATCGATCATTAGGATTAGTGTGCACACAAATTGAATCAAAACGTACGTGGCCTTGATGGCGTTGAGTCATCAAGAAGGAGTACGGTGATGTAACATTTCACTGGAAATTTATTTATATTCTACGGGATGATGAGTGGAATCCCATCCGTAGGGCATGTGGTGATGAGTGGAATCCCGCCCATGCAAGGTTCGGTGATGAGTGTAAACCCATCAAGGTAATGTGGTTGTTGAGGTTAAATCCGCACATCCGGGTAAACTAATAATGGCCAATGAAATTGCTTTTATGCTTATGACGTTTTGATAATTGAGATATTTGTTGTTGATCTTAGTATGATGTGAGATATCATATTATGACTATTGAAAAACTAGCTAGGTTGACTTGTTGATTACCTATGTATGTTGTATGTGAGATTAAGTTAGCTTACGCTCTCATTTTTAACATTGCAGATTATTAGCGTGGTGTTAGCACGGAGTAAGGCGAAAGGGGCTTTCCAAGTTTTTTGTTGCTCAAGTATGGTTTAGCAATTATGTAGTAGTTTAGCAATGTGGCAAGAGTGTGTTTTGTATGAGCAATGTATGACTCATATATGTGGTTGATGTTTATGAATTGACTTTGATTGTAAACATGTTATGCCTTGTCAAATGCTTGTGTGATGGCATGCCTTATGAATGTTTAAGTTGCTTTTGGATGGCATGTAAACCTTATTGAGATGAATTGCGCCTATTGGCTTTTAAGTTCTCAAGCATGCCCTTATATGTAAGGTTGCCTTTTGTGTAAATGACATGAATGGATGTTTCTTCTTATGCATTGCGTGTTTGAGCTTGTTTGACATAGGATCCATGCCTCTAGAACATGCTTGTAAGTGTTGAGTGCTCCTTAGGGTCGTTTAGGGCCTTTAGAGTTGTTGAAAAATGTTTAAATCTGGTTTTCAAGGGTTGCAGACAGCCCGTATTTCGAAACAGGCTGATGCGTTTCAGAACGGGTAAGGCTTCAGGGACCCCGTATCAGAACTCGTTTCGATACGGTTTGGCCACTGTGAACCCCTATTCCGAAATGAGTATCAGAACACTTTGGCTACTGGAAATCTGAGAATTTGCCGAGATGAAAGCGTTTCGAAACGGGTCTAAAGGTTTGAAACGGTCAATATCTCGTTGACCACGAGAAGTTGACCGTTGAGGGTGTTTCGGAACGGTTGACTTCCGTTCCGATACGACCTCCTCGTGTGGGCTTGGGGTAGTTGACCAGGTCAAGGCATTTCGATATGCCTCAATAGTGTTTCGAAACGGCCTGCCTAATGGATTAAAATTGGACTGTTTATCTGTCGGTTTGAGTTTCGTTGTGTGTCTTTCCTCGAATTCTTCCGCTGATGTGTTCACATAGGATTTAAATGTGCCTTTAGAGAAGATTAATTTAAAAGAAAAAATTTAGGGTTGCTAACCGAAGGGGAACCTTAACGGGTTTCGCTTCGGTTTTCCCCGTGTGGCCTACTCGGACCGGTCATCCGGCCAGACCAGGACGAGGGGATTACAAGATCCATCTTTGGTTCATGCATGGCCTTAAAACGTCCAAGACACTTTATTTTACCTTGGTTGGCCCGAGTGCACCTAGGGGGCACTTCTCGGTCGATCTTGGTGTACTTTGGCGGGGCGTGACACTAGGTAGATATTTTTAATTATATAATATTTTTATATCTTCAATATTTTGTTCATCTACTTAATTAGATTATTTTTTATATGAATAAATTATTGAAGATAAAAAATAAATTTAATTTTATAAAATTATTTTTATGATATCATTTAATATAAATATAATTTAATACACATTTTAATCTCCTTAATAATAATGATTTACAATTAAATCCAAACTCATCTCAAGCTCGATTACTATTTTATAAATTGTAAACAAATTGAGTGCACATCCCATTAAATAGTATATATGTTAATATTAATCAAAGTCATTTCATATTCTTTTAGTCTGAAACATAATCCATACAATATAGTAGAAGTATTCTTTCTAGTAAAACAAGTTTGGTTAAAGACAAATTTCCCAACTGCAAACAAAAGAAGAAGAAAAACACAGAAATAAAGAAAAAAGTTTCTTTATAACTTGATTATTTTAACAAGTTTCCCAACAATGAGCTGTGCATCCAAGTCGTTATATAATTCTGATACAACTGTAAATTTAGCTAACTCATCCACCTATGTTACTGAAAATGCAACTTTGATTTTCTCAACTTGGCCGGATAACAGTACGCCTACAGTTTCAACTGATTCCGGCATTAGCTTGCCACCGGGACCCTTCACCAGAAGCTGAAACCCAACTGTAAGCAAGCATCCACTACTATTACTCCCACCCGTTTCACCATGATAACGAGGTGAAGCACTAGGAAGGATTGCAAATCCTGATGGTAAAATCACCACCTGCGACGAATCACCGCTGTTCATCGCCCCACTCATTGACGCTTCATCCACCGGTGCGTACACAATCAGTGCACCCGATGCATCGCTCCAAGTTTCCTGTAAAATTACCATGCCACTATTGGGGAGACCGGTACTAAAGAGTGTGACACAGTCGCCTTGTCCCGGGCCCTTCACAACATTGAACATTGCCGGCATTGGTCTGCCATTTGACAAAATGTCCCACTGACACCGATTCCGTTCGTCTCGCAGGAAATCGAACAGCCTTTGCTGAGTTATTGGCATCCAAACCGTAGTAGCAGCGCTCAGAACAACCCCACAAGGCTCACCGGGGCAATTTTCATTCTTCCGAACCATGATCCTTACATCTTCACCAGCATTACCAACATTAAGATTGCCCCATTTAATCACACTCGAAGCACAAATTCCGGCAGTGAAGCTACATGTCATGCGTCGCGCAAGCTTTAACATGCTTTTCCGGCTAGCTGCAGTCATTCCTGGGCCAGAATGGCATGTATCAGATGAGGATTCATTTATATTTTTTTTTAAGAAGAAAAACAGTTGCTTTGTTCTCACCATGGATAGCAGGGGACATTAGTTGTGCGAAGCGATGGCATTGTCTTTGGAGAGTGGCGATCCACCTTTGCGCACCAAAGCCGTGACCCGAACCGAGTAATGGGCGCAAGAGATGGTGGACTGTGCTCTCATCGTATTCCGAGTGTTCAACCCATGTAACCTGGCATTTAGGAACTTGTTGGCTTCATTCATATCAACTTTTAACAATACATGTTTCTCATTATATTACATTTAAGCAATCAACTACCTTGGAATACTTGTCCATATCTTGGATAATACATCCAGAAGGAAGCCTCCTGCAGTTTGGCAACATCTGCGGATTTGCGGCATTGCTAGGATCAATAGAAACATCCGCAACCGCCCACACACCATCCGAATGCTGCTTGCAGAACCGGACGAATCGAACTCGTCGAATAGGAGCCAAAGGTGAAAGAACTTGAAATTCAGCATCCATCTGCAAGTATGATATTTGCATTAGGCCAAAGCTAAGTAATGAAGGTGGAAAGAACAGGGAGTTAAAATGATACCACTTGTAGTGCATTGTCTCTGGTTCCACCGGTACCGCTTGATAGCACATCGACGGTTGCTGCACTTGCAATCAGGCAGGGAAACATTTCCGCCCAACGATTCTATATTGAGATTAAACCAATAATATCAGTGATTCACCATATAATTATATATTTATGAGAAAGTTAGATGAACGGGGTGGCGTACCGCATCCATTAGCGTCTCAACCAGGGCCAAGCCGCGAAGGAGAACCAGTCTTGTTTCCCTTGTAGGCGCCTCAACTGTGTATCCACTAGGTTGGTGCAAGCCTTTGGTCCAAAGGGGATTAGCCATCTGCGCCATCTTAAGTAATTCATCCATGGCTGCTACTGCAACATCTACCAAGGCCGACCTGTCATATGGTAATTCATCGGCAGCAACACAAGGTTTTATTAATGGCATCAATGCTGCCCAATCATCAACCTCAAATCCCATTGGCCATGTATTGCCTCCATTGTTCGATCCACAAGGACTAGGATCCGCAGAGGACGACGAAGGTCTGCCTGGGAACGCTTTTGTTACGGCGGATATCCGGCTTATCTCCTCCTTTAATCGAGCATTCTCAACACTAAGTCGGTACCATTCCAAAGAAATTTCACCAGGCATTTCTGGACCGCCGCAGTTGTTGCATATCCGGCTGGTTATCTCCTGCTTTAAGAAACCATTCTCGGCTCGGAGTCTATCGTTTTCTTGTTTAAGAGTCTCATTCTCATGGCGTTCAATTTGGGTCTGGTTTAAAACAAAAACTTGCATCATTACCAATCCCAAACTCAAAAAACAAACACCAAAACGAATTATCAACTAACCTTCAACTGGGTTCTCCTGTTTTGAAACCAGAACTTAATTTGCTTGTTCTGCAAGCCTAACCTCAGGCCAAGTTCAGTTTTTTGTTTTTCATCAGGGTGAGGACAATACTTGAAGAAACTGGACAAGGATTGCAATGAAACAAACATCAATAACCAAAACCCAAGAAAACAAATATTGTAATAAAAGGAAGGAAGCATACGATTCAAGCTCTTGTATTTGTTGCGGAGTGTGCCTATGGAACTTCTTGTTCTTCTTCTTAGGAGGTCCTCCATTATCAGCCGGCGGTGCACCTTCAAAACTATCACTGCTCTCGAATCCGGCCAAGTCTAAACTCGGATCAAAGTTTTCTCCAACTCCAATCAGACCAATCCCACTATGACTATCCATTCTTTAACAAACGATATACAGCCAAGATCAGAACAAAATATAACAAACTAGGTAATAAATTAATTAAAAAGAAAGAAAGATAATCTTTTTTTGTAACAATTTTATCACTACAAACACAGAATAAAGAAAAGCTGCTTTCTTTTCTACGCCCATGCACGACTCTCTCTCAAGAAAATCGGTATGGACGCCGCGGAAAGACTGATAAATGTGAAAACCCTAATCTTTTGAAGCTGCATGTTTGACCCCAACGAACTATTTTATTATAAAAAAGAATACAAAGGAAAAAGAAAAAGCAAAACCCAGAATAGGTCTGATGCGCAGCAATTGTTGATGGCATGCAGTTCCTAACTGAAAGGTCTGATGCGAACAATGTAAAAAGTGATCACATGAATCTACACTCCACCTCAAGCTCGTAGTTACACAGACTAGAGTTCCAGCTTGGATCTTTGATGTAGAATCCATTGAAAAAAATATTATCTAGTTTTTAAGGTTAAACTAGAACATCTTCTTCTATCTTTTAGGATGGATGGTTAAGATAGAACCAAATAGTTTTTCAGGCTAAACTATAACCTTTTCATCTATCTTTTTGATTGGCTAAGATAGAACCATTAAATAGGGAAGAAAACAGCAAAATTAAACGAGTAGAAATTTCACTAGAAATGTAAGATTCCAACGAGGGAGAAGCCAAGGAACGAGTGTGGCCTAATGACAGCAGCGGAAAAGAAAAAGCAATGTGCATCTGAAAAATCAGATCATGGCCAATCTGTTTCAGATTAGAGATAACAACAGTGGTGACGACATCAAGACCGTTGTTGGCTCATGATACCATGTGAGAAAGGGGCCATGGTGGCCGGAGATGCAATGAATAATGGTGGTTTGTGTGTGTGATCGGTGGTTAGAGATTTGTTGTTTGAAGAAGATGAACAAGATATTTTCCAGAGAGAACAATGTGTTTTTCTGTATTTTCTTATTATTCTTAATTATCAAATGTATACAGAGTAAGTCTTTAAATAGGCTGATATAGAGTTCTAATATAACTAAAACTATACTTTTATCTTTAATTTAAATAATACTTATTCCTAATTTAAATAAGACTTCTATTAAATCTAAACTACTGATTAGGAATAAACTTTAATTACACATTAAATCAAAACTCTAACACTCCTCGTCAACTTACACTCCCCCTCAAGCTCTAACACTTCTCGGATAACTTACACACATTCACAGTATGATTTAAGAACAAACAACCCAAATATTTTAAGAACAAGAAAGGTGATACCTTGTAAATTTCACAAAAACACAAAAGACAAGGCAAAGCTGTTCCGGAAAAATTAAGAGTTATTAGTGCTGGGCTTGAACGTTGGTTTAGGCAAATAAAGAAGGAAAAGAAGATCAGTATTTCTACTTTGAGAAGAAGACTTGATGAGTTGAACTCACAATACCCGAGTGATGAGGTATTGGGTGAGTTGGTGGATACAAAGCTGGCCTTGAATATTGAGTTAGATAAGGAGGAAATTTATTGGGAACAACGTGCTAGAGCGAATTGGCTGAGCAATGGCGATCAGAACACGAGTTTTTTCCACTGTTATGCTAGCCAAAGGAAAAGACAGAATCGGGTTACATGTTTAGTGGCGGATGATGGGACTTTTTTCGATAACAATGATAAGGTAATGGATATTGCAGTCCAATACTTTAAGAACCTATTCACTTCGAGAGGTACCGGTGATCCTAGTTTGATTTTGGAAGGCATTAACAATGTGATTTCTGATGAAACGAACCTCTCCCTAATGCGTAGCTTCACAAAGGAGGAGGTATTTGCGGCGCTGAAGTCTATGAGCCCTCTAAAGGCGTGTGGGGCTGATGGTTTAGGTACGATTTTTTATCAACGGTTCTGGGGAATCCTCGGTGATGATATTGCTGATTATTGTATTGAGGTGCTTAAAGGAAATTTCCCGATTGAAGAAATCAATTCTACTCACATTATTTTGATTCCCAAGACTCCTTCGGCCAGTTCTATGTCTCAATTTCGGCCGATATCCCTATGCAATGTCCTTTTTAAAATCATATCAAAGATGTTGGCTAAGAGATTGAAGCTGGTGATCGATTCCTGTATCGATGAAGCCCAAAGCGCGTTTATTCCAGGCCGGCTCATAATAGATAATATTATTACAGCATATGAAATTCTCCATCACTATAAAAGGAAGAAATTCGGTCGCAGAGGCTCCTTTGATCTCAAATTGGATATGAGCAAAGCCTATGATTGTGTTGAGTGGGAATTCCTACGGAAAGTTATGCTGAGGTTGGGTTTTTGTGCAGCTTGGTCTGATTTGATTCTGAAATGTGTGACCACTGTATCTTATTCAGTCACAATAAATGGCCTTATCAATGATTCTTTCACTCCTACTCGTGGGTTGCGTCAGGGCAATCCACTCAGCCCCTATCTATTTCTATTTTGTGGAGAGGGCCTCTCTTCACTGCTAAGACGTGCAACCGCTGATGGTTCACTCCACAGTGAAAGAATTGCTCGGGGTGCACCTCTGATTAGTCACCTCCTTTTCGCAGACGATTGCTTGATTTTGGGGAAAGCACTGGCTAGTAGTGCTATCAATTTGAAGTCGCTGCTCTCTCACTATGGAGAGTGTTCCAGACAGTTGATTAATTATGACAAATCTCAAGTTTTGTTTAGTTCCAATGTCCTTACTGATAATAGATCTGATGTTTGTAGGATCCTAAATGTTTCCGAGGTCGCCAATCCTGAAACATATTTAGGCCTTCCAGCTATTGTTGGTAGAAATAAAAAGGTAGCTTTTCGTTACCTAAAGGAGAAACTAAGCAAACATGCGGATTCGGGCAATTACATACAACTTTCGCAAGGGGTAAGGAGGTTTTTATTAAGTCCATTTTACAGTCTATACCACTCTTTGCGATGTCATGTTTTTTGCTGCCAGCTTCTTTCTGTAAAGAATTAGAAGCAATCATCGCAAGATACTGGTGGCAGAAACAAATGAACAAGAGGGGCATTCATTGGAGTACATGGCATGAGCTTTGTAAGCTAAAGGAAGAAGGTGAGTTGGGTTTCCGTGACTTTGGAAAATTCAACATCGCTTTACTAGCGAAGCAGGGGTGGCGCATGCTTATGAATCCTGGGTCCTTGATGGCCCAGCTCCTTCGTGCTAAATACTTTCCGCAAGGCTCTTTTCTTCATGCTCGCTTAAGGTCATCTCCATCCTTAATTTGGCGCAGCATTTGGTCTTCTAAACGGTTATTAGAGATGGGTATCGGATGGAAGATTGGTGATGGACGAAGTGTGTCAATCTGGAATGACTTTTGGCTCCCTAAATTTCCCTCTGAGAAAATTTCTACTGCCTATACTACAAATGTTACTAAAGTCTCTGATCTTATAATCCCTGGGGAGCAGTGTTGGAATTCGAATCTAATTAATAAGATCTTTTCTAATAAGGAGGCTGAATGCATTCTTAGTATTTCTCTTCCAAGGTTTCCTCAACGGGACTTGTTAAGGTGGAACGGTGAAGGAACTGGGCTCTATACGGTTCGAAGTGGCTATAAGGCGCTTATGGGGGTATCTACACAAGACCCTTCCTCTCAATCCCTATTCAGATATATCTGGAAAATTCCTTGTCCATCAAAAATCAGAATTACTGTGTGGAGACTGGTAAGAAATTTCGTCCCTACCTTACAGAATCTAGTTTATCGAAGAATTATTTCTGACTCTAGATGTGAGAGATGCTACTTAGCTAGTGAATCTAGCATACATATCCTTAGGGACTGTTTTTATGCTAAGGAGATATGGTCTACATTGGGCTTTGATTTTTCCAATTTATCCCATATTGACAGTTTAGCAGAATAGTTATTGAAAGTTTTTCAGTCCAGCAACAACATACATAGAAAAATTATTATCACAATTTGGGCAGTTTGGTTCTCTCGAAATAAGCTTTTCAACGAAGGGATCATCCAGAGAGTTGAGGATGTCTTTACCTTTATCTCCAGCTACTGTCATGAGCTTAGGGTCTGTTTGTTTCCCTGTAATTGGTTTTCCTGAAAACGTTTTCATAACTTTCCGCTGTTTGGTTCATGGAAAATGAAAAAGTCAACGGAAAACCAACTACAGTCAATAGAAAACAGACCATGTTTTAGTGTAAAATAACTTACCCATTGATTTTCGGTAAGTCGTTTTCCTTCCTCCCATTCTCTCTACAAATACTAACATAAACCATAAACCTTAAAACCTAAACCCTAAATACTAACATAAAAACTAAACCCTAAATACTAACATAAAAACTAAACCCTAAATACTAACATAAAAACTAAACCCTAAACTTTAAACCATAAACATTAAAAACCATAACCCTAAACCTTAAACCATAAACATTAAATCCTAAACCCTAAACCCTAAACCATAAACATTAACCAATAAATATTAAACCCTAAATATTAAAAACCCTAACCTTAAACCTTAAATCATAAACATTAAATCATAAACCCTAAACCCCAAACATTAACAAATAAATATTAAACCCTAAACATTGAAAACCATAGCCATAAACCTTAAACCATAAAAATTAAATCCTAAACTCTAAACCTTAAACCCCAAACATTAACCAATGAATATTAAACCCAAAACATTAAAAGCCATAAACCCTAAATGTTAAACCATAAACACTAACATAACCCTAAACCATAAACATTGATCTATAAACACAAAACCCTAAATGATATATCATAAACACAAAACCCTAAAACAAAATCTTAAACCCTAAATGTTAAACCATATATATTAAACCCTAAATACTAACATAAACTCTTACCCTAAACACTAACCCATAAAACATAAATGCTAACATAAACATTAAACCATAAACAATAAACATTAACATAAACACTAAACCATAAACAATAAACACCAACATAAACCACAATCCCTAAATACTAATATAAATAATAAACCCTAAAACCTAAACACTAAACCTTAACATAAACCCTAAACTTTAAATGTTAAACCTTAAACACTAACATAAACCCTAAAAATAAACATTAACCATTAAACCCTAAATGCTAACATAAATACTAAACCTTAAACACTGAGCACTAACATAAACCTTAAACTCTAAATGATAACCTAAACCCTAAACACTAAAAGCTAAACACTAAACCATAAACACTAACATAACCCTAAACCATAAATGATAAACCCTAAACACTAACCATAGACTCTAACTGCTACCCTAAACCCTAATCATTAAACCCTAAATGTTACCATAAAACCTTAAATCCTAAACCCTAAACCATAACCACCAACATAAACCCTAAACCTTAAACCTTAAACACTAACCTAAACCATAAACACTAATCTAAACCCTAAATCTATACCTTAAATACAAATCCCTAAATGCTACCATAAACACTAAATACTATTCTAAACCATAAACCATAAATGATATCCTAAACCCTAAACCCTAAACACTAGCCTAAACATTAAACTATGTTTTGATTGGAACTTGTTTTTACCATTATCGATGCTTGTTTGTGGATTGTTCATGAAATTTTCAGGAAACTCTACCAAACCATGTAAAATGAATTGTACAACATCATCCAAACACCGGAAAATGGTTCTGCAATTAGTTTTCCAACAACTGTAGTTCATTTTCCAGAATCTATTTTCCGGAAACAGTTTTCAGTGAAACAAACAGACCCTTAGTGTTTTGTCTTCATCCTACAAGCATCCCCAAATTTTGGATAAGGCTTGCTGGGAAGCTCCTTCAATTCCATTCTACAAGATAAACGTAGATTCACATTATAATAATCCCAGGAAATTCTCATGTTCTGGTTTTATCATCCGGGATCATGACGGTGCTATTATCGCAGCTGGATCCAAATTAAATTTCATGGTGGGATCGGTTTTTCACGCAGAGGCCCTAGCTATTTTTTAAGGGATTCAATTTGCAATTGATTTAGGGCTTCAACAGATTTTGGTGGAAGGGGATAACATATCAGTAATCCACAAAATCAATTCAGAAACCCTAGACTATTCGGACATCGGACATCTAATTAGGGATATAAAACTTCTCACCTTGTCTCTGCCGTCGGTCCAGTTTCGCTTCATCGGCCGCAACGCGAACCGTGCTGTACATGCAATGGCCGCTGAAGGGTCGAAACTTGCTGAAGATTGCTTTAGGGTAGAAGACGCTCCGGCGAATGTCCGACGTGTGGCAGATCAAGACAGGCGTTTTGCCGAACCGCCTTAGGATCTGGATCCTTCGTTTCTTTGTTATGGGGTTTCTTTCATCACTCTTCCCCCGTTTACCTCCGCCTCTATTTTGTGCTATCGTGGTTTTCATTTCATCTCGCATGGAGGTCTTGTCGGTTGAGCTACCATCTCTTTTACGTTCTGGTTTCTTTTTTTTTCTCTGGTTTTGTTAAACCTCTGTCGGTACAACAGTGGTTTTTATTTTCTCATTTATTGTTTTGTCTTTATGTACTTGCCCACGTGGCTTTCAATATTTATTCAATAAACTTCAATCGGCTATTAATTCAAAAAAAATAAAGAAAAATTTATAACGGGCGTCGAACACCGCTGAATATCACTAACGCTGAACATCGATGAACATCATTAAATCAATTAATAAAGATTAAAAATCTCAATAACTCAACATACAATTAATAATTATTTAAAATAAAATTTCAGTTAAATTATTTATATATTTACTATTTTTTATCTTTATTTTCAAATAATTAAATCAGATATCAACCATAAATAATCCCTAAATTAAAAAAAACAAATTTGATTCATCTGGCCACATTCAATGCGAATCAGATCCTCATTTTCCATGAATTTATCAAACTAGTACTTTTCTCGATGTTGTTCTTATCGTGTAAATGATCGTAAACTGCACCATTCTTCATGTATTCATAAATCAGAAGCCTTTCATCCTTCTCTTCACGATACCCAACAAGCATGGCCAAATGTTTATGATGAAGCCTTCACAAAAATGCCAAATTTTTTAATTTAAGAATTAACTATGATTGATATTCGATCTAATTATTTGAAAATAAAAATTAAAAAAATAATATATATAAAAAATAATTTAATTAAAATTTTATTTTAAATAATTATTAATTGTATGTTGAGTCCTTAGAATTTTTAATTTTTATTAATCAATTTAATGATGTTCATCGTTAATGAAGTTCGTCGGTGTTCGACGAACGTGATAAACTCATCCTAAAAATAATATTTTAAATTTTATAACATAATCTCTAAATCAAATATTTTATTTATTTCAAAAAAACTTTTAACATCAATACAGAACATTTAAATTTTAAACTAAACTTTTTAAAAATTACCAAACTAATATTCCATTAACTTCGTTTATACAATTTTAAAAATTTCGATTAACGAGATTTACTAATTGATTGGGTCATTAATAATGCTCATATTGTCTCATGTTATATGAATTTGAGTCATGACACTTACCTTGATATATAATTGTATTTACTTAATAAAAAACTTAATTAACGATTCACGTTAAAATCAAACCAACTTGTCTATCATTTCTTTCAATTTCAAGCAAGTAACAGTTATCTTTTTTTCTTTCTCTTTTTAATATCAGTACAAAATCATGCAATTGGTGGCGTATACTTAAATTATTATAATACAGTTAAAGTTGACAAAACTTTTATGTACCAACTACCCCCTTCATTATTATTCCGTAACGATTTTAACTCCCACTTGCTAAAAAATTGATAATTTGACCAGTCCTATGTAATGATACTGTCTATCCCAACCACATGTCTTGTATTTCTTTTCAATCTAATCCTAATATTGATAGTTTATTTTAGAATTAACTACTCAAATGCAACCAAACTACTGGCGATATATTGTTTATATCATTGAATTTTCAATTTATTTAATTGTAGCTTTAAATTTTAAGTTCAGTTTAAATTATGTAATTTTGTTGTTAACTCTTTAATATGACGCCAACATGAATATTGACGGTCTATATAGACGCTACACCAAAACGACGTCATTTTTGTGACAAAACAAAAAATAAACCGAATTGATTTTTTTATTTAATTTATAATTAACTTTTAATTTTATATCAAAAAACATTATATATTTCAAATAATAAAAAATACCTTTAAAATTAGTATATAAGAATTATTAATTATTTTTTTTTACTTAAAATTTTATTTTTTAAATATTTGTAAAAAAAATAAAAAATTCATCAAATAAATATAAAAACATAAAAATAAAATCATTTTGTCAAGATAAAATCAAAAAGGTTAAAATGTAAAATTAATATAAAAAACCAAACTAATTTTTTTTGAATATAACCAGCCTTCATTTATTAAAAGGTAACTTAAAAACAAAACCAAGAGGGTTCTAGAAAAACCAACCGACACACTCTGAAAACAAATCTAAAGAAAAATCAAAAGCAACCAGAAAAAACAAAGTGATAACGATGAAGGCGGAGCGACCACTCCTCACACCAGCGGACCTGGGATGCGAAAAACGCCGTTTCAAACGATCTGGAGGAGCGTGAACACCAGAAGCGTAGATCTGAACATGCACGAAAGAACTTCTGGAGGAGATGACAAGACAGAACGGAGGGATAAAGATTCATAGCGGCGGCCGGTCCTCCTCTACCGCCACCTGCGCGCAATCTGGGGCTTCTTCCACCCAGAAAAGGTCGTCGGAGCCAAGATGGGAGGCACCTACTAACAAATGCGCTGCCCGATTCGCCTGTCGAAAGGTATGTGTAAACGAAATCTCAGCAAAAAACTTCGATCTTTCCTTTATTTCATGGACAATACTGCTGATGACTGACATATCCGGATCATGTGACTGCAATTTCTTGATGATTGTGAGGGAATCCCCTTCGATTACAACTCGACGGAACCCTAGATCGGAAAGCAGAAGTACGGCATGAAGGGCCGCCACTGCCTCCGCCTGGAAAGTGTCTGAGATATAAAAGGTAACCCTTCGACTACTGCCCATAACATCTCCATTATGATTACGGATAATAACCCCTGACCATGATGTCTTTTCTGAGGAACGGAAACATGCATCAAAATTAGCCTTCACAACACCGGCCATCGGGGCAAACCATCGGAGTACTGTCGACGAAGGAGGAGGAATCTGTTGTGGTAAAAGACTCTCAACTTCTCTACAATATGCTTTGATGAATGAAATAGTGTGATTGTACGAATTTGATGCACCTTCATGTAGTTTCTTGTTTCGCACATACCATATGAACCATAGAATAATCATGATTACTGTGTGACGCACCTTAGGGTGCGAGACTAACACCCACGATAGCCATTCTTTGAACGAGAGGGTTAAAACTGTCGAAGGCCAGTTATAACCCATCCCTTGCCATATCAGAGTAGCATTACTGCAGTCCCTAAAAACATGCTCCCTAGATTCAGGAACATCTATACAATTTGGGAAATTAGAATTTTGAGCAATACGACGATAATAGAGACATGCTTTAGTAGGTATGAAATTACACAAAAATCTCCAAACCTGAATACGAACTTTAGGGGGACACTTGGTGCTCCAAACTGATCTGAAAAGTTCCACGTCCATAGATGACATATCCTCTGTTGGTTTAAGAAGATTGTAGCCACTCCTAACCGAATAAATTCCTGTTTTCTCTCCACTCCACACTAGGCAATCTATTTGAGGAAAACTAGATAAAGGAATAGTTAAGATTTGAGTTGCTTCAGTAGGCAAGAACGATTCCCTAATAAGATCTTCATTCCATGCGCCACCATTCTGACTTAGCAGATCCGACACCCAATGGAGATCGTTAACCAGAGGGGACAATAGACGCTTAGGCGTAGGGCCCGGCAACCAGCAATCACCCCAAATCGAAATTGAACGACCATTACCTACTTTCCACCTCAGCCCAAGTTCTAGAAGGCCATGTGAACTCCATACACTTCTCCATATCAAGGACGGATGAGAAGTGAGAGTGGAGTTTAGGAAACTAGTATTCGGGAAATACTTAGCCTTAAATATCCGTCCCGAGAGAGACGTCGGATTAGACAACAAACGCCAAGCTTGCTTTGCGAGGAGAGCCACATTAAAAGCCGAGAGATCCCTGAAACCCAACCCGCCTTCTTCTTTCCTACGACACAAGAAACTCCAATTACTCCAATGCATACCACGTCTCGCCTGAGACTTCTGCCACCAAAACCTTGCCATAGCAGATTCAAGCTTTTGGCACAGGGACTTAGGAAGAAGGAAAACCCCCATTGCATACACCGGTATGGCTTGTAAAACCGATTTTACAAAAACTTCCTTACCCCTTGAGAGAGAGGGAATACACACCAGTTCGATATACGTACCTGCACCCGATCAAATAAGTTCTGAAAAGCTTGTCTTTTATTACAGCCCACTATCGACGGAAGCCCAAGATATTTCTCAATGATGGACGTATGACCTATTTCTAAGAGATTCTGAATATCCATCTTAGCCGAATCACTCACATTACTGGAAAAGAAGAGGCCCGACTTCTCAAAGTTAATCACCTGACCCGAGCATATACTGTATTCGTATAAAATATTCTTTATATTTACCACATCATTCACCGAGGCATCACCAAAGATTATGCTATCATCTGCAAAGAGCAAATGAGTAACATTTGGAGCATATCTGTTAAGCCTAAACCCCTTTATTGTACCCAACATGTTTCCTCCACGTAACAAAGATGACAAACCCTCGCTACAGATAAGGAAAAGGAAAGGACTAAGGGGATCACCTTGCCTAAGCCCTCTGGACGGGAAAAATGGCTCACCAACCATACCGTTAAGAACAACTGAGTAGGAGACCGAGGTCATACAGCTCATAATACGTTGGACCCAAACTGGTGCAAAACCCATCTTCTCCATAATCTGAGCCACAAAAACCCATTCTACTCTATCATAAGCTTTGGACATATCTAATTTCAAAGCGAAATTACCTGAACATCCCACACGCTTTTTCTGCAAGCAGTGTAGAATTTTGTAGGCCACCATGATATTATCAGAAATTAGCCGGCCCGGAACAAAGACACTCTGGGCCTCGTCAATGCAGTCAGATAACAGATGTTGCATTCTATTAACAAGAACTTTGGACACAATCTTGTATAAGACGTTACACAAACTGATGGGCCTAAATTGGCTCATATGTGAGGGGTCAGCTTTTTTCGGTATAAGCACAATGTGGGTCTTGTTGATTAAGCCCATGTCAACCTCCCCATTTAAAACAGCAATACAAAACCGAGCCACCTCCTTACCAATAATATTCCAGAAACGTTGATAAAAAATGGCCCCCAATCCGTCCTCGCCTGCTGCTTTCAAAGGCCCCATCATCTTAACTGCCCGATAAATCTCCTCCTCAGTATATGGACGAAGTAGCCTCCAATTTTCAGCCTCAGAAATCTTCGGGGTAATTCCTTCCAATACATGTGAACAATCTGCTACACCCCCTGAATTAAAAAGATTTTGGAAATATTCCCTCGCGGTAATTTCCATTAAATCAGGGGAGGAATAAGTAGCCCCAGCATCATTCGTAAGCTTCAAAATTCGATTTTGCTTCTTACGTTGGGTTGCATGACGGTGAAAAAACACAGTATTTTTATCACCGTTTCGAAGCCAATTTGCACGCGCCCTCTGCTCCCAGTAAAGTTCAGATTTATCAGCTTCCAAATTCAACGACAATTTGACCTCCTCAATTTCTCCCAAAATCTCATCCGAAGGATATAGGCCCACTAATTCCTCCAGACGCTTTGTTAAACTTCGCTTAGTTATCTTCCTACTGGCTCTTAATTTGCGAAACCAGTTGTCCAAGCCCAACCCCACAAAACGTAATCGGTCAGGTAATGTACCTGTTGAAGCTTCCCATAAATTTGCCACCTCAGTTTCACATGATTCCTCTAAAATCCAGGCAGCTTCAAACTTAAAATGCCAATGGGCTCTATTATCAGAATTTGGGGACGTGTTAACAAGCAACGGACAATGGTCAAAAAACGAATGAGCTAAATGAGAAAGAATGAAATGAGGATGGAAAGACCACCACGCATTATTCGCGACACCCCTGTCAAGCCGCTCTCTAATATTAGTTTCTTCAAACTTCCCCTTTTCCCACGTAAACCATCTACCTTGGTAACCCACATCGGATAAAGCACAATCATTTAGGGCCTCCTGAAAGTCGCTCATCTGCCGTTGACTTCGGACCCTTCCTCCCATTTTTTCAAACGAAAATAATAATTCGTTAAAGTCACCAATAACTAACCAAGGTATATTGGGGCAGTCATTTAACTGTCGCAGTAAATTTCATGAATCCCTACGATATCTCTCCTCCGGGGCACCATAGAAACCAGTACACCTCCACGAACGACCCTCACCATCATCCGTAAACATAAAATCAATATGGCAATCTGAATAAGAACGAAGTGAGATCTTACAATTGCTCCTCCAAGTCAAACAAAGCCCTCCACTCCTTCCTCGCGAATCAACCTCAATACCGTTTGGAAAACCACATTTCTTTCGCACCCTTTCCATCTCAGCAGACTGTAGAAACCAAACTAAATTAAAATAAAATAAATAGTCCAAATTTTATAATTTTTTTGATCAATTCAAAATTTTATAAAATTTTAATCGAACTTAACCGATCTCACCCCCAAGGCAGTGAATATAAGTTCAAACCCACATTTGAACTAATGCTAACTTTATTATTTATGAGACTAGTGTCACAGACTTACTCTCTTAGACTCAATCCGTACGGCACTGGCACTCTCGACACAATGCTAGTAAGCCTTACTCACGCAATGATATGGCTAAACAAGTGAGAACTTAAGAAATGAAGCTTTATTAGTTTGGAGAAAGCTTTACAAGAGAGAAAACTTATAGGATTTCTGGGATGTTTTACAAATGAGCCAAACTAGCCTATTTATAGTCTCCAACCTCCTCAATGGACGGTGGAGATTTATTTAATCTAACGGTTGACATTTTGCCTCCCAAAATTTCTAAAAGACCCATAATGTTCTAGAGAACTCTATACATGTCCCTAATTATCTAAAGTGTTCTAGAGAACAACCCATAGTTCTACACTTATCTATACAAATCTTTAATCATCCATAAGCTTCTAGAGAGTTCCAGACATTTCTAGAGTAGTCACGATTCTTCTATAGTCTTCCAGGATCTTCTATAACATTCTAGATCCTTCTAGAATGTTCTAGATGCTTCCAACATGTTCTAGATCCTTCTAGAATGTTCTAGAATCTTCTAGAGTCTTCTAGAATCTTTCAGGGCGTTCTAGGTGTCTCTAGACATTTGGAGAGCCTCATGGATCGTTCTAGACTTGTGTAGGACCTCCTGGAACCTCCTAGATTCATGTAGAGACGTCTTAAGAGGGTTGTAGGCCTCTTTAGGCCGTTCTAGATCCTTCTTTGGTTCATGCTTGGCCTTGAAACGTCCAAGGCACTTCATTTTACTTTAGTTGGCCCGAGTGCACCTAGGGGCACTCCTCGGTTGGTCCTGGTGCACTTTGGCGGGGCGTGACACTAGAAAGATATTTTTAATTATATAATATTTTTTATATCTTCAATATTTTGTTCATCTACTTAATTAGATTATTTTTTTTATATCAATGAATTATTGAAGATAAAAAAATAAAGTTAATTTTATAAAATTATTTTTATGATATTATTTAATACAAATATAATTTAATACAAATTTTAATCTCCTTAATAATAATAATTTACAATTAAATCCTAACCCATCTCAAGCTCGATTACTATTTTATAAAGGGAAAACTACACCACTGACCACCAAACAAATTGGGGATACCTATTTAAACCATCGAACTATAAAAAACGTCAATTACTCCACCAAACTTATAAAATCAACCAATTTTGACCACCGCCGTTAAAAACCTAACGGTGGAGTGACGGAACTGCCACGTGGCAATTGATGGGTATATTTAAAAATTACACATTTGGTCCTTGTAATTTACACATTCTTTTAATTTCGTCTTAATTTTCAATTAATAAAATAATAAATTATTTAATTAAGTAATGACACGTGTCAAGACCTTATTGGATGATTTTAATTATTTATATTTAATTTTATTAATTTATTTCCCCATCCAATCAGGTGGTCACCACCATTTTAGAGGAGAAAATGAATTTTTCTTCACTTGCATTAGGGTGGGTTCGCTTTGCCACTGCAACAAGCACAAATTTGTGCTAAAATTCTCCAGATATAATATATATCTCTTATTAGTTTCTACAATTATAAGCCAAAAGCTCAAACCCTAAACACTAATTTCACATATATAAATCATAAACCCTAAACTCTAACCCTAAATATTTCAAATTAATTTCACGCTAAATATTTCAAATTAAACCTCAAACCCTAAAATTCTCAAATTAATTCCACGCTAAATATTTTAAATTAAACCCTAAATCCAAAACCCTAAAAATTTCAAATTAATTTCATGCTAAATATTTCAAATTAACCATTAAACCCTAAACCCTATATATTTCAAATTATTTTCACGCTAAATATTTCAAATTAAACCCTAAACCCTAAAAATTTCAAATTAATTACTCGCTAACTATTTTAATTTTAACCCTAAACCCTAAATATTTCAAATTAATTTCACGCTAAATATTTCAAATTAAACCCTAAATATTTAGCATGTAATTAATTTGAAATTTATGGTTTAAGGTTAGGGTTTGGGGTTTAATTTGAAATATTTAGGGTGAAAATAATTTGAAATATATAGGCTTTAGGGTTTAAGGCTTAATTTGAAATATTTAGCGTGAAATTAATATGAAATTTTTAGGGTTTGAGGTTTATGGTTTAATTTAAAATATTTAGCATGAAATTAATTTGAGAATTTTAGGGTTTGAGGTTTAATTTGAAATATTTAGCATGAAATTAATTTAAAATATGTAGGGTTAGAGTTTAAGGTTTAGGATTTATATATGTGAAATTAGTGTTTAGGGTTTGAGCTTTTGGCTTATAAATGTAGAAACTAATAAGAGATATATATTATGTCTGGAGAATTATAGCATAAAGGTGTGCTTGGTGCAGTGGCAAAGCCATTAGCTTTACCCTTGGGAGACCCAAGTCCAAATCCACCCTAGCGCATATGAAGAAAAATTAATTTTTCTCCTCTAAATTGGTGGTGACACGTGCCACCACCTGATTGGAGGGGGAAATAAATTAATAAAATTGAATATATAAATAATTAAAATCATCCAATAAGGTCTTGACACGTGTCACCACTTAATTAAATAATTTATTATTTTATTAATTGAAAATTAAGACTAAATTAAAATAATGTGTATTTGGACCAAATGTGTAATTTTTAAATATACCCATCAATTGCCACTTGGCAGTTCCGTCACTCCACCATTAGGTTTTTAACGGCGGTGGTCAAAATAGGTTGATTTTATAAGTTCGGTGGTGTGATTGACGTTTTTATAGTTCGATGGTTCAAATAAGTATCTCCAATTTGTTTGGTGGTCAATAGTGTAGTTTTCCGTTTTATAAATTGTAAACAAATTGACTGCACATCCCATTAAACAGTATATATGTTAATATTAATCAAAATCTTAAATTAATTTAATATTTCTATGCACCAAGATCCATTAATTGGCCTGGAGGTTATGGATGTTCATCCGTTGCTCACTTTGTGTGGGTTCGAACCCAGACATTTACTTCAAAAATATTATTGTAACATCACTGAATAAAAAAATATTTGTATGCACTAGTCAAGATGACGTGTTGAAATAAAATAGATAAATTTAAGATGATTTTTTTACTATCTCAAGAAAAAATATTTACACCAAATATATTATTTTCATTAATTGATGTAATAATTACACTTTTCTTTATATATTATCTTAATTAATGCAGCTTCCAAAAATAAAACATAATTAACCTGTATATTTTTTAATTCAGTAAAAAAGTAATATATGATTATATTACTTGAAGATAAAGTAATCTACTGGTAAATATAAATATATATATATATATATATAATAATAATAATAATAATAATAATAATAATAATAATAATAATAATAATAATAATAACTAATATTGGCAAATATTATAAATACATACCATACTCGTCAACTTAGCAAACGCATTACTATATAGACTCCATCCTAGTCCTATTACAGTTTATGCGTTCCCTTCTGTAAGAAAAAACACCGACCTTTGGCTGTGAAATTTACAAGGTATCACCTTTCTTCTTCTTAAAATATTTGGGTTGTTTGTTCTTAAATCATACTGTGAATGTGATACAGAAACAACTTTGCCTTGTCTTTTGTGTTTTTGTGTTTGGATTCTGGGAGAACTTAAGAAATGAAGCTCTATTAGCCTTACTCACGCAACGATATGGCTAAACAAGTGAGAACTAAATAAATGAAGCTTTATTAGCTTGGAGAAAGCTTTACAAGAGAGAGAACTTATAGGATTATGGGATGTTTTACAAACGAGCCACACTAGCCTATTTATAGTCTCCAACCTCCTCAATGGACGGTGGAGATTTATTTGATCTAACGGTTGGCATTTTGCCTCCCAAAATTTCTAAAAGACCCATAATGTTCTAGAGAACTCTATACATGTCCCTAATTATCTAAAGTATTCTAGAGAACAACCCATAGTTCTACACTTATCTATACAAATCTCTAATCATCCACAAGCTTCTAGAGAGTTCCAGACATCTCTAGAATAGTCCCAATTCTTCCATAGTCTTCCAGGATCTTCTATAACATTCTAGGTCCTTCTAGAATGTTCTAGATGCTTCCAGCATGTTCTAGATTCTTCTAAAATGTTTTAGATGCTTCCAGCATGTTCTAGATTCTTCTAGAATGTTCTAGAATCTTCAAGAATCTTCTAGAGTCTTCTAGAATTTTCCAGTGCGTTCTAGGTGTCTCTAGGCCTTTGGAGAGCATCCCGGATCGTTCTAGACTTGTGTAGGACCTCCTAGATTCATGTAGAGACGTCTTAAGAGGGTTGTAGGCCTCTCTAGGCCGTTCTAGATCTGTAACACCCGTGTTTTGGGGTTAGGAATTAGTCGGGTTAGTTGGTCCGAGTCGGTAAAATTTATTTTAATCAAGTTGACCTAGGCTTACACCTAATTGAGCTTTTAAATAAAAGGGAGTGACCATTTGGTAATTTAGCCAAAACAATTTAAAAAGTAGACCACCTTTTTGAAGTTAAAGGAACACAAAAAAGGGAAAAGTGGTCTTCCCCATCTCTCCAACGTGAAATGTTCCTAAACCCTCCCCAAACCCCCTAAATCACTATTCCATTAAATTTCTTCTTCAACTCAAGGTCATTTTTAAAGGTAATTACATATCCACACTCTCCTCTTCATCTTCTACATTTACCTAGTTTCAAAATTTAAAACTATCATCTTTTGAAATTTGGGGATTCAATGAAAGCTTGAGTTTTTATTGAGTTTTTCAATTAGTTTTGAAATATTAAGTTGAGTTTTGGTTTAGTCACCTTAAAATACCCATGATATGTTGAAATGAGTGAGTTTGGGTGAAAACCTGAAATGGGTCATTGTGGCCATTTTTGAAGTGTCTAAAACTTGGTTTTTGGTGAGGTTTAGGGTTAGGTTGAAGAGCTGATGGGTTAGGGATGTTAGGAAGGTGTTTTGTGACCATTTGGGTGTTTGAAAACATGGGTTTCAGCTAGGTTTTAAGGGAGCTCGAAAATGATCTTTTGGGTGATTATTTGGGTTGGAATTTGTTAAAGTATGGCTTGTACTTATGGGATGAGTTGATGACTGAGTTTTAGAATTGATTTGAGAAGTAATGGATGTGTTTTGATTGGCTAGAAACAAGAGGAGACATTGGAGAAGCAACGGGATCGAATCCGGGCATATAGGAGGCTTTCTTTGGTTGCTAAGGAAGGGTGGTGAGTGACTTTAAATATGTTTTAAAGTTGGTTCAAGTGTGTGTAGTGTATGTGTTGGAATGTTCTTGGTATGTAACCCCCTCGTCCCGGTCTGGTCGGATGACCGGTCCGAGTGGGCCACACGGGGAAAACCGAAGCGAAACCCGTTAAGGTTTCCCCTCGGTTAACGACCCTAAAATTTTCTTTTTGTTTTATCTTGTCTATATGCGTAAATTAATCCTACATAAGGCACAGCAGCGGAAATACAAACATTTCAACATACATCGACCAACCCAACCATTAAACAGTTCATTTTAATGTTTTACAGCAGGCCGTTTCGAAACGCCCTTAGGGTGTTCCGAAACGCCTTGACTTAGTCAACGGGCCTGGGTCAACCATAAGGTGACCGTTCCGAAACAGGGGAGACCCGTATCGAAACGACCTTGACGGTCAATATCTCGTGGTCAACGAGATTTGACCATTTCGAAACACCAAAGGCCCGTTTCGGAACGCCTTTATCTCGTCAATTTCTCAACATTCCAGTAGCAAAAATGTTCCGAAACGACCCTCATCCGTTTCGAAACGGCATGCCATTTGCAAAGGAACCGTTCCAGAACAGGGGGACCCGTTCCGAAACGCCCCCTGTCTGCAGACTCGATTGGGCTGTTTTAGGGCACAAGGGTGCCCCAAAACACCTCACAACACCATACAAATTAAACTCAAGGCATACCAACCATACTAGCATGCTTCAACAAGATTTAGACAAGTCTAACACTAAGGCAACACCCCACAACATGCATTCATTCAATCATCATTCAAACATAAGGATGGCCCCTAAGGCATTTAACTAACATTCAAAAGAGCAATTTATGCATGAGTTAACATTCATCATGGCAACACAAGCCACACACAAGCAAGGCATCAAGGAGTCTAAACATGCTCCTAGCAACCTACAACTATCCAACAAAACATTACATGTCCCATTGCTCAAACTATTACATGTCTAACATTAAAATCCATACTTGAAGCACTCAAGGTTAACAACCACACTTGGAGGCCCTCCACTTGCCCAAGCAACCCACGAGCTAAGGATCTGCAATGTTGAACAAAGAGAGCGTAAGCAATGATGCTTAGTGAGGGTAAGCTCTAAAAACAAACCTCAACATCGCAGGGTCCGAGCACGATCTAGCCAAGGTAAAACACAATCATACCAAGGGTCCACAAGAGCCATGAAGTAAAGATGCATGAGCAATATACAATATAAACGCCATGATCATAAGTTTAACTTCATAATACACATAAGCACATACAAGCATCCCTCAAGGATCATAAACCTCAACATATTGATATACACATCAAACAACATTGGCACCTAGCTAAGACCCGAATACGCGGATAGACATGTTGGAACTCACATCCAACGACCACATTACCTCACGGTGGGATTTCACTCATCACCGGTCTCGCGGAGGGGATTCCACTCATCCTCACGCCCCGTCGATGGGATTCCACTCATCACCGACTTCATTTAAATACAATTCCGGGCGAACCCGTACTCCTCCTTGGTGACTCAACGCCACCAAGGTCACGCGCGACTTTAGACTGATGTGTACACACTAACATCCTAATGATCGATCATTTGTATTCAAGTAAACTAGTGCCAATATGTACTCATTTCTCATTACTCATTTCAATCACTTTCGTGCTTAGCACGTACTCACCAACATCCATCATCATGCATGTCTCAATAATCACAATTCATACCTCATTTCACATGTATAGTACAATATACATAAACCTTCATAACACATTTCATATGAGACATACACAACCACATAATTAAGTCCATCCAAAGGCTCTAGATCAAGCTCAGGATTAGGCTACCACCCTAATCCTAACTCTAGGTGGGTCTACTAAGCCCAACCTAGTCCATATACTCGAACCAACTATTTTAAAATCATTTAAAGCAATTAACCACTCACCTAAACTTCCAAGCTCAGGACCAAGCAAGCACAACCTTCAACTTCCCGGATTCACTTCCGATGCTTCACCGATGCCCAAATTCGATTCTAATTAATCCCAAACACAAACAAAACATTCGAAATCAATAACTCATCATCGGAACTAACCCGGATTAACATTACCAAGCATCCAACACTCAAAATCAACCCCAAAAACAGAATTTCAAGCAGCCCTTAACACCCACTGGTTTCTCCCATTTCAAACACCCAAACAAGCATCAATTACACCCAAAATGATCCTCATATATCATACTACCTACAGCCCCCAAAATCCAACATTAAACAGCCCCAAATCCCACTTTAAAACCCTCCAAAAACCCTCTCAAAGCCAAATTCCGAAAATTCCCAAAATCACTTGAAATTCATATATGATATACCATTTGACTTCCTTATACCTTAACTAAGTATATTAAATCAAAATACTTTACTTAACAACTTAAAAATCTCATTTTTAATCAAAATATTCAAAAATGACATTTTCTAAAACTTTCATGGAAACTAAAATGAAAGGTACTTTTGTGAAGGGGAAGATGAGGGGAAGTCAAAAACGTCCTTACCTTTCAAAATGGAGTGGAAATGAAGAGGCTTTTGGATGAAATAGTAGATTTGGGTAGAGAGCTCTTGTTCCCGTTGGTGTATTTTGAGGGAGAAGATGAATAGTAGAGAATAGGTGTTTTATTTCACATGTGACTTATTTTAGGGCTCAAAAGACTACCTTGCCCTTAATGAAATGGGGTATTCACAAGGGCACACCAACTATGGCTATTTGAGATTAAATCTCAAAACATTGTTAACTCTAATTAGTAAATTTGAAAACGAAAACCCGTAATTATTTTATAATCATTTTAATTGTAAAACCGAGCCTAAAATAATATTAAAATATTATTTTCACCTAACCCCTAAACCCGGGTGTTACAAATCTCCTCCACTTAAGGAATTTCGTCCCCGAAATTACCTGGTGGAAACAGATACGGAAACTGCTCAACCATATCCGCTTTCCTCTCCCACGTGGCCTCTTCCACACCTCTATGCCTCCACAACACCTTGACCAACTCTATGGTCTTACCACGCAACACCTTGCTATCAGAAGCAAGTATCTCAACAGCCTCTTCATTATAGGACAAATCCGGATTTAACTCTATCTCCTCAACGGGCATTACATGAGAGGGATCCGATCTATATCTCCTAAGCATAGACACATGAAAGACATCATGGATCTTTTCTAACTCAGAAGGTAACCTCAAACGATAAGCTATAGGTCCAATCCGCTCGACTATCTCATACGGACCAATGAACCTCGGACTCAACTTGCCCTTCCGGCCAAATCTCATTACCTTCTTCCACGGAGATACTTTCAGAAACACTTTCTCACCCACTGAGTACTCAATCTCTTTCCTCTTCAAATCTGCATAAGACTTCTGACGATCGGAAGCTGCTTTCAAACGGTCACAAATCAACTTCACTTTTTCTGTGGTTCCCTTAAGCAAGTCTGGCATAGGTAACAACCTCTGACCTGTCTCAGCCCAACAAATCGGAGTCCTACATCGTCTACCATACAAAGCCTCATAGGGTGCCATCTGAATACTAGACTGATAACTGTTGTTGTAAGCAAACTCAACCAACGGTAAGTGCTTCTCCCAAGAACCCTGAAAATCAATCACACAACAACGAAGCATATCCTCTAGAATTTGTATCACTCGCTCTGACTGCCCATCGGACTGCGGATGATAAGATGTGCTGAAATGCAAACGGCTACCTAGAGCACTATGCAAGCAACCCCAAAACCTTGAAGTAAATCTAGGATCCCTATCTGAAACAATAGACTTCGGAACTCCATGAAGTCTCACAATCTCGCGGATGTACAAGTTTGCCAACTTGTCTAAGGAATCCGTAGTGTTCACTGCTAAGAAGTGAGCACACTTAGTGAACCTATCGACAATCACCCAAACTGAATTTTTCTTCGAAGGAGACAAAGGCAACCCCGATATAAAATCCATGGTGATCCTCTCCTATTTCCATTCCGGAATCTTCAAAGGCTGTAGCAAACCTGAAGGAACCTGATGCTCTGCCTTCACTCTCTGACAAACCATGCAACGGCTCACATACTCGGCTACATCTCTCTTCAAACCAACCCAGTAGTAACCATCCCTCAAATCTCGGTACATTTTGGTACTACCCGGATGCATAGAAAAGGGACTCAAATGTGCTTCACTCAAAATCTGACGTCTCAACTCAACATCTTCTGGTACAACAATTCTATCTCTAAAGCACAACAAGCTCTCACCACTGAAACTATACTCAGACGGTCTTCCTTCGACTATGTCTTGAACATGAGGAACTAGGCTCGCATCTTGCAACTGCTTCTCTCTAATCAACTGAATCAAAGAAGGCTTCACTTGCAACTCGGTGATCAAACCACCATCATCAGACACACTCAATCTAGCAAACATAGCTCTCAACTCAACAGCCACTTTTCTACTCAAAGCATCGGCTACTACGTTTGCTTTACCCGGATGGTATTCAATGGTCAAATCATAGTCTTTTAACAACTCTAGCCACCTTCTCTGTCTCAAGTTCAACTCTTTCTGTGTCATTAAGTACTTCAAGCTCTTGTGATCGGTGTAAACTATACACTTCTCACCATACAAATAGTGACGCCAAATTTTCAATGCAAAAACAACTGCGGCCAACTCTATATCATGAGTAGGATAGTTCTTCTCATGAATCTTCAACTGTCTAGAAGCATAAGCAACGACTCTCCTATCTTGCATCAAGACACATCCTAAGCCTACGTAGGAAGCATCACTGTAAATCACAAACTCCTTACCAGAGACAGGCTGCACCAACACTGGAGCATTCGTCAAAGCTTCTTTCAATTTTTCAAAGGCCTTCTGTCTTGCATCTGACCATTCAAACTTGACTCCCTTTTGCAACAACTTAGTCAAGGGAGCAGCTACTCTAGAGAAGCCATCAACAAACCTCCTATAGTAACCGGCTAATCCTAGGAAACTCCTAATCTCGGTCACGGACTTAGGTTGTTTCCACTCAACAATAGCCTCAATCTTCGATAGATCAACTCGGATACCTTCGGCCGAAACAACATGGCCAAGAAATACAACCTCTCGAATCCAGAACTCACATTTACTAAGCTTCGCATACAACTGATTGCTCAACAATCTCTGTAAGACAAATCTCAAGTGCTCATCATGCTCTTCTTCTGTCTTCGAATACACAAGTATATCATCAATGAAGACAACCACAAAACGGTCTAGATAGTCCCTAAAAATCCTGTTCATCATGTCCATGAATGCTGCTGGTGCATTCGTGAGCCCAAATGGCATCACAAGAAACTCATAGTGACCATACATAGTCCTAAAAGCTGTCTTCGGAACATCACACTCTTTCACTTTCAACTGATAGTACCCGGATCTCAAATCTATCTTCGAGAACACTGAAGCACCTCTCAACTGATCAAACAAATCATCTATACGAGGCAACGAATACTTGTTCTTCACAGTCAACTGATTCAACTGTCTATAGTCAATACACATGCGCATGCTACCATCTTTCTTTTTCACAAACAACACTGGAGCACCCCACGGAGAACTACTAGGCCTAATGAAACCACGGTCTAATAATTCTTGCAACTGGCTCTTCAATTCTTTCAACTCTTTCGGAGCCATACGATACGGAGCTATCGAAACTGGATTAGACCTTGAAACTGTCTCAATCACAAACTCAACATCTCTGTCATGAGGCAAACCCGGCAACTCTTCAGGAAACACATCTGGAAAGTCACACACTGTTCTGATATCTTTCGGTCTAGCTTCACTCATGTCCGGATTCATAACATAAGCTAAATAGGCCCCACATCTAGAGTCCATCAACCTATGAGCCTCTAAAGCTGACACCACATTGGACAAGAACTTAATGTTCTCACCCACTACCACTACCTCGTAGTCATCAGAAAGCTTCAAAGAAATTCTCTTTGTCTCAAAATCCACACTAGCCCGATGCTCAACCAACCAATCCATACCCAATATAATATCAAAACCGTAGAAGGGAAGTTCCATCATATCAACTGAAAACACATGACCCTGAATCTTCAGTGGACACCTCCTATACATACGTCTAACCACAACTGTCTCACCAAAAGAACTAGTAACATGCATACCTACATCTAAGATCTCAACAGGGATATCTAACTTCTGTGCATGCTCACTCAAAATGTAGGAATACGTAGAACCCGAATCAACCAAAGAAATCAAAGACATAGACTGTAACTCGAAATTACCTGCTATCACATTGGTGTCGTTCCCCGTCTCTCTCTGAGCATAGACTCTCGCTGGTCCTCCCGCCTCCGATTGTACAGCCACAACATGAGCAAGGTTCCTCTGAGCATCTACCCTAGGTGCATCAGCCCTAGGCTGGAAGTAGCCACGACCGCGCCCACAGCCTCTCTGAAAATCATTAGCTCTTGTAGGAGCCTGAGCAATGTTCGGTGCCTGAGCCGCCTGATGCGGACAATCCCTCCTAAAGTGGTCCCTCGAACCACAGTTCCAGCATGCATGGAAATTACCCCAACACTCACCAGCATGCTGCCTCCCACAACGGGTACACTCGGGCAACCGCCCTCCTCCTCTATGGCCCTGATGGCCCCTACCATGGTGGCCACCGCAACGTCTATGGTCAAACTGATGTCTGCCACCTCTGTGCCTCTTGGTATCTCTACCATCATAGTTGTTGTGCCTCTTACCAGAACTAGATCCCCCAGATCGCTTGGCAAGCCCCAAGCTGTGCTCAATGTCCTTGGCTCTAGCAACCAAGACATCAAAGTCAGAATAATCAGAAGCTAAGGTATACCTCTTAACTTCCTCATGGAGTCCGTATCTGAAACGATCGCATCGAGCCCTCTCAGTAGGTACTAACTCCGGAGCATACTGACTCAGACGAACGAAACGAATCTCATAATCAGTTACAGAAGCATCTCACTGAGTGAGAGCCATGAACTCTCTCTTCTTCTCATCCAGGTACCTCGGTCCCAAGTACCTCTTTCGGAAGGCAGACTCAAAGAACTCCCAATCAATCTCTGTCTCTCGAACCCTGGTAGTAATGGTGACCCACCAGGTGTAGGCATCACCCTGAAGCAACGAGATCACACAACCCAACCTACGTGCGCCCGCACAACCCATCTGAGCCAAGATACGAACTGTCTTCTCCAACCATAAATCCGACCTCTCCGGAGTAGATCCTCTAAACTCCTCGGCCCCTAAGCTACAGAGCCTCTCCAAAGGTAGACTAGCATCATCACACCTAGGCTGAGCTGCAGCCTGAGCTCCCGCAACTGCGGCCTGGAATGCTCCCGCTATTGCTTGCACAAGCGGAGTCATGTCAATTCCAACTGGACCTTGGCCACCTTGAGGTCCATTTCCTCCGGCTCCATCCTCGCCCCCAACTCCAGGTGGAGGAGGTGGTGGTGGTGGAGGTGGTGGAGGAGCGCCAACTCCCGCGGCCACCGGCCCTTCTAGGTGAGCCTCCGCACCAACTGCCGGCTCAACAGGAGCCGCAACTCGTGGTTCCTGACGAACCAACCTCGGTCTACCTCTCGGTCTAGACATCACTCTCACAGATATTAACTACAACCACAACAACAAAACATACAAGCTGGGTTAGCAAGGCAAGGCTTCCAAGTGTTCAAGTACGTTCCCTCACTTAAAAATCATTTTCCAATGTAATAGTAGCAATGGGACTCACACACACATGCTTTAAATAAAACATCCAACATACTCGTCACACAAGCAATCATTCTTGCAAAACAAGCAAACACTGTGCATATCAATTTAAAAACTTAAACTTACCTCACCTGCCCAAGGTCTCGGTAACCTTAGGCTCTGATACCAACAAGTGTAACCCCCTCGTCCCAGTCTGGTCAGATGATCGGTCCGAGTGGGCCACACGGGGAAAACCGAAGCGAAACCCGTTAAGGTTTCCCCTCGGTTAACGACTCTAAAATTTTCTTTTTGTTTTATCTTGTCTATATGCGTAAATTAATCCTACATAAGGCACAGCAGCGGAAATACAAACATTTCAACATACATCGACCAACCCAACCATTAAACAGTTCATTTTAATGTTTTACAGCAGGCCGTTTCGAAACGCCCTTAGGGTGTTCCGAAACGCCTTGACTTAGTCAACGGGCCTGGGTCAACCATAAGGTGACCGTTCCGAAACAGGGGAGACCCGTATCGAAACGACCTTGACGGTCAATATCTCGTGGTCAACGAGATTTGACCATTTCGAAACACCAAAGGCCCGTTTCGGAACGCCTTTATCTCGTCAATTTCTCAACATTCCAGTAGCAAAAATGTTCCGAAACGACCCTCATCCGTTTCGAAACGGCATGCCATTTGCAAAGGAACCGTTCCAGAACAGGGGGACCCGTTCCGAAACGCCCCCTGTCTGCAGACTCGATTGGGCTGTTTTAGGGCACAAGGGTGCCCCAAAACACCTCACAACACCATACAAATTAAACTCAAGGCATACCAACCATACTAGCATGCTTCAACAAGATTTAGACAAGTCTAACACTAAGGCAACACCCCACAACATGCATTCATTCAATCATCATTCAAACATAAGGATGGCCCCTAAGGCATTTAACTAACATTCAAAAGAGCAATTTATGCATGAGTTAACATTCATCATGGCAACACAAGCCACACACAAGCAAGGCATCAAGGAGTCTAAACATGCTCCTAGCAACCTACAACTATCCAACAAAACATTACATGTCCCATTGCTCAAACTATTACATGTCTAACATTAAAATCCATACTTGAAGCACTCAAGGTTAACAACCACACTTGGAGGCCCTCCACTTGCCCAAGCAACCCACGAGCTAAGGATCTGCAATGTTGAACAAAGAGAGCGTAAGCAATGATGCTTAGTGAGGGTAAGCTCTAAAAACAAACCTCAACATCGCAGGGTCCGAGCACGATCTAGCCAAGGTAAAACACAATCATACCAAGGGTCCACAAGAGCCATGAAGTAAAGATGCATGAGCAATATACAATATAAACGCCATGATCATAAGTTTAACTTCATAATACACATAAGCACATACAAGCATCCCTCAAGGATCATAAACCTCAACATATTGATATACACATCAAACAACATTGGCACCTAGCTAAGACCCGAATACGCGGATAGACATGTTGGAACTCACATCCAACGACCACATTACCTCACGGTGGGATTTCACTCATCACCGGTCTCGCGGAGGGGATTCCACTCATCCTCACGCCCCGTCGATGGGATTCCACTCATCACCGACTTCATTTAAATACAATTCCGAGCGAACCCGTACTCCTCCTTGGTGACTCAACGCCACCAAGGTCACGCGCGACTTTAGACTGATGTGTACACACTAACATCCTAATGATCGATCATTTGTATTCAAGTAAACTAGTGTCAATATGTACTCATTTCTCATTACTCATTTCAATCACTTTCGTGCTTAGCACGTACTCACCAACATCCATCATCATGCATGTCTCAATAATCACAATTCATACCTCATTTCACATGTATAGTACAATATACTTAAACCTTCATAACACATTTCATATGAGACATACACAACCACATAATTAAGTTCATCCAAAGGCTCTAGATCAAGCTTAGAATTAGGCTACCACCCTAATCCTAACTCTAGGTGGGTCTACTAAGCCCAACCTAGTCCATATACTCGAACCAACTATTTTAAAATCATTTAAAGCAATTAACCACTCACCTAAACTTCCAAGCTCAAGACCAAGCAAGCACAACCTTCAACTTTCCGGATTCACTTCCGATGCTTCACCGATGCCCAAATTCGATTCTAATCAATCCCAAACACAAACAAAACATTCGAAATCAATAACTCATCATCGGAACTAACCCGGATTAACATTACCAAGCATCCAACACTCAAAATCAACCCCAAAAATAGAATTTCGAGCAGCCCTTAACACCCACTGAATTCTCCCATTTCAAACACCCAAACAAGCATCAATTACACCCAAAATGATCCTCATATATCATACTACCTACAGCCCCCAAAATCCAAAATTAAACAGCCCCAAATCCCACTTTAAAACCCTCCAAAAACCCTCTCAAAGCCAAATTCCGAAAATTCCCAAAATCACTTGAAATTCATATATGATATACCATTTGACTTCCTTATACCTTAACTAAGTATATTAAATCAAAATACTTTACTTAACAACTTAAAAATCTCATTTTTAATCAAAATATTCAAAAATGACATTTTCTAAAACTTCCATGGAAACTAAAATGAAAGGTACTTTTGTGAAGGGGAAGATGAGGGGAAGTCAAAAACGTCCTTACCTTTCAAAATGGAGTGGAAATGAAGAGGCTTTTTGATGGAATAGTAGATTTGGGTAGAGAGCTCTTGTTCCCGTTGGTGTATTTTGAGGGAGAAGATGAATAGTAGAGAATAGGTGTTTTATTTCACATGTGACTTATTTTAGGGCTCAAAAGACTACCTTGCCCTTAATGAAATGGGGTATTCACAAGGGCACACCAACTATGGCTATTTGAGATTAAATCTCAAAACATTGTTAACTCTAATTAGTAAATTTGAAAACGAAAACCCGTAATTATTTTATAATCATTTTAATTGTAAAACCGAGCCCAAAATAATATTAAAATATTATTTTCACCTAACCCCTAAACCTGGGTGTTACATGGTAGGCCTTTCCTATGTGGGAGTTGAATTGGTAACTTAACTCTTTATTTCCTATTGATGCTAGTATGCCTTGCCTATTTGATTGTGAGAAATGTGGTTTGAATGGTATGTGTATTTTGATATATGTATGTGATGAGCATGTGATAGAAATGGTGGATATGTGATGTGGTAAATGAAATTGGCATTAATTATCTTTACAAGGTGTAAATGATCGATCATTGAGATTAGTGTGCACACAAATTGAGTCAAAACGTACGTGGCCTTGATGGCGTTGAGTCATCAAGGAGGAGTACGGTGATGTAACATTCCACCGGAAATTTATTTATATTCTACGGGATGATGAGTGGAATCCCATCCGTAGGGCATGTGGTGATGAGTGGAATCCCGCCCATGCAAGGTCCGGTGATGAGTGTAATCCCACCGAGGTAATGTGGTTGTTAAGGTTAAATCCGCACATCCGAGTAAACTAATAGTGGCCAATGATATTGCTTTTATGCTTATGACGTTTTAATTGAGATATTTGTTGTTGAGCTTACTATGATGTGAGATGCCATATTATGACTCTTGAAAGACTAGCTAGGTTGACTTGTTGATTACCTATGTATGTTGTATGTGAGATTAAGTTAGCTTACGCTCTCATTTTCAACAATGCAGATCATTAGCGTGGTGTTAGCACGGAGCAAGGCGAAAAGGGGCTTTCTAAGTTTTTGTTGCTCAAGTACGGTTTAGCAATTATGTAGTAGTTTAGCAATGTGGCAAGAGTGTGTTTTGTATGAGCAATGTATGACTCATATATGTGGTTGATGTTTATGAATTGACTTTGATTGTAAACATGTTATGCCTTGTCAAATGCTTGTGTGATGGCATGCCTTATGAATGTTTAAGTTGCTTTTGGATGGCATGTAAACCTTATTGAGAATAATTGTGCCTATTGGCTTTTAAGTCCTCAAGCATGCCCTTATATGTAAGGTTGCCTTTTGTGTAAATGTCATGAATGGATGTTTCTTCTTATGCATTACGTGTTTGAGCTTGTTTGACATAGGATCCATGCCTCTAGAACATGCTTGTAAGTGTTGAGTGCTCCTCAGGGTCGTTTAGGGCCTTTAGAGTTGTTGAAAAATGTTTAAATCTGGTTTTCAAGGGTTGCAGACAGCCCATGTTTCGAAACAGGCTGATGCGTTTCGGAATGGGTAAGGCTTCAGGGACCCCGTATCAGAACTCGTTTCGATACGGTTTGGCCACTGTGAACCCCTATTCTGAAATGAGTATCGGAACACTTTGGCTACTGGAAATCTGAGAATTTGCCGAGATGAAAGCGTTTCGAAACGGGTCTAAGGGTTTTGAAACGGTCAATATCTCGTTGACCACGAGATGCTTCCAGCATGTTCTAGATTCTTCTAAAATGTTCTAGATGCTTCCAGTATGTTCTAGATTCTTCTAGAATGTTCTAGAATCTTCAAGAATCTTCTAGTCTTATAGAATTTTTCAGGGCGTTCTAGGTGTCTCTAGACCTTTGGAGAACATCCCGGATCGTTCTAGACTTGTGTAGGACCTCCTAGAACCTCCTAGATTCATGTAGAGACGTCTTAAGAGGGTTGTAGGCCTCTCTTAGCTGTTCTAGATCTGTAACACCCGTATTTTGGGGTTAGGAGTTAGTCGGGTTAGTTGGTCTGAATCGATAAAATTTATTTTAATCAAGTTGACCTAGGCTTGACCTAATTGAGCTTTTAAATAAAAAGGAGTGACCATTTGGTAATTTAGCCAAAACAATTTAAAAAGTAGACCACCTTTTTGAAGTTAAAGGAACACAAAAAAAAGAAAAGGGAAAAGTGGTCTTCCCCATCTCTCCAACGTGAAATGCTCATAAACCCTCCCCAAACCCCCCTAAATCACTATTCCATTAAATTTCTTCTTCAACTCAAAGCCATTTTCAAAAGTAATTACATATCTACACCCTCCTCTCCATCCTCTACATTTACCTAGTTTCAAAATTTAAAACTATCATCTTTTGAAATTTGGGGATTCAATGAAAGCTTGAGTTTTTATTGAGTTTTTCAATTGATTTTTAAATATTAAGTTGAGTTTTGGTTTAGTCACCTGAAAATACCTATAATATGTTGAAATGAGTGAGTTTTGGTGAAAACCCGAAATGGGTCCTTGTGGTCATTTTTAAAGTGTCTAAAACTTGGTTTTTGGTGAGTTTTAAGGTTAGGTTGAAGGGCTGATGGGTTAGGGATGTTAGGAAGGTGTTTTGGGACCATTTGGGTGTCATTTGGGTGTTTGAAAACATGGTTTTTAGCTAGGTTTTAAGGGAGCTCGAAAATGGACTTTTGGGTGATTATTTGGGTTGAAATTTGTTGAAGTATGGCTTGTACTTATGGGATGAGTTGATGACTGAGTTTTAGCATTGATTTGAGAAGTAATGGATGTGTTTTGATTGGCTAGAAAGAATAGGAGACATTAGAGAAGCAACGAGATCGAATCCGGGCATATAGGAGGCTTTCTTTGGTTGCTAAGGAAAGGTGGTGGGTGACTTTAAATATGTTTTAAAGTTGGTTCAAGTGTGTGTAGTGTATGTGTTGGAATGTGCTTGGTAGGCCTTTCCTATGTGAGAGTTGAATTGGTAACTTAACTCTTTATTTCCTATTGATGCTAGTATGCCTTGCCTATTTGATTGTGAGAAATGTGGTTTGAATGGTATGTGTATTTTGATATATGTATGTGATGAGCATGTGATAGAAATGGTGGATATGTGATGTGGTAAATGAAATTGGCACTAATTATCTTTACCGGGTGTAAATGATCGATCATTAGGATTAGTGTGCACACAAATTGAATCAAAACGTACGTGGCCTTGATGGCGTTGAGTCATCAAGAAGGAGTACGGTGATGTAACATTTCACTGGAAATTTATTTATATTATACGGGATGATGAGTGGAATCCCATCCGTAGGGCATGTGGTGATGAGTGGAATCCCGCCCATGCAAGGTTCGGTGATGAGTGTAAACCCATCAAGGTAATGTGGTTGTTGAGGTTAAATCCGCACATCCGGGTAAACTAATAATGGCCAATGAAATTGCTTTTATGCTTATGACGTTTTGATAATTGAGATATTTGTTGTTGATCTTAGTATGATGTGAGATATCATATTATGACTATTGAAAAACTAGCTAGGTTGACTTGTTGATTACCTATGTATGTTGTATGTGAGATTAAGTTAGCTTACGCTCTCATTTTTAACAATGCAGATTATTAGCGTGGTGTTAGCACGGAGTAAGGCGAAAGGGGCTTTCCAAGTTTTTTGTTGCTCAAGTACGGTTTAGCAATTATGTAGTAGTTTAGCAATGTGGCAAGAGTGTGTTTTGTATGAGCAATGTATGACTCATATATGTGGTTGATGTTTATGAATTGACTTTGATTGTAAACATGTTATGCCTTGTCAAATGCTTGTGTGATGGCATGCCTTATGAATGTTTAAGTTGCTTTTGGATGGCATGTAAACCTTATTGAGATGAATTGCGCCTATTGGCTTTTAAGTTCTCAAGCATGCCCTTATATGTAAGGTTGTCTTTTGTGTAAATGACATGAATGGATGTTTCTTCTTATGCATTGCGTGTTTGAGCTTGTTTGACATAGGATCCATGCCTCTAGAACATGCTTGTAAGTGTTGAGTGCTCCTTAGGGTCGTTTAGGGCCTTTAGAGTTGTTGAAAAATGTTTAAATCTGGTTTTCAAGGGTTGCAGACAGCCCGTATTTCGAAACAGGCTGATGCGTTTCAGAACGGGTAAGGCTTCAGGGACCCCGTATCAGAACTCGTTTCGATACGGTTTGGCCACTGTGAACCCCTATTCCGAAATGAGTATCAGAACACTTTGGCTACTGGAAATCTGAGAATTTGCCGAGATGAAAGCGTTTCGAAACGGGTCTAAAGGTTTGAAACGGTCAATATCTCGTTGACCACGAGAAGTTGACCGTTGAGGGTGTTTCGGAACGGTTGACTTCCGTTCCGATACGACCTCCTCGTGTGGGCTTGGGGTAGTTGACCAGGTCAAGGCATTTCGATATGCCTCAATAGTGTTTCGAAACGGCCTGCCTAATGGATTAAAATTGGACTGTTTATCTGTCGGTTTGAGTTTCGTTGTGTGTCTTTCCTCGAATTCTTCCGCTGATGTGTTCACATAGGATTTAAATGTGCCTTTAGAGAAGATTAATTTAAAAGAAAAAATTTAGGGTTGCTAACCGAAGGGGAACCTTAACGGGTTTCGCTTCGGTTTTCCCCGTGTGGCCTACTCGGACCGGTCATCCGGCCAGACCAGGACGAGGGGATTACAAGATCCATCTTTGGTTCATGCATGGCCTTAAAACGTCCAAGACACTTTATTTTACCTTGGTTGGCCCGAGTGCACCTAGGGGGCACTTCTCGGTCGATCTTGGTGTACTTTGGCGGGGCGTGACACTAGGTAGATATTTTTAATTATATAATATTTTTATATCTTCAATATTTTGTTCATCTACTTAATTAGATTATTTTTTATATGAATAAATTATTGAAGATAAAAAATAAATTTAATTTTATAAAATTATTTTTATGATATCATTTAATATAAATATAATTTAATACACATTTTAATCTCCTTAATAATAATGATTTACAATTAAATCCAAACTCATCTCAAGCTCGATTACTATTTTATAAATTGTAAACAAATTGAGTGCACATCCCATTAAATAGTATATATGTTAATATTAATCAAAGTCATTTCATATTCTTTTAGTCTGAAACATAATCCATACAATATAGTAGAAGTATTCTTTCTAGTAAAACAAGTTTGGTTAAAGACAAATTTCCCAACTGCAAACAAAAGAAGAAGAAAAACACAGAAATAAAGAAAAAAGTTTCTTTATAACTTGATTATTTTAACAAGTTTCCCAACAATGAGCTGTGCATCCAAGTCGTTATATAATTCTGATACAACTGTAAATTTAGCTAACTCATCCACCTATGTTACTGAAAATGCAACTTTGATTTTCTCAACTTGGCCGGATAACAGTACGCCTACAGTTTCAACTGATTCCGGCATTAGCTTGCCACCGGGACCCTTCACCAGAAGCTGAAACCCAACTGTAAGCAAGCATCCACTACTATTACTCCCACCCGTTTCACCATGATAACGAGGTGAAGCACTAGGAAGGATTGCAAATCCTGATGGTAAAATCACCACCTGCGACGAATCACCGCTGTTCATCGCCCCACTCATTGACGCTTCATCCACCGGTGCGTACACAATCAGTGCACCCGATGCATCGCTCCAAGTTTCCTGTAAAATTACCATGCCACTATTGGGGAGACCGGTACTAAAGAGTGTGACACAGTCGCCTTGTCCCGGGCCCTTCACAACATTGAACATTGCCGGCATTGGTCTGCCATTTGACAAAATGTCCCACTGACACCGATTCCGTTCGTCTCGCAGGAAATCGAACAGCCTTTGCTGAGTTATTGGCATCCAAACCGTAGTAGCAGCGCTCAGAACAACCCCACAAGGCTCACCGGGGCAATTTTCATTCTTCCGAACCATGATCCTTACATCTTCACCAGCATTACCAACATTAAGATTGCCCCATTTAATCACACTCGAAGCACAAATTCCGGCAGTGAAGCTACATGTCATGCGTCGCGCAAGCTTTAACATGCTTTTCCGGCTAGCTGCAGTCATTCCTGGGCCAGAATGGCATGTATCAGATGAGGATTCATTTATATTTTTTTTTAAGAAGAAAAACAGTTGCTTTGTTCTCACCATGGATAGCAGGGGACATTAGTTGTGCGAAGCGATGGCATTGTCTTTGGAGAGTGGCGATCCACCTTTGCGCACCAAAGCCGTGACCCGAACCGAGTAATGGGCGCAAGAGATGGTGGACTGTGCTCTCATCGTATTCCGAGTGTTCAACCCATGTAACCTGGCATTTAGGAACTTGTTGGCTTCATTCATATCAACTTTTAACAATACATGTTTCTCATTATATTACATTTAAGCAATCAACTACCTTGGAATACTTGTCCATATCTTGGATAATACATCCAGAAGGAAGCCTCCTGCAGTTTGGCAACATCTGCGGATTTGCGGCATTGCTAGGATCAATAGAAACATCCGCAACCGCCCACACACCATCCGAATGCTGCTTGCAGAACCGGACGAATCGAACTCGTCGAATAGGAGCCAAAGGTGAAAGAACTTGAAATTCAGCATCCATCTGCAAGTATGATATTTGCATTAGGCCAAAGCTAAGTAATGAAGGTGGAAAGAACAGGGAGTTAAAATGATACCACTTGTAGTGCATTGTCTCTGGTTCCACCGGTACCGCTTGATAGCACATCGACGGTTGCTGCACTTGCAATCAGGCAGGGAAACATTTCCGCCCAACGATTCTATATTGAGATTAAACCAATAATATCAGTGATTCACCATATAATTATATATTTATGAGAAAGTTAGATGAACGGGGTGGCGTACCGCATCCATTAGCGTCTCAACCAGGGCCAAGCCGCGAAGGAGAACCAGTCTTGTTTCCCTTGTAGGCGCCTCAACTGTGTATCCACTAGGTTGGTGCAAGCCTTTGGTCCAAAGGGGATTAGCCATCTGCGCCATCTTAAGTAATTCATCCATGGCTGCTACTGCAACATCTACCAAGGCCGACCTGTCATATGGTAATTCATCGGCAGCAACACAAGGTTTTATTAATGGCATCAATGCTGCCCAATCATCAACCTCAAATCCCATTGGCCATGTATTGCCTCCATTGTTCGATCCACAAGGACTAGGATCCGCAGAGGACGACGAAGGTCTGCCTGGGAACGCTTTTGTTACGGCGGATATCCGGCTTATCTCCTCCTTTAATCGAGCATTCTCAACACTAAGTCGGTACCATTCCAAAGAAATTTCACCAGGCATTTCTGGACCGCCGCAGTTGTTGCATATCCGGCTGGTTATCTCCTGCTTTAAGAAACCATTCTCGGCTCGGAGTCTATCGTTTTCTTGTTTAAGAGTCTCATTCTCATGGCGTTCAATTTGGGTCTGGTTTAAAACAAAAACTTGCATCATTACCAATCCCAAACTCAAAAAACAAACACCAAAACGAATTATCAACTAACCTTCAACTGGGTTCTCCTGTTTTGAAACCAGAACTTAATTTGCTTGTTCTGCAAGCCTAACCTCAGGCCAAGTTCAGTTTTTTGTTTTTCATCAGGGTGAGGACAATACTTGAAGAAACTGGACAAGGATTGCAATGAAACAAACATCAATAACCAAAACCCAAGAAAACAAATATTGTAATAAAAGGAAGGAAGCATACGATTCAAGCTCTTGTATTTGTTGCGGAGTGTGCCTATGGAACTTCTTGTTCTTCTTCTTAGGAGGTCCTCCATTATCAGCCGGCGGTGCACCTTCAAAACTATCACTGCTCTCGAATCCGGCCAAGTCTAAACTCGGATCAAAGTTTTCTCCAACTCCAATCAGACCAATCCCACTATGACTATCCATTCTTTAACAAACGATATACAGCCAAGATCAGAACAAAATATAACAAACTAGGTAATAAATTAATTAAAAAGAAAGAAAGATAATCTTTTTTTGTAACAATTTTATCACTACAAACACAGAATAAAGAAAAGCTGCTTTCTTTTCTACGCCCATGCACGACTCTCTCTCAAGAAAATCGGTATGGACGCCGCGGAAAGACTGATAAATGTGAAAACCCTAATCTTTTGAAGCTGCATGTTTGACCCCAACGAACTATTTTATTATAAAAAAGAATACAAAGGAAAAAGAAAAAGCAAAACCCAGAATCCAAACACAAAGCTGTTTCTGTATCAGATACCTTAGTAAATTTCACAGCAGGTGTTTTTTTCTTACAGAGGGGAACGCATAGACTGTAATAGGACTAGGATGGAGTCTATATAGTAATGCGTTTGCTAAGTTGACGAGTATGGTATGTATTTATAATATTTGCCAATCATTAGTTGTTATTATTATTATTATATATATATTTATATTTACCAGTAGATTACTTTATCTTCAAGTAATATAATCATATATTACTTTTTTTATTGAATTAAAAAATATACAGGTTAATTATGTTTTATTTTTGGAAGGTGCATTAATTAAGATGATATATAAAGAAAAGTGTAATTATTACATCAATTAATGAAAATAATATATTTGGTGTAAATATTTTTTCTTGAAATAGTAAAAAATTATTTTAAATTTGTCTATTTTATTTCGACACGTCATCTTGACTAGCGCATACAAATATTTTTTTATTTAGTGATGTTACAATAATATTTTTAAAGTAAATATTTGGGTTCAAACCTACACAAAATGAACAATGAATGGACATCTATAACCTCTAGGTCAATTAATGGATCTCGGTGCATAAAAGTATTAAATTAATTTAAGATTTTTTTTCTATCGTTTAATACATTATGATTACTAAATTGGACAAAATAGTACTTTAATTATTCTGCATTACCTGTTATTTTAATCCTTGCATTAATAATTGGTTAATTTATCTGTGATTAACCTTTTATTAAAATATTAATGATAGTGGCAACCGGAAGGCAGAAGCTGTGGCGTTAACTTGTCAGTCAAGTAAGTAGAGCCGACTTACAAAGAAGAGAAGAAAAGGGTTGACAAAATTAATTGGTCAAACTCAAACATGTTGATGTTTTGGGATAATTCTAGAATAAAGGATTTAAAATAAAAATAAGTCAATTAAAATAAATAAAAATAGGCTAGGGACAGATTACGTAAAAATATCAAATTGCGTAATTTATTGCAATTTATTATATTTTTTAGATAAATTAAAATTATTAAATATAATTTAGGGTAAACTATGCCTGTGGTTACTGAACATTCAAGGTGGTTGTAAAATGGTCACTGAAATTAACCTCCATAACACACCATAAATGTGATAAATTTTCTACCAATAGGTACCCGATCTTTTCATTAGTCAACATAATTTTTTTGTTGTGTGGACTAGTATATCGATAATTAGGCATAAATTTAGAATTTGAGGGATCCGAAGGGTGGTTATGCTCCAACACCACAGTGGTCAGTTTTCATTCTCCAATTTTCTTGTCAAATGTGGATGTTATTTTAACTTTACATCTAGTAACCTGAGTACGCGATGGCTTTGACGGGTCATTTTCTTTGGAAATAAACTTTCATTCTTTTGTACATGTTAGTCTTACCCTTGTGCAATCATTAACATTGTCACTTTCAACTTCTTTAGCATTTTGTGATCCTCTAATTTTTATTTGGAACCCATTTTGCCTTCTAAATTCATGATAGTAACCAATTACATCATCATAAGACACAAATGTCATCCCTACATTCGGACTAGCAAGTATATCTCCATGTGTAGTAGGTGTAGGTTGATCCGCTACAACTTCACAACCTTCATCCACCGTCAAATTGTCATCTTCTTCGATCTCATTTCTTATCACATCTGAATATGAATCAAAGCTAAACTCTATAGAAGAATCGTTATCGTTACCACCTTGAGTAATATATTCGATATTTAAATCTATCATTGTACCTTTCCTAAATATAATAAAGCAAAGATTGAAATCAAAACACAATAGTAAATCCATAATAACATAGTATCTAAGTTAAAAAAACAATAATGAATAAGATAAAATAAATTTTGTTTATTTTTTGATATACTCACCTCAAACATTTTTAATGTGTTGTTTATGGGTAAAAAATTATGATATTAATAATAATAATATGTGACTTTAGTCGAACCTGAATTCTTCTATTGGAGATGAATCGATCACTTGGCGTAGAAAAACTCCTGAAATGCTGTAATTTTAACAAGGGTTGGGCTATTGTAATTTTAGCTTAGATGAAAGAGTTTAACAATGGAAGAATAGACTCCTGGGCTGCTTACATTTCTCTTATTATATTTGAAAAGAAATTTATTAACGCTTATTGTTTTGAAAATATTAATTGGATAAATATATGTATTAATTGTATTATATGTATAACCTTGAAAATTGTTTATTAAAATATTTATTATATTATATTTATTATTAACACATCATATGCCACATCACCTAGGTCATCTACCCAGTGGACAGATGTAGCATTGCCCTCAATTTAAGATCATACATTCAATACCTAAGTAATTGGGACTATTATGATTGTAATACAAATATCACCTTCGTTGAAATAACATTATGTTTAATTTTATAATTTCTTCTCTAGAAAGTTTTATATTTAAATCACATAAGCAGTCATTTTCTTAATATTCCCTCGTAAGACCGAGCAACGAAATCGAGAAAACTGAAAAACCGACACGAACCGAACTATACGATTCGGTTTGGTATTTTGCGGTTCGGTTTTCGGGTTGGTTTGAACATTCAGTTCTCATAATTCAGTTCGAATTCAGTTTTTCACATGGAACCCATTTGTTCCAAATCAAACCGAATAAAAAATTAATTCAAATTTAAAGCCTTTTTAAGCTTTAAAGCCCATTTGTCCATTTATATTATAAGAAAAAAAATAAATAGTTAAATATAAAAGTAAAAAGTAAAAACCCTAAAAGTAAAAGTAAAAGATATCTTTCAATTTTTATCACTTTTAGTTTTAGCCATTTTTATTTTTTTTAATTTTTACTATTCCTCCACCGACACGAACCGAACTATACAATTCGGTTTGGTATTTTGCGGTTCGATTTTCGAGTTGATTTGAACATTCAGTTCTCATAATTCAGTTCGAATTTGGTTTTTCACATGGAACCCATTTGTTCCAAATCAAACCGAATAAAAAATTAATTCAAATTTAAAGCCTTTTTAAGCTTTAAAGCCCATTTGTCCATTTATATTATAAAAAAATAATTAAATATAAAAGTAAAAAGTAAAAACCTAAAAGTAAAAAGTAAAAGAAAGCTTTCAATTTTTATCACTTTTAGTTTTAGTCATTTTTAATTTTTTTAATTTTTACTATTCCTCCATCGACAAAACAATCCACCACAACCCTTAGTCTTTTTGTTCTTGATCTATCGTCGTTGTTTACCTGCTCTTTTGAGGTTTTTTACCTTCATTTTTTGCCCTTTTGCTCTCGTCTCATTTTCTCATTCAATGCCTTACTTTAACTTGTTGCAGTAGACACAGTAAGTACCGAATTTTTTACTTTATTCTTTATTGAAATTTATTCAGTTAGTATAAAATAGTTTATTGCTGACTCTTCAACCTTGAACATGAATTTTTCCTAAAAAATTGTTCCTTTTTTAACTATTTCCCCTAACAAATTTTACTTTTTTAACAATTAATTCCATCGTTAATTTTATCTTCGTACTCTTTCGACCATTGTTTTTGTCTTTAAATATTACAACTAGTTAATGTTATGATTTTTCCTTTCTTATTTTTTTATTTATAAATTATTTATATTTCTTTTTCTTTCTAGTAAGAATTTTAAAATTTTTATATTATCGAGCTTTTATTACTTAAACCATCGAATTTTAAAAAAATGACATTTCACATCACAATCCAGTGCATTATGACTATAAAATTAGTAAAAAAAAGTGATGACTATATTCTACCAAAGGATTTTACTTTTATAATCATCTTGTTGAAATTTACACTTATATGAATATATGATATATCTTCCTTAGATATGCTTTATTCCTTGTTTTTTATGTTATAGATTAATTAGTTCACTTTATTGATTATATTCATGATTTAGTTATCTTATGTTTTGACCAAATCTTTTAACACATGAGGCTAAACTTTTAAATGTTAGTTCATTAGTCCTTTTTCAGTTTTTAAAATATTTTCAAACTATAATTTTTATTTTAAATGTTATTTTTTTTTCCAGAAAATGAAACCTAAAGATACTTCTAAGCTTGGGCATGAGATCAGGACTCCACATGATCTTCTAAAGGATTCAAGTGATGTTGTCAACTCTGGTTTATCGCATGGAGCTCTTTCAAGTATCTCATTGAATCTTCAACTACCTCTAAAAAAATTAGGAGGTAAATTAGGTACCACAACTTCCGTAGTTTGGGACCATTTTACTAAATTACCTCGTGTAGTTGGAGATGTACCATATTGTTGTTGTAATTATTGTGGAAAAAATCTTAAATGTCCAACTAGAAGTGGAACTAGTGTAATGCATAATCACTTGAAACGTTGCCCTGAGTATCCATTTAATAAGGTAGATGAAACACAACAAAATTTATGTTTCAAATCAGAAGAAGATGGACAGAAAAATTCAGGTTCAGTTATTTGGAAATTTGATCAAGCATTGTACAAAAAATATTGTGATAAGATGGTTATCATGGATGAATTGCCCTTTAGGATTGTTGAGCACGAGGGGTTTCGAGATTTTTGCAATATGATGCAGCCTAGATTTCAGGTTCCCTCTAGATTCACTTTAGCAAAGAATTGCATGGAAATTTACTTAGAAGAAAAAAAGAAAATTTTCAAGTATTTTCAAGATTTCAAGCAAAGGGTTTGTCTCACTACTGATATTTGGACTTTTAGACAAAATCTTAGTTATTTATGTCTCACAGTTCATTTTATTGATAGTGAATGGAAATTGCATAAGTGAATTTTGGATTTTACTCATATTCCTAGTCATTCGGGTGATGTGATAGGAAAATGCATTGAAAAACACTTACTTGAGTGGGGAATAGATAAGGTGCTCACAATCAAAGTAGATAATGCTAGTTCAAATGACATTGCAATTAAGTACATGAAGAAAAGACTTAACAATTGGAAACAAAGCATTCAAGGGAGGGACTACCTTCACATGAGGTGTTGTGCACATATCTTAAATCTAATTGTTAAGGAAGGTTTGAAAGATTTGGATGATTCAATTTTTAAAATTCGTTCGGTTGTTAGATATGTTAGGGCATCTCCAGCTAAGATTCAAAGGTTTAAATTGTGTGTTGAGCAAGAAAAAATTGAGAGCAAGGGTTTAGTTTGCTTGGATGTTGAAACTAGATGGAATTCAGTTTTTCTAATGTTAGGTGCTGCCCTGAAGTTTGAAACAGCTTTTGATAGATTGGGAGAGCAAGATTTTAAGTACAGAGATGAGCTTTGAAGTGCAAAAATGAAAGGTTTGCCTAGTGACTTAGATTGGGAGCATGCACGTGCTTTATTACCTTTTTTAAGAGCCTTTTATGATGCAACTTTTAAATTATCTTGTTCTTTATATGTCCTTAGCAACTTTTATTTTCATGTTGTGTTCAGCATTAGAATGATGATTAATGACAAGCTAAATGATCCAAACTCAACTATAAAACTTATGGCTGCAAATATGAGGGGAAAATACCACAAATATTGGGCAAATGTGAAGAATCTTAATCCACTCTTATTCATTTCTATGATTTTAGATCCTAGACATAAGATGGATTATGTGATCTTTGTCATTGAGGATGTTTATGATGAGAAGAAATCTGATGAGTTGAGTGCACTTGTAAAACAAACTTTAAATGAATTGTTTGATCATTATAGTTTGTTGAGTGGTATATCTAAAGATGAATCGAATGTTAGTTCTTAGTCTAATCTCCCTAATGTTAAGAGTGATGAGCTTGATTTGTTTGTTTACTCCAAGTCCAAGTGCAAAAGGAAGAGGGATGAAAGTGTGTTTAGTGAAGGTAAATCCAAACTTGAGAAGTATTTGGAGGATAAAGTGGAACCCGATGTTGAAAAATTTGATGTGCTTGCTTGGTGGAAGAACAAAAGTAAAACTTATCTTATAATTTCTTTAATGGCTTGAGATACTTTGGCCATTCCCGTGTCTATAGTGGCTTCAGAATCTGCTTTCAGCACCGGAGGTCGCGTTCTTGACTCTTTTCGAAGTTCTTTAACTCCAAAAATTATTGAGTGTCTCATTTGTGCTCAAAATTGGCTGCGATCTTCACCTATACCGGTCCAAAAAAGGAAGAAATTGAAGAAATGGAAGACATTGAGAGTGGTAAGTGGTAATTATATAAATAGTTTTAAGTATATATTTTTTGCTTATGTATGTATTCTCACTTGTAAACATTTTATGATTGAAAAATAGGTTTTGAAGATTTGAGGCTAAATGAAACAACGATGACTATTGATGATTGATTAAAGATGAAACTTGTACAATATAATTAAGAAATCAATAATTATCTTTATATATGTATATATTTTTACTCTGATGCAATTATATATTTTTATTGTTCGCATTGCTATATATTCATTATTGTTTTCATTGCTATAAAATGAGTGTAGTGACTGTCATTGCAATTTAGTTTATTGCAAGATAATGGATTGTATGTTAATTTTATTTTGATGTTAATTTCATGTGTTGTCTATCTTTCGTGTGCAAAGCAATTTGTATATGTATTTGTATTAATACATATACACAAGTTAACATTTAGATTGAAATTTTATAGCAACCATTAGAATATTTATACAAGTATCGAGAATGATATGAAAATCATTTTAATTATTGAAAGATTATATTGTTCTTATTTTAATTTATAGGTTTTAATTTTCCTCTTATTTTAAATTGAAGTTGTTTACTTTTGTTTTTTTTTTGTAGGGTGTAAACTCAGGATGGTTTGTGATTATTGCTTTTGCTTGGGAAGGGGCTTTTGCTTTAGAAAGATTTTTTGCTTGTCTCGAAATATAGATGAATTAAACTCGAAAGCTGAAATTTAGAAAAATTTTGAGAAATCATGAATTAACTATGTTATGATCAGTTTTAATACTATGTTTTGATCAACTTTAATATTATAATATTTGAAAACTTGAACAATTGAATTTATATATGATGTTTATTATTGTTTTCTTTTAACTTCTTTTAATTATCTGTTAATTTAATATTTTAATTTAAAATGTTATGGTAATGGTAGTTTGAAGCTTGCTTATGTTTTGAATTCTAATATCATGGAAGAAAGTGAAATTTGCATGGAAAAATAAGCAGCCCATATTTTTTTTCAAACATTTTCAAGAATACTTTCAACATGGAAAAAATTGAATTTTTAAACCGAATCGAACCAAAAAATATGGTTTTAATTATTTCGGTTTTTAAACTATGCGGTTTCGTTTACAGTTTTATTATTAGAAAACCGCAAAGTGCGGTTCAGTTCATTATTTGATCAAAAACCGAACTGAACCGAATGCACCCCTACTCCCTCGGTAAAATTGACTTGCAAAAAATATTAGTGTAAATTACATTAATGGTCTCCCAATTGTGTTCTAATTATCTTTTGCGTCCCCCAACTATTGAAAGTTTCAAAATGGTCCCCCAACTTAAAAAAGTAACAAATTGGTCCAACACCGTTCAAAATTTAACGACTGATGATATGCCAGGTAATATAAATTGATATAGTTATATAATTAACCCTCAAGTTCTGCACTTATTTTAATTTAACCCTAATTATAAAAAATTAACATACATAATTTTAATAATCTATAAATTTAGTCCCATTTCACCCTCAAGTTCCATTTTCCCTTTTCAAAAACGATTTTTCGGCCATGGGTTTAGGAGCAACAGTTAATCTGGTTTCCAAACAGATTTATTTGACATTTCCCGCTGATATTAGTTTCAAAGAAGAAAATGTTTCAAATTACTTCAGGTAAAGTCACTGATTTTCTTTAAGATTGTTGTTTGAGTTTTAGTACCTATTGTACTGGATTTAAAGATTGTTGCTTGCTCCTCCTTTGGATTTTTCCAGCATATATGGACTTGTAGAAGATGTGAGGATCCCTTACCAGCAAAACATGATGTTTGGTTTTGTTACATTTGTGCATCTAGAGACAATGAAGTTGATTTTAGCTAAAGAGAACCCGCATATCGTCTATGATTCTCGTGTGCTCGTTAAGTCTTACAAGGTGAAAGGGAAAGTCCAAGAGAAGTAATGGCTATTTTCAATCATGTTTATTTGCATTATGTTGCCTACTTTGATATGTAAGTGAATGTATTTTATCTAATTTATAGGAAACAACAATATCAACAATTGGAACGAGGGGAATATTCAACCTGCTCGAGTCAGTCTGCAGTTAATTCGAGGGAGCCATTCGACTTCCATCTCGGTTAGTAAAACAAGGTCTTTTGTTCTTTTATCTTGAATTTGACTGCATTGTTGGTGAATTTCGAATTCGAAACTTATTTTTGGATCAAAAATATTTTACAATACTCAAGAGATGTTGTTGAGAAGGAAATTGAAGGAGCATGCTAATTTGCAGCAAGCCATTGAGCTTCAAGGAAGAAGTATAATGAACTTGTAGTTGTTGGACTTAGAAAACCAACACCAATCACAGTTTTATCACGGTTTGTCCATCGGGTCCCTTGTTCCTTCATAGACTGTAACCCGTACTCCCAACAATCATGCACTTATTTTTCCAGCTGATGGCATCGATCCAAAAGTCCTCAAAGGTCAACTCCAACGTTGGTTTGATCACCATATAAAAAAGTGACCTTAATGTTCAATTTATCAGTATGATTTAGCCTTTTTTGTTGCAGAGAACGACGATTGCTCGATCCCTGTTGTTTTGAAGTTGGTTGCTGCTATAAAAAAACAATAAGCAGATGGAGGAAATTAATGGAGTAAAACTGAAAGTTTTAGCAAGTGATATAAATACAAAGAAAGAAATAGTAGAAAGATTTTTGAAATGGGAAAAGGGGAGATACATGCAAGGACGAATGGTCCAGAAAATTGAGTATTTGGCTTAGTGGTAGTAGCCTTTTCAATCCATGTAAGTGGTTTGAATTGAAGAGTTAAAGGAAAGGAGAAATAGAAAAGAAGATGGACTAAATTGATAGATTATTAAAATTATGTGAGTTAATTTTTTAGAATTGGGGTCAAATTAAGTAAAACTTGAGGGAGAATTATATTATTACATCAATTTATATTAACTGCAACGTCAACAACCGTTAAATTTTTAACGGCGTTGGACCAATTTGTTTTTTTAAGTTAAGGGACCAATTTGTAACTTTTAATAGTCGAGAAACGCAAAAGATAATTAAAGCATAGTCGGGAGACCATTTATATAGTTTACCCAAAATATTACATGCACGTACAACTATGGGCCAATGGCTCGACTCAAACGTCAATATTAAGTTCTTTTTGTCTCTTTCTCTTTTGTTAATATGTCTTTTCCTCTATTAATATTTAATATGTTTTTAATTATCTGTCGTAAATTGGATGTATATTTGTGTTGATACGAAAAATGAAACATTTTTTATTAATCTTTTTTTCAATTTAATCTTTAAGCTTCTTTTAGTTCATATTAACTTTAAAACTTAAAATTTTAATCATGTTAATAGCTTGACACGCGAGAAAATGACAGATGATACAAACTAAGAATGCATTATTATGAATAAAAAAAGGTTTAGGGGGAAATTGGGGAAAGTTATAAGATTGAGGAACTAAAAATCAATTTACCCCGAAAAATATCCGCAACATAAACAAAATAAATATAAACCACAACGATTGATTGACATAACTACCCGCCTCTTTTATTATTTCAAGTTGATAGAATAATTATAGTTTGGATAATTATTCCATACAAAGGCAGTGGATTTTTTTCCCACAAGTGTTTTAATTTTAAGATTTAGAGATTTAATTTAGAGTTTTAGATTTAGGGGTTTAGAATTTATGGGTTGTGATTAGAATTTAGGATTTAAGATTAAAATTCAAAATTTATAGGTTAAAACTTAAATCTTTAATCATATTACTATAAACCCTAAACCCTAACATCAAACCCTAAACCTTAAATTATAAACTCCTAAAACTAAAGTACTTATGAAATTTTTTTATTTCTGGCGTCAGTGTATTGAATATAAATTCTCATAGTTTTTTTATTGGAAATGTAATGTTTAAAAATTTTAGTTTTGAAAGATGGTGATATTTATGGGCTTATAGGCTTAAAATGGAACTTATGGGCTTAATTGAGAAAGTTTGGAACTTTAGAATTAAATTGTAAATTTTTTAAGTTCGTGGATACTTTTACGAAAAAGTTGGAAGTGTGAAAGTTAAGTGTTTGGTGCCACTTTTGAAAATTAGAAAGTTAAAAAACTAAAAAAATTATAATCAAATTCTAAAATTTGAATAATTTGAGGTCAAAAGTACAAAATCTAAAAAGTTTGGTGCCACTTATAAAACTCTAGAAAGTTAATTGTTTCGTTTTTTATTTTATCCAATTTTAAATTGTACCACGTCAACTACCGTTAGTCCTTTAACGGTCCAGTGACTGAAATGTAAGTTTTTTTAATGATAGTGACTTTGATGAAAGTTTTTTAACGACAATGAATTTAATGAATAAAAAATTAATTTCAATGACAACTTCAACTACTGTTAGCCATTTAACGGTCATGTGATCGAAATGAAAGTTTTTATAATGGCAGTGACACTTCTAAGAACTCTAGAAAGTTAATTGTTTTGTATCTTATCCAATTTAAAATTGTACCACGTCAACTACTGTTAGCCATTTAGCGGTCCAGTGACCGGAATGAAAGTTTTTTAACGACAATGGCTTTAATGAAAAAATCAATTTCAATGACCACGTCAACTACCGTTAGCCATCTAACGGTTTAGTGACCGAAATAAAAGTTTTTCTAATGGCAGTGACACTTCTAAGAACTCTAGAAAGTTAATTGTTTCTTTTGTATTTATCAATTTTAAATTGTATCATATCAACTATCGTTAGCCATGTAACGGTCTAGTGACCGAAATGAAAGTTTTTCTAATGATAGTGATTTTAATGAAAGTTTTTTAACGACAATGCTTTTAATGAAAAAATTCAATTTCAGTGACCATTTTGCAAGCACCCTAGAAATTCAGTGACCACCAATGTAGTTTATCTAATAATTTATATAGTTTGATAATCGTTTATGTATGCCAATTTCTAAAATTAATATTTATTGCATTAATGATGTATAATTCATAGATCTGACTAAACTTGATCCGAGATTCGAACTGAGATCAGAAACCGACCCAAACATGATAACTTGAATCTGATTCGGAACTCGAAATAAACTGAACCAAAACTTACCCGAATTTTAATTAACCTAAAAATAGACTCGAACTGATTTTCATTTGAACCGAATGGATCCGAACTGAAAGCAACCTGAACAGAAGGCAACTCGAAATAAATAAAAAATATTAAATTAAAAAAATGGGATGTGAACTAGTACACAACTCACGAAAAAGCCAAATATACATGCTATATAAAGTGATATACAAGGTGTAAAAACCTAATTCTGCATAAAAAAATCTAACTAAAATCGGTCAATCTCCTATCAACCCGACATTAAATCGACTGAAAAAGCCAAGTGATGTATTATGATTTAATTCTTGACGAAAATTACAAATACGGTTACTCGATGACCTTCTCTTTGAAGCTCTCTGGCCGTGACTACCTTTTTCCTGGCTAGTTTTTAGAAAAATGTTTACCTTTTTTTTACTTAAACTCCAGGGAATTCTGTAAGATGGTGAGAAAGATCTTCATATATTCTACCGAGGAGGTGAAGAAAATTATAGCAAAATGCAAGTTTCCAGCCTCATCTTTGGAGGGTGAAGGGACTGTTGTAAGCTTGGATTCAGAAACATGAAAAAGCTTGAAACCCCATCATATTTTATCTGGTAGTACTATTTATGGTAGAACAATAGGAGAAGATGTGTACAAATGGGAAGCATTTTTGCATACATTTGCTTTGTTGGGTGTTAGTGCAAAACAAAGGCTTAAAATGCTTCCATTTAATCATCAGTTATTGTTGATTGGTTCCCCACTTACCATCCTAAGTTGTTTTCACCATGGGTCTGGCCCTTTCCATTTTTCTAAAATCAGCAGCGAACGAAATGTTCAATTTTGCAATCGAATTGGATGTAGTGGCAAGTTGAATTCCATGAATAGTACAACAAATGGAAAGGCCAGGGCTAGTCACAGCCAGTGAGCTTTAAAGAGAAGGTCATTGTAACCTCCTCGTCCCAGTCTGGCCGAATGACCGATCCGAGTAGGCTACACGGAGAAAACCGAAGCGAAACCCGCTAAGGATTCCACCGCAGTTAGCAACTCTAAAAATTTTCTTTCATTTTAATCTTGTCTAAGGGCATATTAAATCCTAGGTGATCACGTCAGCGGAAAACATTAATCAAGGAACACATTCGAACCCCAGCCATACATTGAACTGCTCATTTTACACATTCAGGGCAGGCCGTATCGATACACCAACCAAGGGTATCGATACGCCTTGACTAGGTTAACTCAACTAGTCAACTCAGGGAAGACTGTATCGATACAGCCCTTGAGCGTATCGATACGCCCCTCTCGGTCAACATCTCGTGGTCAACGAGATAAACCCGTGCCGATACGCCCCAACACTGTACCGATACGCCAAAAACTCCCCAAATTCTCAGAATTCCAGTGAGAAAAAACCGTATCGATATGCCCTCGTGTATCGATACGCCCAACCACAACTGAATTCCAGTGAGTAAAGACCGTATCGATACACCCCCGTGTATCGATACGCCCAGCCTAAACTGAGCTCTGCAGGCAAGACCGTATCGATACGACCCTTAGGCATACGGATACGCCCTGCTCTGTAATGCACCAAAACCAGCAAAAACCCACATGACTTTAACTCTAAATGCAAAACATGACTTCCCTAGCCACATACAAACATCCCTACAACATTTCACGACCAAGATTTACCAAAGAGAAACAACTTAGATGAACATTAACACTTATAGATCATGACATTCACACAAAGGATAAATATTGCATATATGAGCATACTTAAGAGTTTCAAAAGGGCCAAAGGCACAAGTTAACACATATGAGGTTTGCACATACCAGCAAAGCAACCTAAACATCCAAAAGGCATGCCATCACACACAAGCATTCAACAAGACATAGCATGTTTTACAATCCAAGCCAAAACATGAACATCAATCACATTTATGAGTCATACATCGCTCATACAAACACACATTAGCCCCATTGCTAATCTACCACTTTAATACAAAATCATACTTAAGCAACTACACTTGGAAAGCCCTTTCGCCTTGCTCCTTGCTAACTCCACGCTAATGATATGTATTGTTGAAATGAGAGCGTAAGCTTGAAGCTTAGTGAGGATGCTCTAAAATCAAAAACAACAACAATGCAGGGTCCAAGCATGCAAATCCTTAACCTCACATACAACATACACAGGTATCAACAAGTCAACCTAGCTAGTCTTTCAAGAGTCATAATATGGCATATCACATCATACTAAGCTCAACAATATAAACCAACATCACAACATCATAATTATAAGAACGAGTTCATTGGCCACTATTAGTTTACCCGGATGTGCAGATTTACTCTCGACAACAGCATTACCTCGGTGGGATTACACTCATCATCGGACCTTGCATGGGTGGGATTCCACTCATCACCACATGCCCTACGGATGGGATTCCACTCATCATCACGTAGAATATAAATAAATTTCCGGTGGAATATTACGTTACCATACTCCTCCTTGATGACTCAACACCATCAAGGCCACACGCGTTTTGACTCAATTTTGTGCACACTAATCCTAATGATTGATCATTTACACCTGGTAAGTTAATTAGTGCCAATCTCTTTAACCACATCACACATCCACCAATTATATCACATATTTATCGCATACACATATCAAGGTATACACATACAAATCAATCAATATTTCACAAGATCAAATAGGCAAAGGCATAATAAGCATCAATAGAAATCAAGGAGTTAAACTACCAATTTAACTTCCACCTAGGAATGTCCTACCAAGCACATTCCAACACATCCACTACACACACTTGAACCAACTTTAAAACAACTTTAAAGTTTTACTCACCACCCTTCCTTAGCAACACAAGCGAGCAAGCAAGCCTCCTAATTTCCCGGATTCGGTCCCGATGCCTCTCCGATGCCTCCACTTGCTTCTAGCCAAATCAAAACACAACCATTACTCACCAAATCAATGCTAAATTTCAGTCACAAACCCCACTTACAAACACAAGCCAAACTTTACCAATTTCAAACCTATTTTCTCACCAAACTTCAAATTTTCGTGCTCCCTTATTACCCAGCAGAAAACCATGATTTCAAGCACTCAAAAGACATCTAAAAGGTCCCAAAACACTCCCCTAATATCCCTAAACCATCAGCCCTTCAACCCAACCTTAAAACTCACCAAAAATTCAATTTTAGACACCTCAAGAATGGCCCCAAAGACCCACTTCGGGTTTTCACCCAAAATCACCCATTTCAAGATATCATGTGTATTTTGATGTGATTAAACCAAAACTCAACTTAACAAATCAAAATCAAATGTAAAACCCATTAAAATTCAATCTTTCTTTAAACTTGAAAATCACAAAAAATGGGTAGTTTTGAAATCTAAGACTATGTAAATGTAGAGGATGATGAGGAGAGTTAAGAAATAGGTTTACCTTCGAAAATGACCTTGAATCAATGGAAAGATTTAATGGAATAGTAAATTAGGGGTTTGAGAGGGTTTTAGTTAGGTTTCACGTTGGGTAGGAGAAAAGGGGGAAAGTTGATACCTTTTTTTTTGTTATTTTAGTTTCAAAAAGGTTGTCTACCTTTTATTTGTTTTGGCTAAATTGTCAAAATGGTCACTCCTTTTTATTTAAATCTCAATTGAATCAATATTAAGGTCAAATTGATTAAAATTGATTTTACCGACTCGAACCAACTCACACGACTAACTCCTAACCCTAAAACACGAGTGTTACAGTCATCGAGTAACCGTATTTGTAATTTTTACCAAGAATTAGATCACAATATAACATTTGGGGTGGTGGTAAGCCACCACTTCTTGTTGCTGGGTGACACGAGTTTTATTAAATCAAATATAAATAATTAAATCCCTCCAATAAGTTAGTGACAAGTGTCATCACCTAATTAAATAATTAATTTATTTTATTAAATTAAATTAAATTAAAATCAGGACTAAATTAAAAGAATGTGTAAATAGCAAGGACCAAATGTGTAATTAAATCCCTCCATTTATTCACTGCAATCCGATAAAGGCGTGAAAACACCTTACATAATGGCACCTCCAAACACCACCTATCGCGCCAAAAGAGTACCTTCCTCCCATTCCCAACCAACCATACAAAATTAGGTAACCCCATAAATTGCTTAATACTAACCTCATGTTGTATCTCCACTATTTGTCGCCACACTGGTGACATAGCTCGCCTTTGTCCTATCATCATCCTCCTATGTGGCACATCTGCGCCATATTTCGCAACAAAAATTTCCTTCCATAATGACGTATCGTCCAACGCAAAACGCCACAGCCATTTTGCCAAAAGAGCTAAATTTCGCTTGTTCAAATCCGCGGACGACACACCACCTTCCAGCTTACCCTGCTCATCTTACGTTTCTCCTCCGTACCGCCCCATAGAAAACTCCTACGAATACGGTCTAGCCGTTTAATAACACCCTTGGGCACCACAAAAATACCCATGTAGTAGATAGGTAGGGCGGATAGGGACGAAATTCAATAACGTCAAACGAGCTGTGAAGGATAATGAATCCCTCTTCAAACCTGCCAGACTTTTCCGAAAGCGTTGTATCAACGGTTCCCACATGTTTAAGCTACGTGGGTTCACTTCCAAAGGCAAGCCAAGGTACACCATCGGTAAATTCCCCATACCACACCCTAATATACCTACCATCACACACAAAGTACCCTCTTCGACGCCTATCCCATACAAGCAAGATTTGGCATAATTGATCTTCAAGCCCGAACTATATTCAAAGCAAGTGAGTACCCTTTTCAAGTTCAGCGCCATCCGCGGATCCCCCTAAAGGAAAATCATTGTGTCATCCGTGAATTGCAAGTGCGACACAAAACACTCATCAACCACACGCACTCCCTGTATAAGCCCCCCTTTCTCCGCCTCCACCAACAATATATGCAACAATTCAGCCACCATCACAAATAATAAAGGTGATAAAGGATCACCATGTCGCACACCTCGCTTCATCGGAAAATCTTTTGTCGGGCAACCATTGAGTAAAACCGACAGTCGTGTCGTACTAAAACATGTACGCATCCAATCCCTCCATATTGTCCCAAAACTCATCCTCATCTGAATCTTCTCTAAACACTCCCATTTCACGCAATCATATGCTTTTGCGAAGTCAAGCTTCAACAAACCCCCCCTCACTGTCGGCATTTTGCTGCATCGAATGTAGCACCTCATTCGCCAGCATAATGCAATCCACAATCTGACGTCCTTTGACATTGAACATCACTGATTACCATTGGCAGCACCTTTTGTAGCCGCTTCGCTAAGCACTTCGCCACAATCTTATATATAGAATTCAGCATGCAAATCGGCCGAAAGTCCCAATTTCCTTTGGATTATCTTTCTTTGGAATCAAAGTCACAAACGTCGAATTCACACCCTTCGGTAATTCCCCCGACGCATGAAAATTATTCAATACATGCATCACATCACCCTTCAAAAAACTTCAACCCTTCTTATAGAATTCAAAGGTAAAGCCATCCGGCCCCGGCGCCTTCGTCCCATCACAGCCCCATACTACGGCACGCACTTCATCCTCACTAAACGCAACCACCAAATCGGCTGCCAAATCCCACGACAATTGTTTAAATTCCACCACCATATTAACGTCCCCTAAACAAGATAAAGCTACAAAATGCTTTCTAAACTCATCATAAACCACGTATTGAAATCGTTCCAGATTTACTTCCCAAACCCCATTGACGAGCAAACCAGTAATACCATTCCGTAGCGCTCTCAATTTGGCCGAACGGTGAAAGAACGTCGTATTCTCATCCCCTTCCCGCAACCACCACACCCTCGCTTTTTGTCTCCACAATGATTCACGCTTACGTGCTAGGGACCATAATTCCTGTTGATACATCCGCCGTTGCACCAATTGGGATTCTGAAACAACATTTGCATTCATCGCCCTATCGATTAAGTCAATTGCATTAGTATTTTCCTCAATCCGATGATCTATGTTACCGAATACCCTCTTATTCCATATCTGCAAAATATGTTTCATACTACGCAACTTCTTAACCACATCCCCTCCATCCGGCATCGACGACAACCTCCCCCACTCCAATTCTAAATCACGTAAACAACTTCTATCTCCTACCCATGCATTAATAAATCTAAACGACTTCAGCCCCCAATCCAACACATCACTCACAAGTAATAATGGCGTGTGATCGGACAAGCCCCTCGACAATGATGATAAACTCAAATTTATAAACTTATCCACCCAATGCAATGATACCAAACATCTATCAATTCTGCTACACTTACTATCATGACCAAACCATGTATACGATAAGTCATTCACAGGTAAGTCACATAATCCATTATCTTGAATAAAATTCACTAAAATATTCATACCTCTATTCGTCGATACACATCCTTGTGTCTCAGACATAGTCACTACCATATTAAAGTCTCCAATTAGGCACCACGAGATGTCACAGGATAATATATCCACCTCAATTTCATTCCAAAGTAACCCTTGTTGTATCGCATCACACGGCGCAAAGCGCTCCCTCACAACCTTCTGATCAGCTTTGAATCTATCTGTCTCCCAACACATTAGAATTCCCCCAGATCGCCCTATCGACGGCGAAAACACAAAATCAAATTTATCTGACACCCAAATGTTTCGTATCATCAATTCCGTGATAGCTTCCATCTTCGTTTCCACAATGATTACACACTCCCCACGATGTTGCCGTATTATATTACGTACCCCCTCCTCTTCGCTGATGTTCCCAATCCTCGTACATTCCACGAAAACATCCACATAATTCTATTACAATTGTAATGGCTCCCTCGCCTCAATAAGGCGAGCAATATCTTTGATAACGTTCTCCTCGTTCCCAATTGTCTTCGCACCCAAAAATTTCCCAAACTCCCACGACTCTTGTGCCTCCCTAAGGATACTTCGCTTACGTTGTAGAAAATTCGATTCCGACAAGGATATGTTTGCCAACTCCGTTGATGCTGGCTTTGGGTTTTTCCGTGGTCTTCCCCTCCCCCTTTTCTCCACTACCCCGCCTCTTTCCTCTGTGTTATCCGTCTGTCCAGGCGATCGTAGAATTTCAGAGATATGTCTAACCCTCCGCTGCCTACATTTATATTCTATCAACGCTGCAATCCCAGCCCTAGAGGAATCAAGTTTAGGCCCAGCTTCTACATTGTCCCCATGTTGAACCGCATCCCTATCCCTATCTAACATCTTGTCTCCACTGCCGTCGGGTATTTCACAAGCACTAATGTCCATACTACGATACTCAACCACCTCCCTCTCGACCATGCCCACGTCTTCATCTGCCCTTCCCGACGTCGCCCGTCCCGAATTTACCTCCTCACTCTGAGTCAATTCGATCACCCGATCATCCCTTCGTTTGTTGTCATCCCACAGCTTGTTAATCATCCAACTCTTCGGCGAAGTCATGCTAACCGAATTCGGGGCCACCGTCTCCTCTTTTACATCACAACCCTCCTTGGATGCTGTTTTAACCATTGTTGTACCCCTATCTTCCACCTCCATCGTCCGCATTTATTTGACATTTGTGACACTTATTTGTATAATCAATGCAATTCCCTTCCAAAGTTAACCAATAATACCTATATCTCATAATTTTTTGGCAATTGAGAAGTCACTAATTTTGTCTGGGCCGATTGGCTCTTATATGTGCTTAAATAAAAAGGGGGCTTTTATTCACATTGAGCTTTATTTAACTTAAATTAATATATATATATATATATATATATATATATATATATATATATATATATTTCATTAGAGCTAGTGATTACTATTATTAATCTTCCATTACTCCCATTATTATATCATCATCCTATTATCATATACCATATATATTAATATTATTAACATTTGTAGTGTTATTACCGTAATTACTATAAGTCATATTTTTATCATAAGTACTATTTCCCTTATTATTATGTATTATCTTATTATTATCCATTATGTTATAATTATTATCTTGTTATATTTTATTATTAACAATTGTATATTATCATATCATCATCATCATCATCATCATCATCATCATCATCATTATTATTATTATTATTATTATTATTATTATTATTATAGCTGTCGTTGGAAAATATAAAAAAGAGAAGAGACATATTAAATAGATAAATAAACATGCCCAGATTAAATAAAGAAAAGAGTCCATTAAATAATTAAAGCCCAACTTAAATATAAGAAAAAGGATAAGTCTTAAATAATACAAACAGTCCATTACAATACAAAGAAAACGCAAAAAATAAATACAAGGCCCGATGGCCCAAGTGATAGCCCAACTCTTACAAACCCTAACCCATTGTTGTTATGTAGGCAATTACTAGCCGTCAAATCTAGATCAGATCTGACGACCCAGATGAGAGCTGCAGGAAACCCTAGGAAAGGGCTCGCCCGGGTCCGCGCCGCGCGATCAGAGCCCTTGGATCAGAGAATGATCCGACGCTCCAGATCGTCCCTCTGTAGAAACCCTAGGGCTTCTAGATCGATCTCACGCTGCCTCGAAGCTGGACCGTTGGATCAAAATGCAATCTGACGTCCGAATGCCTTCAAGACTCCACGCGCGTTCACGCATGACGCTTCAGTTCACCACACGCGCCTGTGCTGCACATGTCCGACCCTTCGAATGCTCCCGAGAGCACACCACGTCGTCCCCGTCTAATCCAACAACCGATCTAGTGGCCACGTCGTCCGCCGTACGAGCCATGCAAGAGAAAAAAAGATCAGCAATGCCAAATACAGTAAAACAAAAAGGAAAAAGAAAAGCAAAACAAAAGAGGCAACATAATGGCAAGGAATGACAGAATCACACATGAATCCGACCAAATTAGTGATACAGACCAATGAATATTTTTCGTCATATAAACAAAATGTAAAAAGCAGTCGAAATTCCGGCTATAAAGCCGAATCGACAATCATTTGTAAGGGATTCGTGAACTCTCGCAAAGAAAGCACGAAAGCAATACCAATTCCAGAATCATTCCCAGATATATCAACGTTCAATATTTGCATGTAATGGTAGAGTAGTAATAATAATAAAAAGTTCACTATTTTTACCTTCTTCGTCTTCTCCGATTCTTTTTCCTCGGCCGAGAACAAGCCAAGCCACTCGTTGGCACGAAAGGTGACTCGGTTAGGAGGGATGACAAGAAGGCCTTCCCTTCCCCTCTGTGTCTTCGTTATCCCTTGAGTCCGGTAAGCTTTTTGCGTTTTTTGGGTTTTTATTTCGAAAGGGAACAATGGGATTTTGAGTGTCTGGTGTTGGGTAGTATTGTAGGTTGGTCGTCGTTTGTTTTCTGGGTTTCTGTGGGGAGTGTTTTTCTAGTTGGACAAAGTTTTAGGTCTACCGGACGGTGAGTAGCACCGGCCGACGTTCGAGGTCGAGAGAGAAATGGATATTTAGAGTGACGAATAGGGTTTAAGAGGGGAAAAAGGGGTGTTCGGGTTGTTTAGATAAGGTATTTATAGGCGTTTTAGGTTTAGTTTGTGGGGTAATCTCGTATTGGTCCCTTCGCGTCGAGTCTATCACAGGTTAGGGGTTTCCGTCTTTCTAAATTACTCCCTAGGTCCTTAGAGTTTTAGGCTCGTGTTCAATGTCGTCCTAGATCGAGTCTTTTTTGGTCAAACCATCTCCCCCGTACTATGTTCCGTTTTCAATTTGGTCCCTTTTCCAGTGTTAGGTTTTTGTGTTTTTTTTTTAATTTTGTCACTGTTTTCGTGTTTTTTGCAATTTTGTCACAGGTTAGGCATGATAAATGAGTTGATGATTTGGTGAATTTTCTTTTATTTCGAATATATCAAATATGTATGTTGGCCCGGAATGTTTCTTGTGATTTTGTGGGTCCTACATGACTCGTTTATTGCATAATCGTTGTTGTATCGAATATATGTTCTTTCTCTTGTTTTATGGTCTAGAATGATTTAAGTTTTTGTGTCTTCTCGCTTATTTCGATTGGTTGCATAAGTCGAATATATATATATATATATATATATATATATATATATATATATATATATATATATATATATGTGTGTGTGTGTGTGTGTGTGTGTGTGTATCACCTTGTTTTTTATCCACCTAGTTTTATGTCTTAAAGTGAATTAATGTAAATTTTTTTCCAAACTAAATTAACCAATAAATACTAAAGGAAGGTAAAATTAGGCCTTATGGTGTTTTAGATGTAGGTATCCTTAAAGTGGGCCTTTTTATGTGGGCTTGGGTTAATTAGTCTAGATAAGTCAACTCAATTGGTTTAATTACGTCGGTTTGTGCGCCCGCCTTATATGAGCATGATTTGAGTAATTAGGTCAGCTCGGGTTTAAGGCCTTTATTAGGTTTAATCACGCCCACTTCTATAAATTAGAATTAATGTGACACTTAGACCAAATTAAACTAGATAATCCATAATTGGACTGAACCTTTTAATTAGGGTATAAATGATCTAGGGCTTAATATTAGAATTATGTGATAAATGATTAAATCACTAATTAAGATCCCATAATTTGGACCTTTAGGTTAGGGCCTTGGGTGGGCTTTTCATGTGTTTATTGTGAGCACCTTTATGACATGCATATATATACTTGTCATTCATAAGGCCCGATAATTAAGCATGATAATCGAACTTAAAAATCAACCCCAAGAGAGGTATTAATTATCCCCGATATCCGATAAATGACAATCCTAGATTAATGGATGTCGATTGAATGCTCGGATTAATTTTCACCGTCTCTAGGTAAGCAAAAGCATAAAAAGGAAAATAGCTCGCATCATCCCTTATTTGTCTACATCATGCATAAAGGTGACGTACGGTATCCGAACCCTAAACTAACACGACAATCAATCTTATATGATGTCGGTTTAGTCTATGGTCCGGTATACCATCATCCTTATTAATTAAACGTTTAATTAATTCCAAAGTCACAAATTCGATAAAGCCCGTACAAATTAAGCCATGTTTTCATTTAAGAACATCCTTATTAAACCAACTTCGGCTTTTAAATAATTTCTATCGATCAAAAGGCAACAAGAAATTTGGTACCGATTTCCAGGCGTGATGGGGGTGCTAATCCTTCCCCACACGTAACCAACTCTCGAACCCGTTTTTTATGAATCTCTAATTTTGTGGTGTCTGGCCTACCTTAGTGGCCGGTGACGACTCCAAAATTTTCATCTTTTTTATAAATCCGAATTTCCCCCTTTTTTAAATAAAACCCGTTTCAAGAAGAGATAGTGATGAGGCCCCACCTAGTAGTTTTCAAAAAAAAAATCTTATCACACTTGCATGTACCACATATCTCATTATACATTTCTTCTAGAATACTCTTAGCCTTTCGAACGTCAACACATCTCAAGAGTATTTGCTCTTTACCTTTTTTGTACAAAACTTTACCATCTCTGACATATCCATCAACCATTATTCTAAATGTTCTTTTGTCGTTCTCATTTACCTCTTATGGATAAATCTAAAATTTAATGTACTGAAAGATATCATGGTACCATGGATTATCATCGATCTATTCTTTCAAACTGAAACAATGAGCATAAATTTTATAAGTTTGCATTTCAATTGGCACCATATCGACCCGTTTATTTTCTTGAAACGTTGCAGTCAAAGTAACTAACGCATCTGCCATTTGATTATCATCTCGAGGAAGATAAGAAAAAGTAACTTCCTTAAATTCCTTTAACAACTCAAGGATCAATTCACGATATTTGATTAGCTTTAGATCTTTTGTTTTTCATTCTCCTCGAATTCGATAAACTACCAACAAAAAATCTTTGTATACTTTCTACACTTTTTTTGAATAAAATAATTGTTCATTGGACAACTATTTCAAATTGGATATGTAGAGGTTTATTGAGTGATCATTCTAATACGATTTTTGTGTAATGTCATTGGACATGGTAGCTAATTATATGTTTTGTATTAATTAAAAAATTTTTGGGTTAATTATTTTAAACTGACGTGTTGATTAAGTTATTCTAGTGTAATAACGTGATAGTTCATTCGAGATAAAATGTGAATCGCATCGCTCATGCATTTGCTCGTTAGAAGTTCTAACAAAATCACTCAAAATACATACACATCAAATATGAAGGAAATCAATAGTTTTTCAGTATCAGAGCATTTTTGAGTTTCTTCGGTTAAAGTTATATTTTAAGTAATTTTTAATACATATGATGAATATTAGCCTAAAGTTCTGATTTTTATGCTATGTAATCGAACTTAGATTAATCTCTCATTATGTTGAAGTTGTGTTTTTTTTTAAATTATCATATTGACATCGTACTCCCACATTTATCTTACATAAAAATAGTGATTGTTATAAAGCAATCTGACTCATTAGAATTTGTCAGTTCTCTCTCACTTGGTACACATTTTTTAAAAGTTTAGCTAATAGAGATAAATCATTAGATTTTATAAAATGTATTTAGTTTACATTTAATTTTTATTTTATTAATCAAATAACAATATAGCACAATTACATAATATAAATAGTGTTTTATAAAACTTTTATCACAAAAAAGTAGTATGTGTAAAATAGCTCATACTCGCAATAAAATCATAATTAAGTCTTTAATTTTTAGTATAATATAATTTTATGGCAAAGCTCCATAAGAAAACTATTTACTATTAAATGAATAACGTTAAAAAATTACGTTTTTTCGTGTCAAATCAGATATGAAGCTTTCAATATGTATAAAATTTTAATTCATTATTCTTATTAAAATATTTTTAAAAATTAATATTTGGTCCAATAAGTTTTAGAATATTTGCTATAAATCATGATAAAAAAAGTTTTAGAATATTTTTTTGGAGAAGATAGTTGAGTGAAGTGATGATACTTTTATCAAGAGTTTACCTCATTGAATAGAAAGCTAGTTGTTTTGATTATATAAAAAATGATTTTAAAAATATATTTTGGACAACGACAAAAATTTAGAGTAATCTAGTCGATGACACTATTTACACCATTTTTATATTAATTTTTCAAAAAACTACTTATAGATAATAGATGATTATAGAGTTAAAATTTTATCAAATTTGAACCGCAACGCAAGTCAAAATGATAATAATGAGCTGAAACAATTAATGAAACAAATCATTTTCTTGCCTTTTGGTATAACTAATTAGGATGGAAAGATGAAAAAATTATAAGTTAACTTCTGAAATTAAAATATTTTTTTCGCTATCTATCTAAAATTAACTTGTAAGTTTATTATGTTTTATAATTCAAATATTTATTTAATTTTTATATGACTATATAATGTTAATCGCTTTAAATTTTTTATCATTTGATAGGATATATGTTAGTCCAAAGTTTATATTTGGTGCTCATCAATTTACGTGGAATAACAAGGGATAGTCTAAATTTATTATAAATTTGGATGAGTTGATAAAAATAAATAAGATTGAATTTTTTTGTTTTTATAGTATTTTTATTTTAAGTCTTTAATTATCGTTATATATATATATATATATATATATATATATATATATATATATTAAATGAAGTAAAATGTTAGTTAGCCATAACGACCTTTTTACTATATTTAATTATTCTAAATCTTTATATGACGACATAATTTGTTTCCTCTCTAATATTTATTGTCATTGCAACAATAAACTAAAAATTTAATATTTTGATAAGTGTTTAATATTATATATATATATTCGTCTATTTATATTATGGATCTTTGTTATTAAGTTTTAATTAAATTATTTATTTTATAGGATTTTGATAAAATTGATATGTAGAAAAGAATTGACTAATACAATGTCAAATCTGTATATATGACCTTTTGAAAGACTTTTGGAGTATGCCAATAGCCAAAAACGGTAAAAATTATTATTATTATTATTATTATAAATTTGATTTTGTAATTATTATTAAATATATATTTTTATTTTAATGTTTTGAAGAACACTTTACAAAGTAGTTAGATTCTCAGATTTTAAGATGTATTGTCAAATGAAGAAGACCATCTATTTACAATCTTTCACCTATTTAATGAACGGTGAGATTTTTCTAATCCTACAGTTAATATTTAACTTTTAAATAAATATGTAAAAGCCTAGAAATATCTTACAAATTCTACAACTTTTTTCACAATTTTAGAATAGACTAGTCTTGGAGAATTTTTCACAAGTTTTTACAGCATTCTATAATTTTTATTATATTCCAAACCTTCTAAAATATTATGGATACTTACAAAATATTCTAGATCCTTCTAGAATATTCCAGGTCTTTCCACAACATTCTAGAAACTTCTAGAATCACGTCTTTCATATTTTTCAAGAACAATCCATCACATTCTAGAACTTTTCAAAGTGTTCTAGATTTTTTCTATAGGGTTCAAGAACTTTTTTAATGTTCTAGAATTCTCCATCAATATCTCCACTCTTCCAAGACAAGTCTAATTTAACTGGTAAATTTTTTGTATGTGACATAAGTCATTGTTAGGAATTTGGAAGTGTGGTAAAATAACTAAAGCAATAACAACATAAAATAAGACATGTATAAGAGACGAGATTTAATGTGGTCTGGTCTTACCTACCTCTATCGATGAGAGAAACGAACAACCCATACGTAGAGAACACGAAGAGTACAAATACATGATATCTCATGTATCCCAAAACCTAATATATATCCCAGAACTCGATGTATCCAGAAAACTCTTCCCAACGTCCCTACAATACCATCTCTACAACATAGCCTCTATAGTTGCAAATATCCTAAACATGGTTACATCTCTTTAGAATAATTCTCCCTCATAATTCTAAAGTTTAAACCTAGTCCACATTTATACTCAAATATTTGGTCACCAAGAAACCTTATTCAATAAGATGTCTTACCTAATATAGATATTTATGTATTAAAGCAAACCCTAATTACCAAGTAATCTCCAATCACTAGAATTACAATAATATTAAACTTAATTACCAATTAGAATTTGAATCAAAATATAACAATCAAGATATAATAATATTATCTTGTATTTCTTAAATATAAAATACTTATTTTTGGTAAAAAAAAATATACTGCAAAATGAGGTGTTAACACTGACATGACAAATAAAAATAGTTAGTCGAACAAACGAATGGAATATTGTGTCATGATGAACCACTATCTTAGAAGCAAATTCATCACGGTTGGAGAAAAAGAATAAAGAGAGACAAAAGTGTTTGTTTGATTTTTATTTTATAAAAAATAAAAGGGAGAAATATTGTTCATTATTTAAACCCAAAATCTAATATCAACCACAACTTAAAATTTTTAGGGAAAAACTTGGATAATGGAATGTGAACATCACCACCCCCGACTACATTGAATTTGTATGTGGAGGGCTTTTCGGATAAGTTGCATTAGCAAGGTTTGTGGAAGGCTTTTGGAAATCATGGTGAGATTCTTGATGTGTTTATTCCCAACAAATGTTCGCGAAATGGTATGCACTTTGATTTTGTTCGGGTTGAATCTCATCCAGATGTGATGTGTATGGTTGAACTCACAATAAATTTCACATGTTTGGGTTTTCGATCAGGGTATCATTTGCACAAAATGGTAGATCATCGTATTGGCGGCTAAACGTGTAATTGCCTCGAATTTTGAGGGGTTGGTTAAGACTACGTTAGTACGGACTTGGATCATGAGATGGTGGGTAAGGATAAGAAACAAATTTCTCAAGGTTGTGTTGTGTGGTATTATAAGGACTATGCTACACTAAGTTTCTTGGTGAAGGAGATGCACGCAACAAATGTAAGTGGTTTCTCTCTTATGTGATACTCTTGAAACTCTATGCTTATTATGTTTGAATCTTAGAAGACTCTGCGGGAATTTTTGGCTTCTTCGTCAGAAAAATAACGCGTTGGTTTGTGAAGATGGAAGAATGGACAACTCGTCTTGGTTTTAAGAATAGGAAAGTTTGGCTCACAATATACGGGGTTCCGATTCACGCATGGTCCAAGGAATCTTTTCAAATGTAACTTCTCTTCAGGGGTCTTTTATAGGTTAGGACGAGAATACGAAGAATTCATTTACATATGAAATGGGACCGACTCAAATTATATCATTACTTTAGCTTGAATTGACGAGGAGGTTACCTTGGTAGTGGATGGTTGCGATTATAAGATGTGCGTACAAGAAACGAACCCAATCTTGGATTTGAATATGAGATGCAACCGTGAAATTGAGGAACTCTAGGAGGATGTGAGTAGTGGGGAGGAGTCTGTTTCCCGTTTAGAGCGTGAGGACGATAAGGTAGATCAACTTACTAGGATGAAAGATGTTGTAAATGGTCTTGTTGCACCGTTAGCTTTAGAAGGAGGTGAGTTAGGTGGGGATCATGATAAGGACGAACCTTGTGTGTGGCAAACAAATTCATTATGCGAAGGTGTGAGGACTGCCTTTAGCCCGTGTGTGAGACGGGAGATGGAAGGTGATGAATTTGTGGGTTTAATTCAGAGGGCATATGAGGAATTCACTTCGAGAGAAACTATCTAATAGAGTTTATCATGAAGGAATAACATTTGAAACACAAGCTTAGCCTTACCTAAATCTGCAAGTGTTGCATTGCCACTAAAGGTCTGATCTACTGAGATCGTGTTGCACAAAGGTGTGAATAGGAAGGTACGTGTTATAACCGGTATAGTTCTTAGCCTTTTAACTCTAGAACATCGAATTTAAGTGGAAGTGCGAATGCAAAAATGTAGTCATGTGGGGCCTTATAAGTACAAACAATAGTCATCAAATTTTGTGAAAAGTTCCCTATCGAACTTAGATTTTTTGAGTAGAAAAAAAAGTTCGTTTTGCAAGAGGCAAGGGAAACATTAAGCTTGGGACGACTTGGGGTGTTAGTCCGGATGGTAACGAGGACATGATTGTGCAGGACATATCAAGGATTATTTCCAAGCGAGAGAGGAATTGAGTTTGTAGGAGGACGAGTGTCTTAACATGGAATGCTCGCGGACTAAACGGGTTGGCGAAGAAGAAGATGATTCAAGAACTAGTGAAGAAACGAAAATGTGACATTGTCTTTATACAAGAAACAAAGTTGAAAGTAGTTATTAATGTTGTGGTGAAAAATGTTTAGCCATCCGATTGTTTTGAGTATGTGGCTTAACCATCGATTGGTGCCTTGAGAGGAATTCTGATTGACACAATTTATTCTAGCGACATCGTTGGTTCATCGGAACTTTGTACCGATTATGGGACAATGGGTATTGGACTACTTTGAATGTGGTATGGTGGTTGTGTATGCACCGTGTATATTGGCAGAACAAAGTTAATTGTGGGATGAGTTGCTTGGGATTATGGATGTGAGTACAGCTCATTTATTCCTCAGGGGTGACTTTAATGTTCTATGATGCAAAGAAGAACATTTGGGGTGTTGTTCGTAATTAAGAGGGAAACATTTAGTATGGTTGGTGCATTAGCAAAGGGGGCGTTGATCAGATGACATGGTTAAAGGTGGTGCATGAAGCTTGAGTGGTGTGTACACTAGGTGTTTTGCATGCTCATGGTGCGAATGTTATTACTTGTGGCTGGGAGTGTGGGCTTATCTCATAAACGGGTCGAGCTTAGCATGTTTTGAGTGTGTTGCTTGGGGAGTTTGGTGTCGCATGCTGGGTTATTTGCTGGATGGTGTGTGCCTGCTGATGGGTGGTGTTTTTGTTTTGCTTTTCATCTTGGTGTTGCTCTTTTGTACTGTATTGACTTTGGATCTTGTTCGTATTACCACGATGTACTCTTTTCTTCTGACTAGGTTTAAGGGGTTTAATGAGGCATGTTGTAATATTTATATGAATTTGGCTTTAATAAATTCATATTGCTGATAAAAAAAATTGTAAAATCCAACTAAACTGCTTCTATGCCTATAGTATAAAAACAACCTAACCTTTTTTACATGGTCTTATGGTTGAAAGTAAGGTTGATTTTACATGTAAATTATAGATACAAATTTCGCATATTTCTGGTTCTAGGAGAGAAAAAAACCTTACACATTTCAAAATGAATAAAAGAACAAATATATTGACAAGATGAAATAACATTTTCTATAATTCCTTTTTGGACCAAAGAAATAGAATATCAAAGGTTTTGTCTCGGTCATCATAAAGCAAAAATGAAGATGAATGTGGCGATTGGATGTCAAGTTCCATAGACTACAAGTGAAAATCAAATACATCAGATTAGAAATTAAGTTTGACCAAGATGACAAATAATCAACTAAACTTATTATGATTATTCGAGTCCCTAGTTTGGGTATTTGATACGAATTAAGGGCTTGTCCTGCATGGATAATGCCATCCTTGTCTATTACACAAAGCACATGTTTCAGAGTGCATCACAAAGTAAAGCATAATGTATTACCTGGAGTAATTGGGTTTGGTTTAGTGATCTATTTTGGTTTGTAAAGAAGTTTGGTTGTTGGTACCCTTCAGTATACGTGATTCGCTTCGAAGTTGAATAAACCATGTGTAAGACATTTTTCCGATGATTTAATAATTTAATCATAGAAGCAGAGTGAACATTAGTAGTTTTAAACATTATTTATCTAAGGCAAGCTAAATATCACTTGCATAATCAAAGCAGGGTCGGAGGCTTGAGGTGAAACATATGTTGATGATTGATGAGTTCAGTTGGGCATTTAATGAAGCATAATCATTTGAATTTCAATTGTTGTTATCTTATCATTAGTTATCCTTGATTTAAATTCTTTATTTTCAAATTATTTAACTTTATCTCCTTTTTGTTGATAATGTAATTCGGTTGGGGTTCTTCCTATATAAACCCTTCAACCATGTTCAATAAAAATCATTCAGTTTACTTTCTACATTACTTCTTTATGGTAATCAATTCAATCCCCTCGCCCAACTACCAATAAAACTTACTGGCAGCCAAAACTTCACCATTTGGAAAGCTCAAATTGAAATGTTAATGCATGGCCACAACCTATTTGGTTATCTTGATGGCACAACAACCGCACCACCTACAATACTCACCGTTGAAAATCAAACCACTCCAAACCCAGCTTACCAAACTTGGTTTTGTCAAGACAAACTAATTCAAAATGCCATTTTAGATTCCGTTGAACCTACTCTTCCCTCTACCGTCACAATCGCATCTAATGCTCATAAAGCATGGCAATCACTACATACAACCTTTGCCAATAAATCTCAAACTTGGATTCTTAGCCTTCAAGATAAACTTGCCCATGTCACCAAAGATGTACGACCTATCGTTGATTACCTTCGTGAAATCCGTTCGATTGTCGATGAGCTTGCCACTGCAGGTGAACCAATCTTCAACACTCGTCTTATTGTTCGGATACTACAAGGTCTTGGTCCTGAGTATAAACGTATCTATGCTGCTATCAGATCCCGTGAAACCCCAATAACTTATGAAGAGCTTTATGAAAAACTCCTTGATCATGAAATCTTTCTGCAACATAAAGACAACAAGAACATGCTGATAACATATGTTACTGCCAATATTGCTCAAAACTCATCATACACACCATCACGCTATCCTAGTGATCGTTAACAAAATCCCAACAACTGCAACGGGCGCACCCAATCTTGGAGGCCTCGATGTAATGCTCAACAACAACAACAACAACGATCTATCAATAGTGTGTAGTGTCAACTATGCAGTAGACCTGGTCATTCTGCTCGTGTATGTCGTACCATGTCTCATAATCATATTCAAGCAAGAGCCAATTTTGTCGCTCGCTCTCAAAGTTCTCAAGCACCTTGGATAATAGATACTAGTTCCACTCACCATATGACCTCTGATGTTCAAAGTCTAAACATTGCACATGACTACCATGGTTCTGAAGAAATCATCATGGGCAATGGTAACACTGTTTCGATTTTGCACACTGGTAATGTTACACTAAATGCATCAAATAAAAAATTTCAACTTCACCAGACACTTTGCTCACCTACCATTAAAACTAATCTTATCTTTGTTTCTCATTTATGTCTTGATAATAACACATCTATTGATTTTTTTCCTTTCTCTTATCTTGTGAAGGATCTGACTACGGGGGCGCCACTGCTTCACAAATGGACTAGAGACGGACTATACCAATGGTTGCCAAACAATATCTCTGATACACCAAAATGTAATTTTGTTGTCCCATATCACCTTTGCATCAACGTTTGGGTCACCCGCATCATCGCACCCTCAATAAAACTTTATATTTCTTTTCGATTCCAATTTTTAATTCTAAAAAACAATTTATTTGTCATTCTTGTCAATCTAATAAAAGTCACCGGCAACCTTTTTCAAAAACAACTTTTCCAAGTGAAAAACCTTTAAAGTTAATTTATAGTGACTTATGGGGACCGTCTTCTATTTTATCTATTGACAGCAAAAGATACTATGTTTTATTTGTTGACAAATTTTCTAAATATATGTGGTTGTTTACCTTAAAATCAAAAAACGAAGTTTTACACACTTTCAAAACATTACATCCTTTACTTGAGCGTCAGTTCGATGCTAAAATTATGTCATTATATACTGATGGTGGTGGAGAATTTCAAAGTCTTCAATCTTATCTTCACTCTCATGGTATAGAACACTTGATATCTACTCCATACACACCACAAAGGGTAGCATTAGTTGAAAGACGACATAGACATATTCTTGAAACTGCTCACACATTATTACATCAATCATCTTTACCATCACTATTTTGGACTTATGCATGTCATGAAGTTGTATATTTAATTAATCGAATGTGCACCTCCACTCTACAACATCACTCTCCCTTTAAAATTTTATTTCAAAAATTACCAAATGTTGAGTCCATTAAAGTGTTTGGGTGTCTTTGCTTCCCTTGGATTAAATCATATGTAAAAAAAATAAGCTTCAACCATCTTCTACACCTTGCGTCTACTTGGGTTTTTCAACTAAATTTTATAGTCATCAATGTTTTGATCCATATACCTGAAAAATCTATCTCTCACGAGATGTTCGGTTTTTTGAAAATAATTTTCACTTTTCAGATATTTTTTCAAAATTTAAAGAACCTAATACTTCATAGGACATAATCTCATTTGAAAACATTCCAGAAACTCATCCCACTAGTGATCTCACTCACATTTCTTCTTCATATCTCTCACCATCACGTATACAACTACCCACTCGATCATTGGCTTCAGTCTTGACACTTTATGTGCGCAGCAACACCCATATTCAGTCAGGTACTTTATCTCCTTCTTATAACCCTACTCGACATAATACCACCACATCTTCTTCTCCATAATTAACCTCCCCAATACCATAAATACTACCACATCTCCAATCCTCACTTACAAACGCCATCACCAACATCAACTTATTTTATCATCTTTCCCCCACTCTTCTCCTTCTACTACTACACCAATAATTCCCTCTTCTCACATTCCAACACCCCCATCTATGCCTACCACCATAAATTCTTGTCACCCAATGATCACTCGATCAAAAACCAATAGCCTCAAACCCCGTCAAATCAAACCACCATCAAAAAACCTGACTTTATACCTTGTTCACATAAACAAGCCAAGTTAATTCCTCACTGGAATTTAGTCATGCAAACTGAAATTGATGCTCTTATGCATAACCGGACTTGGAATTTGGTCCCAAATGATTCCTCCAAGAATGTGGTAGACTGTAAGTGGTTGTTTCGTATAAAACATAATCTGGATGGTTTGAAAGATACAAAGCTTGTCTTGTTGCTAAAGGGTTTACTCAACGTCTTAGACTTGATTATCATAGCACTTTCAGTCTCATGGTTAAGCCTTCCATTGTCCGCATTGTTTTGACAATTGCCACGCAGAATAATTGGCCGATTAATCAATTGGATATCAATAATGCATTTTTACAAGGTCACCTTGCAGAGGATGTCTATATACGACAACCACCTGAATTTGAGGATGTCAATTTACCAACACATATATGCAAGTTTAATAAGGCCATCTCTGGATTAAAACAAGCACCATGTGATTGGTATCATGAGCTCAAAACATATCTTCTTTCTTTGGGGTTTGTGCGATCTTACTCTGATTCTTCTTTATTTATTCTTCACAGTTCTGAATGCACAATTTATATATTGGTATATGTTGACGACATAATTGTGACTGGAAATATTCCCGGCAGAGTTCTTCGTATTATTGATGTTATGTCAAACAAATTTTCTTTGAAGGACATGTGTTCTCTTCGTTACTTCCTTGGTGTTGAGGTATTGCCACATTCTGATGGTTTTTTCTTGTGTCAGTATAAATATATCATGAATTTGTTACAAGAAGTTAACATGGACAATTGTAAGGGCGTCGCCACTCCGATGACAACTTCTACTATTCTTGAACCTTCTTCTGAAGATGCTTCAGTTGACAGTTCTCTTTATCGTCGCATTATAGGCAAGTTACACTATTTAGCTTTTACTCGTCCAAACATTGCCTTTTTCGTCAATCGTCTTTCTCAGGTCATGCACCAACCTACCATGTCTCATTGGGTAGCTCTTAAACACATTCTACTGTATCTTCAACATACTGCTACTTTCGGCCTTCGAATTTCTCACCATATTGATCATAGTTTAATTGTATACTCTAACTCCGATTAGGCTGGTGATCCAATTGATCGCACATCTACTACTGGTTATGTTGCCTACCTAGGCTCTACTCCTATTTCATGGTCTTAAAAAAATAACGTTCTGTTTCACGCTCTTCTATAGAAGCAGAGTATCGTGTCGTTGCTGCAACAATCTCTAAGGTCAATTGGCTCACCAACTTGCTATCTGAATTGCGAGCTCCACTTTCGGGCATTCCGACAATCTTCTGTGATAATGTTAGTACCACTTATATTTGTGTGAATCTAGTCTTTCATAGTCGAATGAAACATGTTGCTATTGATTTTCATTTTGTCCGTGAACTAGTTGAGAAAGGCATTCTTAAGGTTTCACATCTTCATGTCGCGGACCTGGTTGCTGATCTATTAACCAAGCCATTACCACCCGCTACATTTCATCGTCACTTTCTCAAGTTGGGCGTTGTTGACTCACTTCCAACTTGCGGGGGCATAATGAAGCATAATCATTTGAATTTCAATTGTTGTTATCTTATCATTAGTTATCCTTGATTTAAGTTCTTTATTTTCAAATTATTTAACTTTATCTCCTTTTTGTTGATAATGTAATTCGGTTGGGGTTCTTCCTATATAAACCTTTCAACCATGTTCAATAAAAATCATTCAGTTCACTTTCTACATTACTTCTTTAATTCTGAGTTATTTTGTTCTTCGTGCCTCTCCACAGAACATTTTTCTTTTTATGCCTAAATGGATCAAAAGTCTCGCTTTCCTTTTTACTCTCTACTCTACCATCATGGTCCAGAAAAAAATTCACTTCGGAAGCATTTTCAATACTGGTTACTTGAGGCGATAACTTGTGGTTCCTCATTCTTTTGTGCCAAGATCTTCTCCACCCTTTTAATTACTTCATTCAGTTGCTTGGAAGCGAACTGGAATGCATCATCAAATTCAGTTGTTCGAGCAGATATATTGAGTATGCTGCGACACATCTCTCTGTAACGTCTTGCTGCAAGCAACGTTTTAAAACTTCAATGACCAAGATAAGTTTGAAAGTAAAATTCAGTGATGATTTACGTAATTTACCCTACATAAATTGAGTTTGGACTTCGGAGAGTAGAATTTCAAGTGTCCCATTAATTTCAACTTTAAAGTCTTTTTTTTTTAAGATTTCTGTATGGCTACTGCTATTTTTTTGGTATTTCAAAGTACCAACTAGAATGGATTTAGTTATTATTTTTTCGTCTGTTGGTCTATATAGTTTGTATAGAAGTATACACCGATCACAAGTTTAAAACTTCATATTTAGAATGAGGATCGAATACTCGACCGTTAATTACGGCGGGAAAGATCATTTTATCATTTACTCTTTTTTTTTTTTTGAATATTTTTATCATTTACTCTTTGTGTTTAGCTGTTATGTTTTCGATGAGAAAAGCACATACTACATGTACATCAACTCTGTGTCAGATTGTTTCTCAAGACCCAATTTCTTTCCATTTCCGATGATTCATTTATATTTCTATCTCAAAACTCATTATTCTTCTCAAATATTAGGTTAATCATTTGCATTGCAAAAAAATCTTCAATGGAATTACAATGAAAGTGTAAAAAAATAATAATCTCTTAAGCCATGTGTCCTTAAGTATTCCATTAAATTTCATTCTCAACCATAATATTTTATTGAAATAAAAAGTCGATAAATAAAATAGTATATGTTTATTCCTTAAAATACTTAATCAAGTTTTGTTTGATCACCATAACATTGATTGGTCACAGATCCAGATACAAAGGGGTAAAAATAGGAACATAAATTCCAGGCTTATTCTTTGTAGCTTGTACCACTTGTGCATAACAACCATGCACTGATCTGCATATAAAGAGATGTAATCTCAGTTGCCACAAGCAAGAGGGGGCAAATTGCATTGAGAAGGGAGTCGAGAGGCGATACTGAGAGTGCTGCAGAAGCAGTCGTGCTGCACGGATTGGAGCGCAGCACAGCAGACAGGGCTAGGAGTGGTCTGGGCGGCACCAGGAACCACAAACGGTGCGCACACATTCAAGTTAGTCAGCTCAGTGGTGCAGCTCTGTGCCTTAGCCGTCTGTGTCTGCACTGCTGCTACAGTCAGCAACACAAGTATTGCCGCCGCTTGGGAACTGAGAGATGACACAGACTTGAGAACTTCCATGGCCGATTCTAGCTTTCTGAAATCTTGTATTGGTTTTGTGGCTTGTTCGTTGGGATTTTAAGGATATTTATAGTGGGAGTTGGATGCTGAGAGTGTCCGCTGCATGAGTTACCTGTCTTGATTTTTCACATCAAAGTTCTGCTGGAAAAGAGAACAGTTGAAGGATTACGTTTCTCGTGGTTGTATTCAACTTTAACAACAAGAAATCCATTTCCAATTGCTATGCGAGCTTCATGTAAACCAGCTACATTTGGCTTTCGTTTGATGTTCAGTTGGGGAAAAGGAGCTACACGTTTTCTAATGTTTCTTTAGTTTAAAAAAAAGTTTTTTTTTTGAATATGCTGGTGCGATGCAAGGCATCTGTTCAACTTTTTTAGTTTTTTCAAAGACGGCACACACAACATGGCATAACTGGTGCTCGAACCCGGGTCCCAAGGGATGATAAACATCTACCTTTGCCATCAGGACACAAGGGGATGAGCAGTTTAAAAAAAAGTTAGAGTTTAAATTTTAATTATTTTAATTTATGAATTTATTTTTACCGTTAATTCAATAATATAATCAACAATAAAAAGTTGGGTAAAGTACACAGACGGTCACTGAACTTTGGTAAAAAAAATAAAATGGTAACCAAACTTTCAAAAATCACAAAATGACAATTAAACTTTATGTTTTATAACAAAATGGTAACCGGACGTTAAATTCTGTTAAGTGTTTATTATAAAATTTGGTATAATAATACATTTAGTCCTTCATATTTATACATTCAATCAATTTAGTCTTAATTCAAAATAATTCACTAAATTTAGTCATCATTATTTACTCATTCTTTCAATTTGGTCCTTAAAGCAAAATTCTAAAATATGGTAACATGATAAATAATTACAATTAAATTTTATGAGTGTTAATATTGTCTGATTTCAGCCCTCTTATTCCACTCCTACCAGCAGTATATGGGAACCTGCCGCATTGGTTTAAAGCCGTTTTCTCTTTAAATTTTCTATCTACAGTTGTGGCTTATATAAAAATATCTGAGTCTAAATTAGTCAATATGAGTGATTTCAGTTGTGTCAGGCTTACGGAGCCTCCAGCTACACTGTTGCCGTTTCTGGAGGAATATTGCAGCACTGGCATCTTTGCTTAATTAGTTTTGCTTTCATTTTTCACCAAAAAAGTGATGTTGCATAAACATGTTATAAAACAATAGGAAGCGGCCATATTAACACGATGAAAACCAATTGGAAGTTGTCACATCATTGTAATGTCCATAATGTATAATCAAATAATTTTCAATTAAGCTTCTAAATTTTCCCTCTCAATTTATTGAAGAAATCCCACGGAAAATGTTGGTAACAATTTATTCAACACAAGAACCACTCAAAAGTCTGAAATACATGCATGAAGATAAAGACCCGCATACAATGATACAAAGTTAAAAGGAAATATCACAGCTGCATCACTCTAAGATCCACGACCTAGCAAATCCAAAGATCCGGAAGCACTAACCTAGCTTCTGTTCATCACTACTTCGTTCTTGGTTGTTCCCGCGCCTTGCAAAAATAGAAAAGTATATAAAAAACTCTTCAATCAGTAGTATTTAAACATGGTAGAACTACAACATCAACGATATCTTTTGATTGAACAATCCAAGAAACTAAAATGAAGTTTCGAGATGTGAAATAAGCCAAGATGGTACTCGTAATCTTTGAATTCCGAATCTGTTCCTAAAGCTTAAAGCTTTTTTTCACATTCAATGCAAAGCACATAAAAATTCTTTCATGTCATAAGATTTATAAGTGCACTGCATCGGTTAAGTACAACATGCTCTTTCATTTCTATCCCCTAAGAGGTTCATATTTAGACATTTTTTTGTCTGATAGACAAGATGGAGGTGGACAACAAGTGGTAAAATGGTTTAAGACTGTATAACATCTCAAAAGTGACAATTAACAAAAGGAATATATTTAGATTCACTGGTTTTATATAAGCGACAATTGTAGATAAAAAATTTAAAGAGTAAAACGGCTTTGAACCAATGCGGCAGGTTCCCATATACTCCTGGTGGGAGTGGAATAAGAGGGCTGAAATCAGAAAATATTAACACTCAGAAAATTTAATTGTATTTATTTATCATGTTACCGTACTTTAGAATTATGCTTTTAAGGACCAAAATGAAAGAATTTGTAAATAACGAGGGCTAAATTTAGTGAATTGTTTTGAATTAGGACTAAATTGATTGAATATATAAATATGAAGGACTAAATGTGTTATTATACCAAATTTTATAACAAACACTTAATGAGATTTAACCTCCTGTTACCATTTTGTTATAAAACATAAAATTTATTTTTTAAAAATTTAGTTACCATTTTATTTTTTTACTAAAGTTCAGTGACCGTATGTGTACTTTACCCTAAAAAGTTTTATCCTTAGTTTAAAAGTTTATCCAAACATGTGCTTTTATAGGTGAAAGTATCTGAAAGTGCCCTCTATTATAGCAAACGGTTCAAATACTTCATCTAATTTTATAAATATAAAACATCTTCTCTTTTTTGGTGCTCTTATTTTTATACAAAAAAAATTAATTTTATAATTTATGATTAAAGTTTAAAATTATGATTTAAAGTTAGAATTTAAAAAATTGTGTGTATATTATATTTTGTAGGGCTCAAGATTTAGAATTTATAATTTAGAGTTAAACTTAAAATATAACTATTAGTGTTAGAATAAAAAAAAACACAAGAAGAAAGTAGAAGATTTGTGTTCCTAATTTTATCCATGAACTCCGATTCATCCTTGAATAAATCTACTTGTAATGAAGTAGTGTGGTAGTAAAATTTCGACACAAACGTGTCCATCAACGGAACAACTTAGTAGGGTGAGTATTTACGATACAAATATATATTCTTCAAATGTGATATGCATATACAAGCTATTTACGATACAAATATATATTCTTCAAATGTGATATGCATATACAAGCAAAATTGTAGGATTATACTCGAACTTAAAAGGTAATATATTAATTACTAAAAAATTTAAATTACTCAAATTTTCATTTTTTAACTCAAATTTTATTTTAATTTTTCTGAGTCGAGTTTGTAAAATTACGATTTAAATTAAAATAAGTCAAATTAATAAAAAAAATAAAATTTTAAAGTTGGGTTGGGTTTTACCGGTTCACATTTTTGTTTTATAAAAAAATATTATTTTATTTTGTTGGTATAAAAACAAAGGCTTAATAGTCAAAAAGGTGCCCAACTTATACCATTTTTACAGTTTGGTGCCTAATGTTTTTTTCGGGCCACTTTGGTGCCTAACGTTTCATTCTGTAACTCATATTATATTTTTTCACGACGATCGTTAAATTTTTTTCGTTATCCAATAAAACACGACACGTGGCGTGTTCTGGTATTTTCTATCATTTTTATTTTTTTAAAAATTATAAAATATTTAATTTTATAAAAAAAACTCCAGAAATCTTTAATTTCTCTAAAACTCCAAACCCAAACCCTAGTTCCCTAATTTCCCCCCTTCCACCATTGATTCAACTATCACCGGCCACCCTTGCCTTTGTCGGCCCCCACTACTAAAACCCCATCATCCCGTCGTCGAAAACTGATAAACGAACCGGTGATTGTTTCGTCGATGAACGTAAAAAAAAACACTGATTGAGCTTCTAATTGACGGTGAAGTATCCGACGCTTGGAGTGGTGAACGGTAAACTGATGGCGTGTGAGGATGTCGGGCAACGTGAGAGATGTGATTTGAGGTTTTGATTGAAAGAAATTAAAACTTTGAAGTTTTTTAAGAAGTTTATAAATATATAAAGAAATTTAAAAATTAAATAAATAGATAAAATAGACCACACGACGTATTTTTATTGGATAATAAAAAAATTTAACGGCCATTAACGAAAAAATTCAATCTGAATTACGAAATAAAACGTTAGGTACCAAAGTAGCATTAGACACTTTTTTACTACTAAACCAAAAATAAACTATAAAGCTCTGACCCAAATTGATTTCATTTCTCTGTAGCAAAAAAGAAAAAGGAAGACTATGATATCACTAACGACGAAAACCTTGGTTTTAAATCCGTTAATTCAGTTGAAAACCCCTCTCCCTCTCAAAATCGCATCAATCTCCGCGCGTCTGGACAATTCCCAGCAACAATTGAATCTCTCTGTTCTTAGATTCACTTTGGGTATTCCCGGATTGGACGAATCCTATTTACCTAGATGGATCGAATACGGGTTCGGTTCTCTTCTCATATTGAACCACTTGCTTGGATCCGACTCCGTCACCGCTGCGCAGCTGGTAATTTGCCTTCTCCATTCCTCATTTCAGTTTAATTAAGCTTTTCTCGGGTTAAAACTTTTTTTCGTTGATGTTTTTGGTGTAGAGAACGGAGGCTTTAGGTATATCTTTGGCTGCATTTTCCATTACACTTCCTTACCTCGGTAGATTTCTCAAGGTGATAATTTGGTTTTTCAAATTTATTGTTCAATTTGAACTCGAGTTTATAATGTTTGTAGTACATGATGCTTAGGGTGCAACTCCAATGGATCAAACGACTCTGCCTGAAGGTGCTGAGCAAATCTTTGTTATGTCACAAAATGTGTCGGCTGCTCAGAAGGAGGGTTTGGCTTGGGCAACATATGTTTTATTGCGAAATACCAGCACCACCTCCGTGGTAAAAATCCCCATTACAAAAAACCCCCTTAATTTTGGAATTTATAGCTGCTTTTCTTTTGAGTTATTGACAATTTCTTTTGTTGTGTTTTATCATTTCAAATCTTGTAGTTAATATTAGCGCAAGGTGAATTATGTATACGGGGGTATTGGAATTTGCCTGATGGCATATCGAAAGATAATGCGCTTGATTGGTTTAAAAGTAACATAGAAGAAACCGGTCTCTCTGATTTGACACACACCCTTTACTTCTCTCAAGGTGCAGGTAAATAAATTTTGTTAGCTTTTGTGTTGAAGGGTTATAATCTTAGTCGATGTGTGTCTGATATTTCAAATGATGAATAATTTAGCTTCTAAGAACATCTTAGGACTAGGAACTATGTTGCTGATCTCTGTGGCTATGCTTGGTTTCTTTCTTGTTTCATTGGACCCACCAAGACTAGGAAGTCTCTTGATGGCAGTTATCCTTTTTGATAAATTCTTTCTCGTGATGCTGTATAATTGTTCAACATCCATGGCATAACGCCATAACCTTGAGGTCCTTCCTCGACCCTGTAAATCTCATGCACATTTTGGCTCTTTCTCCCAAATAATCGTTGGGTGCTTGCCTAATAAAATGGAAAAAGTAACTTACAGTTATCCTGATAATTATCATTTTTTACAGCGACTATATGTTTGGTGAAGTAGGAGATATTATAAGAGCTTTAAATGATAAACAGTCTGCTTGGGTGTTAAAATTTGAATTACTGAGTACATGAGTGCAATATTTCCTTTACAGCTGTGTTCTGTAAATTGCTTACTCTGTGTCTAATGCCAAATATTTAAACATTATTTCAGATGCTGAATTCCGGAATATACTTCCTCAGGGGACCTGTTCTGTCTTGGTACAACCAATGCTATTAGATCCAAATCCAAGCACCAATGGCACGGGGAACATTGAAGGTTTTGTGCTGTTGGCTTCAAGCATGAGATATGCATATAGTGAGAAGGATAGAGCTTGGATAAGAGCCGTTTCAAACAAACTTAGAAGTAAGAACTAAAAATGTGGGTATAACTTTCATTCGTTCTGTTAGTTTGCTTTATATACTGTCTTTCTGAAGTCTGTTTTATACTTCTCAGTTCTCACTTCTTTCTTTGCCACTATCTGTTCTTGACGGTAGTCCTTCTTCAGTTTGAAAACAGTGTTGGTATTTCTGTTTCACTTTCGACTTCATGATAAGTTTGATGCCTTCTAAAGAGTGCGAACCATTTTTTTATCTATATCTGCATGTCCTTTGATGTGAAGATGACTACTGTTGCTTCCGGTCACCAATAGATTACTGGCTCTTAATGTTGTAGAAGTCTGTTGAGTAGTTGCAGGGTCAAGTTTTTTCATAATACCAAGAGTTTTTGTTTATGTAGTCTAATTAAATGGATCCTAATTCTATACCAAATGCCATGTCAATGCAGAACATTGCCACTTTTATGATATTTTTAAATTGTAATCCTAAAATATGGAAACCCTTGCATATTGAATCTAGATGCTGTGGAAATTTGAATATAGCTTGTCAAAGTGTTTGACCATGTAGTGGCACTTGTCCTTTGACCATTTGCTGATTTTTGAAGAAATGCTGTCTATTCCTAACGATCTCTCTAAGATGAATAATCTAATGTTCATTTGTAAGAAGCCGATGTACTGGTTCTACCATTTTTCTTTAAGGATTAATTTGTATGAACATTGTAGTCCAAAAGCGCTTCTTTCTGAGGTTCTATAACAAGATATGGCTCATGTCCCAGTAAATGTGCCTGAATAACAGACAACATAAGACTGATTATAAAACAAATATGTTAAAGTATTTTATATCGAATTGTACTATTGTAGAACATTCCTTTCTCAAAATTATGCTGGTTTCAGATGAAGCAAAAATTTGATTTTAAATTTGCTGCTCAATTACTAGAATGAATTGGTGCAACACAAGTTGAGCTGTTATTCTTTTTCTTAAACTTCAAATCAATAAGGTAACCTGAGCATATGAGAAAATTGGCGTGTCATCTATATATAGTTCCTTGCCTAAACTGCTTTTGTGCCTCAATTTTGAAGTATTAATCCAATGACAATAATTTTGTCTCAAAGAAATGTAAATGCATGACAATTTTCCCCCTCCTTTTTAACATATTGTAGATGTAACTTTGAGAGGAAGGAAATCCATTCCTTTCATAAGTTATTTGTTTGCAGGAAGAAAATGATTCTCCCTGGATTTGCCAAAAATCTAAGTCTTACAACAAGGAAGTTGAAGAAAAATAGGATTCTACAGGCCATACACCATCCCTTTTGTAAAATGTTTGTTTGCAGGGTGGAAATGGTTCCTCCCTGGATTTCCCATGGGTTTTGTTACACACCAAGGGACTTGAAGAATAATGGGATTCTACAGAAATTTCTCCTGGCCATACACTAGATGCTGCCAGAATAGTAAAGTCTACATAAGTTTACTTTCATGATGTGCTGAACAAAATGCTTGAAGGAAGATATAATATGTATTCTGCAATGCACTCAGTTACCTTGAGTCAAACAACCTTCCTAATAGCCAAGAGGAGGCCTGGCATGAGGCACTTCACATCTGTGATAGCATGTTTGATGGTGTAGACCTGTGTCCAGAAGGGAAGCGCTTTTGGATTAGAGTGGTTACAAATAAACTATCATAGCTAGTGATTTTTAATAAATTTAATGGTGGCAGCCAGGGGTTACAATTCCAGAGAGCATACCTCTCCTGGTCCAGAGAAGTAAACTGTTGTGCTTGATGGAAGCCCAGGAAGGACCATGCTATGAACACGCACCCACCTCGTCTTCACCTAGGACTTGACCCCTTGCCTTACAAAAGGGGAAAAAACAAAAAATGAACCACGTGATCATGAATTATAGAACAGGGTTGAAAGTTTTTAAGTTTATTTGTGTTTCTTTTTATTCTTTTGTTAACCTGGATTCTCATAAATTAAAATCTACTCTCTTGTTCTTTCTTGCATGGAACCAATCAGTACAACTCAGATGATCAATGTGATGAATTTTCCTATGCTTTATCAGTTGATCTATATGGCAGTACTGCAGTATTATATCTGACAAGATAGGTTCCAAAAACTTAAGTTTAAGGTTTCTTTTTCTTTATTTGTTTAGTTTTCACTCCATTTTACGTCTTTTCCCTATTATCTAATTGCCACCAACTAGATAGAAAAAGGATGATAATAGAAGTCCAATTCAATTTTTGACATTTTGGTTCTACCACCATTTTATGTATCTATGCTTTACCAAAACATCTGTTGAGAGGTCTTCTCTGTTGTAGATCTGACCAAGATTTGAGAGGTTGTTGGCGATCTGGATGGCATCTGGTGAAGGAAGATCCTGCGATCAATGACAAGTTTAGCATCTCATCAGATCATCTACAAGGTACATGTATATTCGAGTTATGTAGACCCAGTTGTCAATGCATACATGCAAAATTACATTCACATGCTTCACTGTACCACACATTCAATAGACGCCTGTTTATTTGATTTGATTTTGGGTGACTACCATGTCAACTGCATCTCAAACATTTATAATATAAAAACCATAACATAACTCGTAGCTTACTGTTGCATGTGCTCTTGATTCAACAATTTCTACATTATTGTAGTGGAAGGAAGCTGAAATGGCAGCTTGCTGGAGGAGAATGGATCCTATGGATAGAGTTGGTGCAACTAGGCAACACTAAAATATTTCAATAGAATATAACAAGTTATTTGGTGGAGATATATACGACAACAGGTATAACTGTGCAAATTAAAGCAGTATAAAGGCTTTTAGGAAATAAGTGTACATTGAAATATATCTCACCATGCTGGCTTTCTCACAAAATGCAGATAATGCTGATATTGTGTCAGCCTTAATTCGAGGCACATAAACCACACTTTTCAGACCAAATGCTGTTGCTTATGAGAAGTGGAAAAGAAAAACTGTTATCAGTTATTCAAGTATAACTTATAGAATAGTTAATTATCAGTGTCTAGATACCAAACCTGCTTTACATTGTCGTAAACTGCTGAAGGTTGAGTAAAATTGACGACGACTCCCGTCTCTTTTGACTGATAGATGAAAGATAAAAATGGTATGGTATGAAGGGTGAATGTTTTGTTAATGTCAAGTTAGAAAGATATTGGAATTGAAACGTTACCTGAGATATCGAACCTAAAACCATAGTGAGATCATTCATGATGGGAATTTCTAAAGGCTCTTTCATATCACACACCTAATGTAGAAAACGGAACTGTTTCAAGTTGAATTTTATAGGCAGGTGATTACTGAGGGGGATAAAAGTGCATGGAGCAACACAGGAAGGAATAAAATTGAAACCTTTCCTATATCTTCTCCCACACAATAGGAATCCACTGCACCGGCCACCTCCATTCCTCTAGCTTTAGTCACTGCAATTACTGCAGCCCTTCCTATTTCTTTAGCTGCTCCATTTATAACAACCTGGTCCCCCAAACCGGCGACTTCTTAGTTACTCTGAATAGTTAAGCAGGCAAATTTGCGGACAGGTAATGAACTGTTTACCTTAATATTGCTCTGAGAAGGTTGTACTGAGCAGGAGAAGGATGGCCTAACTCTGGCATTGCGAGGAAGTCGATGGATAGCAAGACGAAACTGGCAGCTCAAGGTCACCATTGGATGTTGTTTAGTGTCTTTAGCTACTGATCCTTATAAGATGATAACGGTAAGAGCTTCTTTGCCTGAAACCTTGTCTTTGGTTTGTGTGGGTTTTGATGGGCCTTGTTTGGAGAGTATTTTACGACTGCTAAGTTGTGTTTTTCAGTACTCTTTGAGAATCATATGATCCGGCAACATAAAAATTCACTGCTTATTTGTAATTCTATCAAGAAATTAATACTTGATTAATCGGCCCCCAAAGCAAAGTTGTAAAAAGTAATGACCGGGATAGTCTTTTTTTTTTGAAAAACTAACAAATTCCTATAATTAATGTTTATTTCCCTTCTCAATAGAATTATGTAATTATTACTCTACAAAATAATTTGAACGCTTTAATTTAGTTAGTTTGCTGACATTTAATTAAAACCTCAAAACTTAAGTTCATAACCTTTAGGATTTAAGGGTTTTAATGTTTGAGATTTACGGTTTGAGTTTGGTATTTAGTATTTAGGGTTTTAAGGTTATAATTTTTGGTTTAGAGTTAGGCTTTTAATTTTTTTATTAAGAGAGTTTAGGTTTTTATTTATCGGCAAACCAGCTAAATTAGTGGGTTCAAAAAAAATGTTGAGTAGGGCTGCACATAACAAAACCCTTAAATTTACCATGTAATGTTGCACTTATTAAATATAGATATTAAGAGCTCTTAATTTAAAATCTATGCATTTTATCACCTCACATCAATTCGAAATTAAGTTGGGGTCTGTTTGTTTCGTGTAATTAATCTTATGAAAAATATTTTTGTCATTTTAAAATGTTTGGTTGGCGTAAAATAGCTTTGTCAATGTAACTCATTTTTTAGTCAATGCTTTTTCTTCTAGAAAATGTACTGCCGTTTAAATTTCGGTAGTGCATTTTATTTTTTCGCTTCAAACCATACGCTCAAAATAATATTATTTTATGTATTTAATATTAATAAAAAATTAACATTATTTTTAAATATTAATTATTAAAATATTTAAAATATATTTATTAACAATTTTTTCTAGCGAGTAATATTATTTTATGTATTTAATATTAATATAATATTTATATATTATTAATTTTAATTATTAAGATTTAAATATATTTATTAATAATTTTACTAAGGCCCTGTTTGGCAATTAGCGGATAGCTGATAGCTGATAGCGGATTACATTAGCTGATAGCTGATAGCTGATTGCATTAGCTGATTTGACTAGCGGATTGTATTAGCTGATTGTATAAAAGTGTTTGGTAAAATTAACTGATAGCTGATAGCTGTTTGATTATTTAAACAAGCAAAATGACATATAAGGACATGATTATATTCAATACTTGTTTGAACAATTTATCAGTTATGAATATTTTGTATCTAATAAATATTAATTAGATTTGTAAAAATTATTTTTAATATAATTTTTCTAAACATATTTGAAAGATTTATATATTAATTTATTATTTATATAATTATTAAAAAAATTATATGCACATTTAAATATTTGATAATAAAAAAATATAATTAACTTACAAATGTCACCATATAAATTAGTAGTAACAACAAATAAGTCCAATATTTAATATGTTATTATTTATATTAAAAAATGTTATTATTTAATTTAGGTTATTTGGAAATTTTTGGTAATTGTTAAGGGTAAAAGAGTCATTACAACTCTAATATCAAACCTCTAATCTCAAAAAGCTCATATTAGGAGCTTTTTCAAAAATAGCTTTTTCACCCCAATCCGCTCTTTCAATCCGCTATTTACCAAACATCAATATTAGCGGATTTGACTAGTCAAACCTCTAATTATGCCTCAAACCTCTAATTTTTGTCCAAACCGCTGTTTACCAAACAGGGCCTAAGGCTTAATACACTTTTCATTCTTAAACTTTATTCCTTTTTCATCTTACCCCTAAAGTTCATTTTGACTAATTTTGCGTCCTAATATTTTTGACGTTACTCATGTTGTCCCCTATTGTTAAAAAAATCTGTCCTGACCAATCAGAATGTGTCAAATTATTTTTTATTTATTTTAAAATAAAATAAAATAAAAATATTAAAATACACAAAATACACTTGTCTTCATCCCATCATTTTCTTCACCAATTATTCTCATCCTCCCCAATCTTGTTCCCCAACCAGAAACAAGATGAAAAACAGAAAAATTACCACCGGATCCAGGTCCAACCCTCTTCACCACCTACACCAACGAAATTAGTGAAGTTCAACAAAACAACCGAAAAATTAGGGGAGTTACACCGACATTATTTTAAGGGTAAATTATTTAATTGACCACTATACTATTGGAAAAGTTACGATTTGACCATGTTACTTTTTTTAAGCAATTAAAACACCAAACTATTTAAATGGTGCCAATGTGACCACCAGTCCTTAAAAATAACAGAAAATTGGACGGTGTTGTTAAATAAAATTAATATAATTACACATCGGGTCCCTTATATTTAAAAAAACTCATCAATTTAATCATAATTTTAATCTAGTAAATTAAATTAATTATTTAATTAGGTGATGACATGTGTCACCACCTTATTAGAATATTTTTATTTAATTTGATTAATTATTTTTTCCTCTCCAATCAGGTGATGACACATGTCACCTGATTGAAGAAGGAAAAATGAAAGCAATGAAAAAAGCTCCAAGGGGAATCAAACCCACAACCTAACTCTTAAGAGAAAAGAATAAGTGTGCTTGCCACTAGGCCAAACACATTTTTGTAGTGTAAGTTACAACATTTAATATATGTTTTAAATACTTATTAAAGCTCAGAAAAATAAAAACAAGGAAAATGGCTTTGGTGGATTTGAACCAATGGCCTTGGAGTAAAAATAAAACATGTTTACTACTAGGTCAAGCATATTTTAAGATATAATGTACAACATCTAATATATGTCTTAAATAATTGTCAATGCTCGGAAAAAGAAAAAAAAAGAAGAAAATATGGTTTTAGGAAAATCGAACATAAAATATTTAACCTAATATAATTTTGATTTATTAGACATATATTTTCCAGAAAAATAAAAGGAAATAAAATGTGGTTTAAATATTGGGTTAAATCTAACATAAAATATTTAACTCAATTAAATAAATTAAAATTTAATTAAATAAATTAAAATTATATTGAATTAAATATTTTATGTTCGATTTTACTAATACCACATTTTCTTTTCTTTTAATTTTCCGGGCATTAACAATTATTTAAGACATATATTAAATGTTGTACACTATATCTTAAAATTATATTGAGTTAAATATTTTATGTTCGATTTTCTTTTTCTTTTTTTATTGCTTTCATTTTCCTTCTCCAATCGTTTGATGATTAATCAAATTAAATAAAAATAATTAAAATCCTCCTATAAGGTGGTGACATGTGTCACCACCTAATTAAATAATTTATTTATTTTATTAGATTAAAATTAAGACTAAATTGATAGAATTTTTAAATATAGGGACCAGATGTGTAATTATACCAATTTTATTTAACATCACCGTCAAGTTTTCTGTTATTTTTAACGGCTGGTGGTTACATTGATACCATTTAAATAGTTTGGTGGTTTAAATACTTCAAACAAAAGTAATATGGTCAAATCACAATTTTTCTAATAGTATGGTGGTCAATGAAATGGTTTACCCTTATTTTAATAACACGCTTAAAAACTTCAATGATCGTTCGAAGTGAAACTGGATACAATTTATGCTCGAAGGATGAAATCCTACTAATATTAAGCTTATTTCACAAATTTTACCAGCAAACAAACAAATATACCTAAACATCATCACCAAAAAAATACGAAAAAAGGAGGAAAATATGAAGAGGAAACTAAAGTAAAAAATATATATACCTGCTCAATACGACCGAGAGTGATCGTAACACGACCTCTCGAAGTTTCTGTCATGAAGAAACCCTAGACAAGTTAAAGATCAATTAATCGGTTCTTTCGGTAATGAACTTTGAAAGAGAAACTACAACAATGCAGATTTTAAGAATAAATTTTTTGTGTGGAAAATTTAGGGTTTCCCAAAGAGAGAATCTGAACGTAGAAGAAAAAGGGAAAGAGACAAACGGTGAGAGGAGAGTAAGGAAAATTGGGGAAGAAGACGAGGGTGTTTTGGGTATTTTAATATATTTTTTTTATTTTATTTTAAAATTTAAAAATAAATAAAAAATGACGTGGCGCATTATAATTGGTCAATGTAGATTTTTTTAATGGTAGGGGGCAATAAGTGTAACGTTGAAAACGTTAGGGGGCAATAAGTGTAACGTTGAAAACGTTAGGGGGCAAAAATAGTCAAAACAAACTTTATGTCGAAAGTTGAAAAACCAGGTAAATTTAGGGGGGAGATGTATTAAGCCTTTTATTAATATGAGATACTATTCTTATTTTTATGCTATAAACCCAAATCTTAAATTGTTAAATCTAAACTTTAAACTTTACAGCTTAAACTCTAAATTTTAAATATTAATCTTAAAATTTAAACACAAACTCTAAACTTCAAACTAAATTTTTAACACCTAAAATTAAAAGATTTGTGTAAACAAAAATTTATACAGTTCATGTATTGAAGTTTTTCTCTAATGTAATAATAATGCTGAAATAACAAATAACACAATTCAATATGAAAATTTTAAATAAAAGCATTTTTTTTATTTTTGGAAGCTTATTGGACTTGTCAAAATTACTAAATAATGAACTACTTAACGATTATAACAATTTTTAAATATGAAAAATATAAACGGAATCTATTATCACATCAGTATATCATTGAATAAGTAACAAATCAAAATACATCTCAAGAAATCCAAAACGAGAGTCTTATTAGACTTGATAAACCAAATAATTTTTTTATAAGAAAAAGAAAGCTTACATAGGACTCCATAAAACCCCTTAAATTTAGGTAGGGAAAAGAGTACACAATGCCTTCAATGAATCATCTATTTATAGGCATAAAATAAAGAAGAACAAGAAGAACAAAGAGATGAGAGGAAGAGGGAGATTTGTATTATTCTCAAAATATAGAAATTGTATACAATGCCTTCAATGAATCATCTATTTATAGGCATAAGAAGTACATAATACATTAAACTCTAATTCATAGAGATAATATTCCTAATAATAAATAAATCAAACTCCTTTGATAAAGTTCTAATCATGATAGACATCCACATAGATAAATATTCATAACACTCCCCCTTGGATCGTTAAAACCTTACTAAGATAAAAACCAGTGGGAAAAAAAATTCTTTAGTGAAGGAAAAAGAGTACACACATCTTTGATACGCATAACATGTTGCCTCATTAAAAACCTTACCAGGAAAACCCATTGGGACAAAACCTCGGTTAAGGGAAAAAGAGTGCAACGCGTATTTACTCCCCCTCATGCAAACATCACAGAAGATCTTTGAATCTTCATAATTTAATCTTGAATATCATTTTTCTAAAGATCGTGAGGGATGAAAACTTTGGAGTAATATGTTCCATGATGTATCCACTTTCAAACTGAGATATACATTTTACGTTATCTTCACACAAGATAGCTTTTATCATATCTTGTAAAAGTAAATCCACTTATCTTTTGGATATGTTGGGTCAATAGTCTTAGCCAAACACAGTTTTTTTGGCTTGCATCGTTCATAACAATTATTTCTACGACTTTTGAGGAGGCATCAACGAATGTTTGAAGATCTAAATGTAATGATCTTTGTATATTCATAGATATTTCTTGACCAACTAATATATAGTGCTTCAAGACCAAGAAAAGATATAATTATATTTATTCACATCCAAAAATCTTACAACTATTGGGATACTCAATAGATATGCTCTATTCATATTGAATCTTCTTTAAGATTCTTTAAGCTTATGTCTATTCATAGACAAAAGAAATATATAAAAATGCTCGATCTTCAGGTCGAGATAAACTTGATGTCAAGATTCAAGTACTTGTATTGAAAGTACTTCATGAGTTTACAATTTGAAGCTCTTTAGGAGTTCTAAAATTATCATAATGGATCTTGATCCAAACTCCTTTATAAAATATATAAGGAAATCTTATCATTCTTATAGTATTCACTAAGGCGATTATACCAAATGCGCCAAAATATTCATGAGACATGTCTAAATAAATTCCTCAAAAATTTCCAAATGCTTATAGCATTTTAGATCCTTCAAGGATAAATATGGATCCACAAATAATTAGACGCATGTAAAATTTTCAAAACTGCCAAAGTAATTGCATCCACCATGAAGTAATTAAAACTTTTCATAAATCACAATTCAAGTCGTATTTACGACTACTTATTCGTGCCTCACTTGCATTACACCTTTAGGTGTTTGGACTGGTGGTCCAAATACTTCTATTTTAGAAGTTCAACGCGTCTTTCAACATTGGCCAATTCAATATCTATACTTCTGGATAGATTTTATACAAGATCCTCGATTTCTTTCTTTACTTCTATAGAAGTATTTTATGTAAAATTGTTTGTAAAATCGTTGTCGACAACTTTTCAATTTTTCTAGTTCCATTCTCGTAATGACATAACTCATCGAGATCTCTTCAAGATTTCAATCTTTATTTCAGGTACCTGAAACTCTTCAAGAGTTTTATTATTTGTTATGTCTTGGGTCTCTTCAGAAGCACCCGCCTCCAATATATGACCATCTCATATTACTTTCTATTTACGAGAATTTTGATCATTGGAACCATTTCAACTATCATGCTTCAGGCATGATTTACATTCTCTCGCTCTAACATGTAATTTAAACTTAGAGCATTTCAGCTGGTATATGAGACTTAATTACTCTCATTGGGTCAGTAAATATGTCTGGCAGTTGACATGTAATAACATGAATTATCTTATGAACTTCTAGTTCATATACGAGGATCTAGATAATGATAATTCATTTTCCTCTATCCAGCTGATTATTATCTCCCCCTGATGTTGAGAAAAATCATGTCATAAATGATTCTCCAATTAATCTTTAAGAATTTAAACATAAAAGGAGACTCGTACTCAATATATATTCTCAACCCTTTTTATTTACCCATTTTGTGCGTTGTGGTGGAGCAATTCATATCGCACATTCAAAAATCATAAAATGGGAAATGTATGGTTTCTGACCAAAAACCAATCATAACGGGGAGTTTATTATAACTCGTTGGCTTGATGCATATAAGTGTTGCTATATGGAAACACCATATAAATAATAACTCTTTTGTTCTCATAGTTTAGCTATTAAATAGGAGGCATCCAATTGAAATTTTGCTAAACTATATTTTTCATAATCAATAGGCTTTGTAACAACTGATATAGCCTAAAATATAAATCCACTAGCTTTTCAAGACGAATAGTCTAACTGCATAATCTGAATATTTTTAGAATCAATCTCACAAACTTCTGGTTGTAAGTCGATAAAACAATGTAGATGCATCTACTAAAATCATATAAAACTTTCCACATTTGTGGATATATGGGCCCATATTTCGTTCAGATATGCAAGACATACAGTCTTAACTTCAGTACAAGAACTTTAAGTTCTAATTCTTTTGGTAAGTGGGATCATCTATATCCTTTGAGAACAAACAACACAAGAACTTCAGGTTCTTTTAGTAAGTGGAATTTAATCAATTCCTTTAAGCAACACAAGTTCACATTCTTTAATAAGTGGAATTTAATCCATTCTTTTGAGAATAAGCACTACAAGAACTATAGGTTCTTTTAATACACGTGCATGTAAATCTCAATAATTTCTGCACCATTATTGATCAGGATGGTCTAACCGATCATGCCAACTATATATATGTATGTATATATCTCTGAATTTGTAAACTCCTTGTTTACCATAACATGTAATTCAATCTCACTCGTACATGTCTAGTACGACCATCAAAATTGTTCCTTTAAATAGGAATATATTTAGCTCTTTCGGAGCTTTCAATTGAAATGATCTTTTGGTAGCAATATATAGCTCTCCTAGAGCTTTCAACTGACTTTTTGGCTACCAGAACTTATATCCATATTGGCTTATTTCAAATGCCAATTGATAACATATGTTATCTATAATTCCCAAAGGGATAGTTTGCGAACTCATATTGCTCTCTTTATGACTTTGACGAGTATAACGCACTGTGAATATGGAATAAAGTTCCATTTGACAATAACATATTTGCTCAACCAGAGCCTTTTGTGATATTAGTACTTCCGGATATAGTACTCACATTATTCCCTTGCATTTTAATCGAGAAATGCATAATTGTGCACCTTTCAAAATGTGCTTTGTTTCATTTACTTCAGGTAATGAAAATATGTACTTTGTATCATTCACTTCGAGGAATGAAAAATATAAAATATAGCACATCATATCAAGTCGATTATCTATCAGAGATAAACTTTCAAGTGCTCTTCCGAAGTATTGATATTTTAGTACTTTGAGAAATACTACTCATATTTTCCCTTGCATTTAAATGGGAAAATTATTTCTTATGCTTAAGTACAATATGAGTACTTGCATTATCTGCTAGGCATAAATAGCCACAATTCTAGGCATAAATAGCCACAATTCATTGTATATTTTATTCCGGATGTAATCATATTCTTCAAATAATAAATTAACATAAAACGTAAATAAATAATATGTGAAATAAATAAACATAAAGCAAACCAACATAAATAAATAATAAATAAAACGAATTAACATAAAAAAAATAAAATAAAATAAAACCAATTATTCATGTTAGAGGTTATAAGGGAAATAAATAAATGGTAAATTATTCCCTTCAAGGGTTATGAGAAAATTAACAATATCCAATTGAGTTGGACCAATAACGCCATAATTATTTTCTCCATAAACAAATTTTGTTTATATTTTATTTCATTTATCATTCATGATTATGGATAAAGTCCATAATACTTTGGCGTTTGACAAGTACGAAACCAATGGTTTATAACATCACATTGGTAAAAGGATTTCACTTCCTTAGAATGATCTTTATCACTCTTGTCATCCTTATAACTTCGCTACCAGCGGGTAGAAGTATTCTTAAAATGACTATATTTTTCATGTGTATATTCATAGCCTCGACCACGACCACAACTTTTAATGTGATTTTTTATTCCTTCCATAATATAATCTCACATTCACTTCAGGGAATGGAGTAGAGCCAGTGGGCCTTTAAAACCTTTTTCTCATATCCTTATCACAGAGAACAAAGATTTAATCCTCGTACGCGGCATTGTTAAACCTGTCCACAAGGTCCTTTAAAAACCTCCTTTGAGACCAGTAGCCTCGCAGAACGGGATGTCCAGCCAATTATACTTGGATTATATCGAAATTATGTCTCTAATTGAATAATGATTTACCATGGTTGCATTCACTTCAGGGAATGAAACAGATCCAATAATTGCATGGAATAAACATCATGCTTGCATTCACTTTAGGGAATGCTCCATCATTGATAATTGCATGGAATAAACATCATGCTTGCATTCACTTCAGGGAATGCCCCATCATTGATAATCGCATGGAATAAACATCATGCTTTGCATTCACTTCAAGGAATGCCTCCCATAAAACTTTTTGGATCAAGACGAATTTTCGTAACTTGAAATTGGGAGAAGTCTATGGTCGAGTTTTTTGACGAAGAAGAAATATTGCTTTCAAGCAAATATAGACTTTATAATAATCTTCTTGTAAATCCAAAATCATCATGATTTATCGCACTTTAAAATAATAATATAAAGAATAAAAATAAAACCAAAATTTACCGATATTGATTTTTCTCTCGTGGACAATGGAGACATAGCATATGACCGAGATAGCTTCTCATAATCCCTTTATATCACATCTCTTTCCAAGCCATTTAAGCATATCATGTAAAACTCAAAACACGGTTAAAAATATTAACTTTTACCAAATAAAATGACATAAATAATAATATGAAAAATATCAAATATAATCATATAAGTAAAAGTATGAATAAGCATACCGCTAATTAACCATTTTAGGAATAAGAGAAAATACACGTAATTTACACCAAACGCAACCTCTTCGTCTCTGTCGATTCGTCTTTTGGTTTGTGAGAAGCCACAAATTTATCTCTTTCCAATGTTCGAATAAAATCAAACATACTTCCAAAATTTTCAAAAATTAAAACAAAGTTAAAATATAAAGAGAAAGACAATCGGAAACTAAAAAAAATAAGGAGAAAAAAAAAACTTATCTTTGGTTTATTCTATAATCGAATTCTCCCCGGTAACTTCTTTTGAATTATAACGATGAAGACCTCAGTTGATTAGAGTCTCGTGCTGATAACGTGTTGTGAATAAAATAAAGAAGAACAAGAAGAACAAAGAGATGAGAGGAAGAGGGAGATTTGTATTATTCTCAAAATATAGAAATTGTATACAATGCCTTCAATGAATCATCTATTTATAGGCATAAGAAGTACATAATACATTAAACTCTAATTCATAGAGATAATATTCCTAATAATAAATAAATCAAACTCCTTTGATAAAGTTCTAATCATGATAGACATCCACATAGATAAATATTCATAACATTTTTTTTATTTTTGGAAGCTTATTGGACTTGTCAAAATTACTAAATAATGAACTACTTAACGATTATAACAATTTTTAAATATGAAAAATATAAACGGAATCTATTATTACATCAGTATATCATTGAATAAGTAACAAATCAAAATACATCTCAAGAAATCCAAAACGAGAGTCTTATTAGACTTGATAAACCAAATAATTTTTTATAAGAAAAAGAAAGCTTACATAGGACTCCATAAAACCCCTTAAATTTAGGTAGGGAAAAGAGTACACATGATAGCTTGTACAATATCAATCGTAATAAACCAATAAACTCTTGTCAGCATCGAACCATACATATCGACATGTATCAGATTTACCACCTCTAAAGGAGGTGATAGATAAGCCCGCGTGTCATAACTATCCATAGTAAACAAATTAGACTTTGCATCCGCTATACAATTACCTTCTCGAAAAACATGTCGAAAGACTTCATCCCCATAACCAAGTCATCAACGTGTGGATTGAAGCAAGTAGCGACGATGCAACGATCCTCCTCCCTCTCTTCATGACAACATCAATAGAATCTTGACTACCAAACTCCGTAATAACTCGTGACACACCTGATCTCCTTGCACACTGCAGATCTTCAACGATCGCCCATAATTTAGCTTCTAAAACCGAGCAACGACCAATAAATTTGGTAAACCCCAAAGCCAACTACTAGTCGAGTGACGCATAACTCCCCCACACGAAGCAATAGCATCATGAACCCGCCTACCACCATCCACATTTACCTTAATGAATCCATCCGGTGGAGGCAACCACCGAAGCACCATGGAACGGTCGACAATCGCTGGCCCGATGGCGTGCACATCTCGATCAAAGACACGACAAGTTTCAGCGCACAACCTTTGACTAGCTCCAATGACATCATCAATTGTTCCCCATCGGCATCAAAGACTCGCCGGTTACGAGCAAGCCATAAATTCCATATAATCGTACCAAAAAACGCATCCCAATCATCTTCCGAAGAACAAAAATACCGTGGGTTAGCAATATTTACCATTACCCAATCGAGAATTGGAAGCGTAAAGAACTCAATTTGTCGATCTTGTCATACAAGAGAACTCCAAAGCCCCTGCGCGATTGGACACCTACGTAGCAAATGATCAAGACTCTCCAAAGCCACGCCGCAAATGATACAACCAGCGTAATACGCAAAATGCCTCTGTGCACACTCACCATTCGCCAACAGACATCCATTACACACAAGCCATAAGAAAGATTTTACCCGATGGAGACCCCTGAACTTCCTAAGCACTCGCCAAACGGGATGAACCGAAGTTGTGTCCTGTGGGCATCGCGCAGCATAAGCCGAACTTACTGAAAAACCCAATCTACCATCATACAACCAACTCGGGTAGTCCGACAACCCTGTAAGAACCAATGGTTTAACACCCGCAATGGAATGCAAAACAAATGTAGGCAAAACTGATTGGAATCGAGGCTAATCCCAACTACCGTTGATGTGAACCATATCGGAGATTGGGGTGAAATTCGGTAAGGGTATCATACTCGTGATCGCCCTCACAAGTGTTCCAACATCATGCACCCAATTATCGCGCCAAAAGTTAATCGTTGAGCCATCGCCAATTTGCCAACAAATCCTATTTTTAACATCATCCCAAATAGAACACAATCTCTTCCAAAGAACTAAGCAATTATTCCTAATCAAAGAAATAGGGACCAACTCACGACATTTATATTTAGCTCGCAACAAACGAACCCATAAATGGTTAGGCTTCGCTACGAGATTATAGGCGACCTTCATAAGGAGGACAACATTTTGAACAAATGTGCGCTTAATTTCAAGACCATCATAAACCAACGGTGAGCACACCTCATCCCAATTAACAAGATGAACACCACGCTTATCTAATGAGAAGCTCCATATAATTTTCCAGATCAACTATTCTATTTTGTTGCAAAAACCCTTTCGGAATATGAGTCGTATGCATAGTATAATAGGGAATGGTCGAAAACATCGCTTTCGCCAAGACAATTCAGCCAACAAGGGATAAATATTTCACCTTCCATCCTGACAATCGATCTTGAACTTTTTGAATTAAATATTCATATGTGTCGTTCTTAACCCTGGCATGTAACATGGGCACTCCTAGATATTCCCCAAAACAGACACTTCCACAAAACCTCAAATATCACATATCGCACGAGACAAGGTTGGCAAAATATTTTTTGAGAAAAAAATACTAGTTTTTTCCACACTCACCTGTAATCTAGAAGCATTGCAAAAGGCGGTAACCACATGACGAATCACTTTAATCTGTTCCAGAGAGGCTTCGGCAAAGAAAACCATATCATCTGCAAACATCAAATGTGTAATTGGGGGACATTGTTTATTAATTCGAAAGCCCTTCCATTCCTTATTTGCAACCGCGAGATGGATACCATGGCATAGAACAAAAAGATAAGGATACAATGGATCCCCTTGTCGGATACATCGTGTTGGAACAAACGACGAAGTTAGAGAGCCATTCCACAACACCTACAAAGACATCGTGGAAACGCACCACATAATCAAAGCTCGCAGGTTATCTGGCAGACCAATGTCACGCAAGGTATCAACAATGAATGGTTATTCAAGTCGATCTGTTGAGTGGATCGAAAGATCGATATGAACCAAGAGGGGGGGTGAATTGGATTTTTAAGGTTTAGGTGGTGGAAATTGCAAATTAAAAAGATTGACAAGGAATTTTAGAGTGGTTCAAGTTCCAAATGAACTCTACATCCACTACCTTAGCTTCACTAAGAATTTGCAACAATTCCACTAATTGCTCTTCCCCTTTTCTAGGCTAAGGAGGCAACCCTTACAATTTTCAGTTAAATTTTCTACCCAAAATTTAACCCAATCCTCACACAAAGATAACAAAGATTTTGATGGCTAAGATAGTATCTCTCAATACAAATTGTAGCCCAATTACAAGCACTCAACCTAATTGAAAATGATAAGAACTAAAATTACAATTGGGGTTTCTAGACAATATGGGATTTTAGCACAAATGCTTGGATTTGATGTATGGATATTTGCTTTTGGATCAATAGTTGTTGCTGGAGCTTTTAGAGGTCCCTTTTATACCTTCTCATTGATTTCTAGCCGTTGTCGTTGTTGTATTCATCAATAGAGTCGTTGGGGGTGTTATCTCACCTCTATAAATGCAGTCTGCAACCACTCGTTTCGGAACGCGGGAACCTATTTCGAAACGGACCAAAATAGAAAGAGTTGTTGGGGTGCATTTAAGAGCCCGTTTCAAAACAGATTTAATTCGTTTCGAAACACTTTTGCCACTGTCAAGGGTCGTTTCGAAACAACTTAAGCCCATTTCGAAACACCCCAACGGTTTCTGAAAGTTCAGTTAAAAACATTTCAACGGTTATATTTTTCAAATCAAAATGAAGAACCGTTTCAAAACACTTGAACTCGTTTCGATACGGGTTCTTATGTTCTGAAGCCGTTTCGATACGTGTTTCAGAACAGGGGTTGGCAGTGATGAAATCGTTTCGAAACGCCTTAGGCTGTTTTGAAACAGGGACTTGAAAAACACTGTTTCGACTTTAAAACACTTAGAAAGTTATTTGAAAACTTTAGTTTTTAACTTTGGCATATTCTTAAAATCATATGGGGATGTTTGAGGACTTAAAAAATTCATTTTGACATTTTGAATTTAGTCCTTAGGTTCTTTAGTTATATCAAAATTAAAATATCGGTTTCACAATCTCCCATTTTTGATATAACAAAACCAAAGTTAGAATTTTTAAGAGTTTTGAAAATTTTGAACCTATTCTAACTCCCCCTTAATTTAAGATAGGTTTTTAAAGTTTTAAAAATGTTTTAACTTTGAAGTTCAAGTTTTAAAACTTAAAAACACTTTAAACATTTAAAACAAATTTTTGTTTTGGCTCTTAAATTTCTTCTCCCCCTTTTTGTTAGATCAAGAATAATCAATAAGGCTCATAGAGAAGACAAAGGAATAGTACCAATAAGCATTAAGTAATAAGCAAAAATAATATCAATTTATAAAATTAAAATATCCAAAGCATAAATCAACATTAAGTTCAAAATATAATCCCAAATAAGATCAAAAGCATAGGTTCCTAAAACATAATGAAGCATAAAGATGCAAACTTAAACCTAAATGCATCGATAATATGATATGAATATCCTAGGCCTCGTCACCACCATCATCATCATCCGAAGTCTCATCATCGCTCTTGACTTGAGAACGGTGAAACTTCGTCCATTGGCCATAAAGGGTAGAGAAGGACAAATCCAAGTTCGAGTGGGAAGTCTCAAGAGATAGGATGCGATCTTCTACATTTTGCAAGCGAGTGTTGATGGCACCAAAACTCGAAGCTATGTTAGTATCCATAGCATTGAACCGCTCGATAATGAGAGCCATAAGAGCTTTATTGTTTCCAACTTGAGCTTGAGGTTCAACGGGAGGAGGAGGAGGAGGTGCTTCTCTATCAACACGTTCCCAAACATTGTTCACATAGTGAAAACCGGACTTGCGAAGAGAAGACTCACCAATCTTGGACTTGCGAGGTTCTGGAGAGTCATAGGTGCAATCGAGACCAATCGTTCTGAAGATGTAACTTAAGATCGTGCCATAAGTAAAAGATTTCAAGCCATCGGTGTCAATAAGCTTAACATTATTAACCACCTCGGAAAAAATGATCTTAGAAACATTAGGGCGCTTACCACGACGGAAACATTCAAGCCAAAAGTAATCAACTTGACGGATATGAGAGTATTTACCTCTAGAGGGGCGAAGGAACCATGATACCATCAAGTAAAGAAAACGATCGTGCACATCCAAGGCAAGCACTGGACCGGTGTTAGTACCAAAGTGACGTTCATTCTCAATTCCTACATTCTTAAGGGAAAAAGTAGACTCCAAGAGAGCAATATTAACAATAAATTTTCCCTAATATAAAGGATTCAATCCCAACAACCTCGGTATTTGTTTCATCATTAATAAGACGAGCATTGGAGTAAAAGATGAGTACCATGTGTTTGTAGCGAATGTCCGGGATGCTCAACAAAGGAAGAAGATCCCATTCACTCAAACGCTCGAGGTAACGGAAAAGGAATCGCTCGGAGTTAAGGAAATCGAGATCAATGACACGCTCACGACGAACTTCAAAATCCTGGACGTATTTGAAACGAGCTCGCATCTCTGTAGTTTGAAGGGATTTCTAAAAGAGCTGAGCGAGATTCGGACGCATGCTCGAGTCACCGGTTTGAACGGACTTACGCTTTTTGCTAGCATTCTCCGACATCCTAAAAACATTAAGCAAGTTTTGTTTTAAAAATTAAGTGTATGCATAGATTTCTAAATTAAATCCAATGATAAATCCCACTTAGGTTTTAAAAAAAATTTAAAACAAAGAAAAATTAAAAAAAACAGTAAAAAAATACGACTGAAAATTTTTATATTTGAATCAAAAAATTTAAGATTTTGAATTTTTTTTATAAGATATGGAAAACCCAAGCATAAAAACATATAAACTATACAAAAATAAAATTTTCTAACCTAAGATTCGAACATAAATTGAAGGAAAAAGAAAAAGAGGAAAAAATACCTTAGTTTGGGATTTTGGATGAATGGATGAAAATCCTTGCACAATGTTGATGAAACTTGCTTAGACTAGAGTTTTAGAGAAAAACCCCTCAAGATTTGGTGAAAAACAAAGAGGTTTAGAGGGGTTTTATAGGGAAATAGTCGGGTTAGCGTTTTTAGGGTTTTGAAGTGTTTTAGTTTAAAGTAAAATTTAACATTAAAAGCTCTACTTAAAGCTGTTTGTGAAACCGTTTCAGAACGGTCTTGACCGTTTCGCAACGCGAGCACGAGGGTTTGACCGTTTTCAGAATTTTAGCTGACCGTTTCGATACGGTGTTGACCGTATCGAAGCCCCGTTAACTCGTATCGAAACTCGTTTCGATACACCCCTTGGCAGTAACAAAAACGTTTCGAAACCTTTTTGAGGCGTTTCGAAACGCCCTTCTCTCAGACATGATTTTAAGGCATCCGTATCGAAACAGGTTGACCCGTTTCGATACACCTGGGCCTGGAAGTGCAGATGAGGCTCTAAAAGTGCAGAAAAATGAGTTTTTCTAAGGCCTAACTTGCATGAATGACAAGTATGAGCAGGCAAAACATATCCAAACATAAACATACCACCCTAGCTATAAGCATGGATGAAATTAGGAGTCAAAACACATAAACATGGCATTTCACAAGATCAAGCAATTTTAAGCACAAAAGAGGTCCTAAAAGGTCAAAATAGGCTAGCTACACCTAACTCTCTCTTAAGGGACCAAAAACGCTCTTTGTCTAAAGGTTTTGTAAATATGTCCGCTAATTGATTTAAGGTGTCTACATACTCTATAACCACATCTTCTTTAAGGACATGATCTTTAATGAAATGATGCCTTATTTCTATGTGTTTGGTTCTAGAGTGTTGGATGGGATTTTTTGTTAGACAAATAGCACTAGTGTTGTCACATTTTAGGGGTATGGTTTCAACTTTAATTCCATAATCTAAAAGTTGTTACTTCATCCAAAGGACTTGAGCACAACAACTCCCTAAGGATATGTACTCGGCTTCGGTGGTAGATAAGGCCACACTATTTTGTTTCTTAGAGAACCAAGATATAAGCATACTACCTAGACATTGACAAGTTCCCGAAGTACTTTTCGTATCGATTTTGCAACCCCTATAATCCACATCCGAATAAGCATGAAGGTTGAAGGTAGAGTGTCTAGGATACCAAAGACCTAAACAAGGAGTATCTCTAAGGTACCTAAAGATTATCTTAACGGCTATAAGGTGAGACTCTCTAGGACTAGCTTGAAACCTAGCACACAAGCAAACACTAAACAAGATATCCGGTCTACTTGCGGTAAGGTAAAGCAATGATCCAATCATAGAACGGTAAAGCTTAGAGTCAACACACTTGTCTCCTTCATCTTTGTCAAGCTTTGTAGATGAGCTCATAGGTGTGGCTTGAGGCTTTGCATTCTCCAAGCTAAACATCTTGAGCATATCCTTTATGTACTTTGCTTGATTGATGAAGGTGTCATCCTTCTTTTGCTTGATTTGGAGTCCCAAAAAGAATGAGAGCTCCCCCATCATGCTCATCTCGAATTCACCTTGCATTAACTTAGCAAACTCTTGACAATGACATTCGTTAGTAGAACCAAAAATAATATCATCAACATATATTTGAACTACTAAGATGTCATTTTTATACATTTTTATAAAAAGTGTAGTGTCCACCTTACCTTTTTCAAAACCTTTTTCAATTAAAAAGTTTGAAAGTCTTTCATACCAAGCTCTAGGAGCTTGTTTTAAACCATAAAGAGCTTTGGTGAGTTTGAAAACATGATTTGGAAATTTTGAGTCTTCAAAACCCGGTGGTTGTTCCACATACACTTCTTCATTTATAAAACCATTTAAAAACGCGCTTTTAACATCTATTTGAAAAAGCTTGAAATTATGATAACATGCATATGCAAGCAACATCCTGATGGCTTCTATTCTAGCTACGGGTGCATAAGTTTCATCAAAATCTATTCCCTCTTCTTGAGTGTAACCTTGTGCTACTAGTCTAGCTCTATTTCTTACAATGTTACCACTCTCATCTAGCTTGTTCTTAAAGACCCATTTAGTTCCTATGGTAGATTGATTACTAGGCCTATCAACTAATGTCCAAATGTTACTTCTCTCAAATTGATTTAACTCTTCTTGCATAGCCATAATCCAAAAGTCATCTTTCAATGCTTCTTTTATATTCTTAGGCTCTATGCATGAGATAAATGCAACATGATTCATTAATCTAAGAGAAGATCGAGTGGTTACCCCCTTGGATGGATCACCCAAGATTTCACCATCTTTGACATAGTTGAACTCCCTTGGGTAGCTCACTTCCTTTTTCTCAAGAGCCAAGTCCTTCAAGGCTTCAAGAGGTGGATCTTGTGTGTCCTCTTCTTTTGTTGGAATCTCATCCTCCTTTGAAGTTTGTCCTCCATCAAAGACATTTATGATTCCTACATCATCATCATCACAAGAATCCTTCATTGGATGAAGGTTATCATCGAATACAACATGAATAGATTCTTCTACTACTAAAGTTCTTTTGTTAAATACTCGATAGGATTTAGAGGTTAAAGAGTAACCTATGAAAATAGCTTCATCACTTTTTGCATCAAATTTACCTAAGTTATCTTTTCCATTATTTAAAACAAAACACTTGCAACCAAAATGGTGAAAATAGCTAATGTTAGGCTTTTTAGATTTTAAAATCTCATAAGGTGTTTTCTTTAAAATTGGCCTAATCATTACTCGATTTACAATATAGCAAGCGGTGTTTGTGGCTTCCGCCCAAAAATATTTAGGTAAATTGTTTTCACAAAGCATAGTTCTAGCCATTTCTTTCAAAGTTCTATTTTTCCTCTCAACTACCCCATTTTGTTGAGGAGTTCGAGGAGCCGAAAAATTGTGGCCAATACCATTTTCATTTAAAAAGTCTTCAAACCCTAAATTTTGAAACTCGGTTCCACGATCACTTCTAATATGTGAAATTTTAAGTTCAAGATCATTTTGTGTTAGTTTTGAAAATGTGATGAATTTTTCCAAAGCCTCATCTTTAGTACTTAAAATTAGAACTCAAGTAAATCTAGAAAAATCATCAACAAGTATAAAAGCATAAGACTTACCACCCAAGCTCATAGTCCTAATTGGCCCAAATAAATCCATATGGATAAGTTGTAAATATCTACTAGTAGAAACATCATTAATAGATTTAAAGGAAGACTTATGTTGTTTACCCTTAGAGCATGCATCACAAATTTTATCATTTGAAAATTTTATCTTGGGTAAACCTCTAACTAGATTAAGGGAGACTAGTTCTTCTAAAACACTTATGCTAGCATGTCCTAGTTTCCTATGCCACAACCATGCATCATTTTCATTTTGTGCTACTAAGCATGCATGAGATGTATGAATGTCATCTAGATGAACCATGTATATGTTCCCTATGTGATGACCTATGAGCATAATATTATTAGATTTAATGTCTACAATTTTGCATCCATTTTTATCAAATAAAACATTAAATCCTTTATCACACAATTGACTTATGCTCAATAAGTTGTGTTTAAGACCATCAACATACAAGACATTTTCAATGAGAATAGTAGAGTGATTACCTATAGAGCCAATACCTTTAATGTGACCTTTGGAGTTGTCACCAAATGTCACCACTCCTCTACTTTTTGGCTTTAGATCCATGAATCTACTCTTGTCTCTGGTCATATGCCTTGAGCATCCACTATCAAGGTACACCATGAGTTTTGACTTTGTGCTTTGGCCTTGTAGAAATGCTCCCCCTACAAACAAAGATATTAAGCTTTTGTTTTTGGTACCCAAATCATTTTGGGTCCATGAGTGTTAGCTCCTAAAACCTTGGTTCCCTTAGGAATCCAAGATGACATAGCAATAATGTTATTAGATTTTACAAGTTCCTTAGGAACCCATACACTTCTAATCTTTTAGCTCTACTATGTCTAGGAAAGCTACCTTGTTTGTAGCAGTTAGTCTTTTTCTTAGGTTGGTTTATTCTTGAGGATTCACCTATTTCATGCTTGACACTACCAACATTTTTAAAAGACTTTTTGAGCTCATTTAGCTCATCCAACACCTTTTGGTGTTCAATATTACATTGAGACAAAAGATTATTAAGGTCAACATTTTCATCTTGAAAAAATTTAAGTTCATCTTTCAACTCTAATATCTTTTTCTCAAATTTTGAATTAGCTTGAGAGTGAATAATTTTTCTCATTTAGTTCCAAAATAATTTTCTTATTCCTAATGACCGACTCTTTATATTTCTCAACTAATTCATCATAGACCTCTTGTAACTCATCATATGCATCATTCAATTCATCATATGTAAAATCTAAAGTTGATGAGTTAGAGGTTACCATGGAGGAATATTCCTCAAGTGCCATGAGGCAAAGATTAGCCACTTCTTGTTCGTCATCCTCCGATGACTCCTCATCACTCCAAGTAGCAAGCTTGGCTTTGAGCTTCTTCTTCTTCTCAAAGCTCTTCTTCTTGAGTTGAGGGCACTTCAAATGTATGTGGTCGGGTTGTTTGCACTCAAAGCAAATGATTTGATCCATTGCTTCTTCTTTGTTCTTGCTTTTAAAGTCCATTTTTCTTTGGATTTTTCTTCCCCGGTTGGACCTCATAAAGCGTGAGAATCGTTTGGCTATCATAGCCAATTCTTCTAGCTCATCCTCCTCACTAGAAGAGCTCTCCTCATGTAATGAAGCTTTGAGAGCTATTCCCATCTTCTTCTTCTTTTCAACCTCTAGCTTCTCTACTCTTTTCTCTTCTTTCTTCTTCTCTTCTTCCCTTCCTTGCTTCATAATCTCATGAGTAAGGAGAGAACCCACAAGCTCATCAAGTTTTAAAGTCTTCAAATTTTTAGCTTCAATGATGGCGGTTCTCTTCCCATCCCAAGATTCGGGAAGTAAATAGAGTAGCTTCCGGACAAGCTTGTCTTCCGGTATGACTTCTCCAAAACCTTTGAGCCCATTGACTATAGTCGAGAACTGATCAAACATCTTGGACACCGTCTCATCGGGCTCCATCTTGAAATTCTCAAAACTAAGATTGAGAATCTTAGTTTCTTTGACATTGTTGGTTCCCTCATAGGTAGTCTCAAGAGTGTCCCACACTTCTTTGGCACTCTCAATGGATGACACTTTAGAATAGATGTCCGGACCGAATGAACAAAAGAGCATGTGGAGAGCTTTGTCATTTACTTGAATTTTTTCCTTTCTTCTTCACTCATCTCCACCTTTTTCTTCAAGACCATCTTGCCTTCACTATCTTGCTTCAATGGAATGTAAGGGCCATCTTCAATGACATCCCAAACTAAGTACTCATTGAACTTGATGAAGAGATGCATTCTATTCTTCCAAAAAGAATAGTTATAACCATTGAAGAAGGGAGGCTTTGTAGTGGATTGAGACTCGTACATGCCCGAACCGGAGGTTGAAGCCATCTCTTGATATTTGATGATCACACTCTTCCTAGAAACTCCTCTTGTGGTTGTTAATCCTCAAAGAGGTAGGCTCTGATATCAATTGTTGAGTGGATTGAAAGATCGATATGAACCAAGAGGGGGTGAATTGGATTTTTAAGGTTTAGGGGGTGGAAATTGCAAATTAAAAAGATTGACAAGGAATTTTAGAGTGGTTCAAGTTCCAAATGAACTCTACATCCACTACCTTAGCTTCACTAAGGATTTGCAACAATTCCACTAATTACTCTTCCCTTTATTAGGCTAAAGAGGCAACCCTTACAATTTTCGGTTAAATTTTCTACCCAAAATTTAACCCAATCCTCACACAAAGATAACAAAGAGTTTGATGGCTAAGACAGTATCTCTCAATACAAATTGTAGCCCAATTATAAGCGCTCAACCCAATTGAAAAGGATAAGAATTAAAATTACAATTGGGATTTCTAGACAATATGGGATTTTAGCACAAATGCTTGGATTTGATGTATGGATATTTGCTTTTGGATCAATAGTTGTTCATGGAGCTTTTAGAGGTCCCTTTTATACCTTCTCATTGATTTCTAGCCGTTGTGGTTGTTGCATTCATCAATAGAGCCGTTGAGGGTGTTATCCCACCTCCATAAATGCAGTCTACAACCACTTGTTTCGGAACGCGAGAACCTGTTTCGAAACGGACCAAAATAGAAAGAGTCGTTGGGGTGCATTTAAAAGTCAGTTTCAAAACAGATTGAACTCGTTTCGAAACACTTTTGCCACTATCAAGGGTCGTTTCGAAACAACTTGAGCCCGTTTCGAAACACCCTAACAATTTCTAAAAGTTCAGTTAAAAACATTTCAACGGTCATATTTTTCAAATCAAAATGAAGAACCGTTTCGAAACACTTGAACTCATTTCGATACGGGTTCTTATGTTCTAAAGCCATTTCGATACGCGTTTCGGAACAGGGGTTGGCAGTGATGAAATTGTTTCGAAATGCCTTAGGCCGTTTCGAAACAGGGACTTGAAAAACACTGTTTCGGCTTTAAAACACTTAGAAAAATATTTGAAAACTTTAGTTTTTAACTTTGACATATTCTTAAAATCATATGTGGATGTTTGAGGACTTAAAAATTCGTTTTGACATTTTCAATTTAGTCCTTAGGTTCTTTAGTTATATCAAAATTAAAGTATCTGTTTCACACGATCATATGCCTTTTCTAAATCAACCTTGATAACCATCCAACCTTTCACTCCCTTCTTCCACCTCATCGAATGGACCACTTCTTGCACGATAATAATATTGTCAGATATCAATCTCCCTGGAACAAAATTGGCTTGGTTTTCCATTACCCAATTAGATATACGCGGTTTAATTCGATTCAGAATCACATTGTTAATAATTTTAAACAAAACCTGATAAAGGCTAATTGGCCGGAATTGACTCATCAATTCCGGTGCCTTAACCTTTGGGATAAGAACCAACAACGTCTGATTTAATTATGATGGAAAAGGATCCCCCTCAAACATTTGTCGCACACACTAAAAGACATCACTGCCCACAGTAAACTAGTTGTATTGATAAAAGCTGCATGCAATCCATCAATCTCCTAAGCTTTCATCGGACTCATTTAAAACACTACGTGTTTGACTTCCTCATTCGAAACCTGCCGAGCCAACGACCTTACCACTGCTTCCCCAAGTTTTGGAAAAACGATTTTGGACCGTGTAATTAGAAGCATCATTGTTGCCGCATGTAAAAAGGTCCTTGTAAAATTGGACGACATTCAATTTTAACTCATCCTAATCTGAAGACCACCACTTATCGGCTAATTTAAGTGTTTTTATAAAATTAGCTTTCCATCAACTCACCGTTGAAGCATGGAAGTACTTCGTGTTCATATCCCCAAATTGTATCCACTTGCAACAAGCCTTCTGAAACCATAAATTCTCTTCTTGCTCTAACACCACATCCAATTCAGCCCACAATTGTGTATCCAGATCTTCAAGAAATTGTGACGGCTGAAGTCGCAACACTTTATCAATCCCACAAAGCTGAGCTAAAAGTCGCTTCTTCTGAGCACTAATGTACCCAAAAACATATGCATTCCATTTAGTTATCACTTGTGTAAAATTAGCAACATTGGAATAGATTGGCTCATTCATAGTCCATGAAGTAGTAAGAATATCTTGGAATTGGGGATGATCTTGCCAAGATACAATGAAGCGAAAAGGTCGAATATCACTATTCCTAGTGCATTCTACCCTATTCAAAATAAGAGGGCAATAATTCGATCCAGTCAATCCAAGTGTAGGACAAGCGATTCTAGGAATGCCAAATACCAAGCATCATTCACCAGGCACCGATCAAGATGCTCGTACAAAGAGCCTCGTTTCCAAGTGTAATCGGTCCCCCTATACTCAACTTCATGAAGACCAGCTGTAAAAACAAACTCCTGAAACAAAGAGCTGACCCCGGATAGGGAAGAAGACCCGCCAAATCTATCTTCGACATATAAAAGGGCGTTAAAATCACCTCCCAAACCCAAGGAGCACCATGAGCTGTTGCACATTAAGTAACTGATCCCAAAGGTACTTTCAAATAGAAACAGTAGGACTGCCATAAGCCACAGTAAAATAAACTCACCTCGCATCAACAGACTCCCTAAATTTACCGTGAACAAATTGGTTAGAAGCATTCAAAATCGCCACTTCAACCTCATCACGCCATTACACCCAAATTTCGCCACTAAAACATCGAGCTTCAGTGCAAAAGGAATTGGCAAAACCAAACTTTCGTAACACCCGATCTACAGAAAACCCACTGACATGCGGCTCTATTAACGCAACCACATGTGGTTTATGAACTCGTACAAAAGATTTAAAATGACGGCGAAATTTAGGGCTCACCATACCTGGACAGTTCTAAAACATTAGATTAATCATCATAATTGATAATAAAAAAAGAAACAAAACCTTACAGAGCAGGAGGTAAATTCTCCTTATCCTTCACCATCGGCTCGGCCACCGAATTCTCGTTCGTACTCAAAATCTCCATAGACCCCTCTTTCATTGATGGAACCGAATATGTAAGACCCTCGCCTTTGACAAAACTATTTGACGACTGCATCCTCTCGATTTCACTCGTCATCGATTGCACCCACTCATACAAGATATGTTGTGGGGACTTGCGAATATATGGCTGGTTAGTCACCTTTAAACTCTTCTTATTATTAACCTTGAGTAGGAAACCTCCCCGCCCAACATCATCCGAACCACGCCCTCTAGTAATATCACGTTCATTTTGCAGACCTTTCAAAATTTTAATAGCCTGATGTTGACCCTTCACAAGAGACGATTTATGTCGATGAACAATGGGTTCAGAACCATAAATAGTAGGTATAACCAAGACCTGCCTAGCACATTCTTCCCTATTATTCATGGAATCCACAAGCAGTATACGCGACGACCCTTTGACATGAGAAGAATTACCAATTTCGGGAGTACCAGCTACAGTCGATACCATATTCTTCCCATTTCGGCGAGCATCGAAAGATTCTTTCCATTGCGGATTTAAGATAGTTGCATGGGCATGCATATCTTTAGCATGGTGACTGAGCAAACTAAACCTTGAACCCACAACATCACAAGGAGCCTCAAGCTTCGTCATGTTTGCTTCCTTCCGTGGATGTCATTGTCGATTGTCGATCACCATCCTAGGTCCATACAACGATTCACCATTAGTACCCAGTGCTGCATCCAACACCTCCATAGATTTCACATTCTCTAGTGCATTTGAAGGTGTGTCAACGAAAACCATACCACCGCAATCATCCTGCATGTGACCATAAACTCCACATTTGAAACATATTTGATGTAAACTTTCATATCCTAGACGTTGGACAAACCTATCGATTTCGATACATTAAAGTGAGGGCTTATTCAAATCAACCAACACTGCTAGACGAGGAAACTGACCATGCTCTCCAACCATGGTATTGTAGTCAATCTTAATAATACGCCCAATAACAGTAGTAATTAGGCAAACAAGAGCCTTCTTGTAGTATCGATAAGGAATGCCTGGTAGTCGAACCCAAACAAGGACCTAGGACAGATGTTTCTCTGATGTCGAAAATGAACAAAACCATGGCTGAACTGTCAAGTAATTGTCGAACAAAGACCTTGGCCCAGTCGTGAGCACCTTCACATAATCATCGGCCAAATCAAAATTAATCAAAAAGTAATTATTGTCAAAGTCGACAACCTGATATGAACCACTCGGATGCCAAAGAGAAGGAATACGAGCAACAAGGGTCATTTACCCTATATTGTAACCTAGAAGCCGAACAATCATCGTCTTTTGCAAAGAATTGTCAATGGAGGCATGAACCCTCTCTGAGAACTTAATCCGAGGAAACACACTAGATCGATCAATTGAATAGTCGCTATCATCAATGACAACACTATCTGTAACCATTGCCATCGTGCGTGTACCAACCATTTCCTTCGAAACCATAGAAGCATACGACGACTTATTTGCATTATCTTGGCCTTCAAAATCAACATATTTTACAATATATTCAATATATTTTGTGCTTCTTGATGTTACTTCACCATCACCCTCTATCTTTCCAAATCCATTCCCAACGATATCCACCCCTCACTTTTTCCCACTGTGAATTTGAACCCAAATCAATGACCCTTAAAAAGTCTTCTTACTTACTTCTAATTTCATTTCTAACCTTTATGTAACACCAAATCAATGATTCATTCCAACTTTCAAAAACAACCCCTCATTTTCAAATTTCATGTAATGTATAAGGGATTTCTTCTCATTTTTTTTGTTTTAGCACACCGAATGTAAAACTTCCATTTGGAATCTCATTCCCATCAAGAAATTAAGCTAAAACAAGTCTCACAACCACAAATGAAGCTCTATAACCTGAATCAACGTTAAAGCCCCTTAAAAAGTCAAAAGTTGAAGATGAAGTTGAGTTTCTAAAATCTAACTTAAAATCTTATTTTAAAACTTTAGAAGTTAAAAATCAAGTAGGAAAATGATTTATCACCTTCAAATTGAACTTCCAATGGATCAAATATGAAGAACCAAGAAAATTTATTCTTTGTGAAAATGATAAAATCGAGAATTAAATGAGGTTCTTCAAAAATCGATTTTGATGATGTTTTTCGAATTGGATGTAGGTTTTTGGCTCACTGATGTTTATAAAATAAGAAATCAAGAAGAAAGTATAAAAACTCGAAGGAAATTGAAAGAAAATGGGTGTCAAATTGGGGTTATCGGGTTGTTCCAGGGAAGAAAATTTATTTGGGTTGTAAGTTTTAATAAAAAAAATGTTGGAAGTTTTTAACTAAGAAAAGCATTTGTCATAGTGGTTGGGTGTGCTTAACTCTACCCAAATTTCTTGGGTTTGATTCTTGGAGTAGATAAATATTGTTTGTTATTTTTCATTCAATTAGATTATAGCACGTATCACCTTCTTATTAGAAGATTAAATGTAATGAATTATATTAAAATTAGGACTAAATTGATTGTAAGTGTAATTATAAAAGATTAAATGTGTAATTATATAAATTTCCATTAACAACCACGTCACTCATTCGTTAGATTTTAACGGTTGGTTGTTTGATTAGACCAATTAAATAATTCAGTAATTAGATATTTAATTTTTTTAGTTGGGTGGTCAAAATAGTATGAACCCAATAGTTAGATGGTTACCCAGGTAGTTTACCCCTTTTTTATATCATTTCAAAACTTTTCTAATTTTATATTTAGTTTATATAGTTATTTCTGTTTTGTTAAATTACTACTTGTTAACTTAAATCATGTATATCTTACCTATGAAATATAATATTAATTAATTATTTCTCGAATAAAATAAGTTTACTGTGATAATTGAGAATGTGTTTTTTTTTAAAATAAAAACTGTTAGTTTATTAAAAAAATATCTAAAATTACGATGAAGATTTACAATTATGAGTGTAAATTAAACATTTAATCTGGATATTTTCCTATAACTATAAAAAATAAAAACTAGCTACCTGAGATTAAACAAGGATCATACAATAAAAAGTTAAAAACTCAAACAAAAAATAGATATGAATAACACCAAAAATCGGCTATTGATGAATAAAACCATCAGCACTAACATTATAAATGCATATAACCCTTATGACACATAACACAACTGAATTGTGAACTAGTGAACGTGTATCTAAATTTAACCCGAGAGTCCAAAATATGAAAGATAAACAAACTAACAAATAAGTAGGATGTGATTTTCAATATAAATTCAAAAACAAGTTTTTATTTTATAAATAAAAAATTTTATTTTATATTAATATAAAATTAATCTATTACAGTTTACCGCAGTAATTCAGAATCAATAGTAGTGTGTCCCTGTTTGGCAGTAGAGGCCAAAGGAGAATGTGGCTTTAATCGAACAAGACAGGTAAGCTAACAAAGCAAAACCCAACATTAACGAAAAGACAAAAATGAATGGAACCATAGGATCCTTGTCTTAATCGCTTAAGGTTAAACAACAGACAAGTGTTTAAACCTTGTTTTGTTCCTTTAGTTGCTTCAAAATCTATCTTTTTAAGTTATACTTCTAGAAAACATCTCTCCTTTCCATCCCAATCTCACCTTCATTGCAACAAAGACCTCATAGAATTTGGATCCATTTCTATGTCCTGCAAAACAGCTGCTTCTCTGGATTTTTTTACATGAAATATTGTTTTATCATTCATAACCGGTCTTTTCCTTCGCATTTTGATTTGGTTCCTATATTAGATTTTTTTATTACTACCGACATCCGATTGATTAGTTGACTAATCCATATTGAGTACTGAAAATCTTTATTATGAAGAGACACTTTCAACCTAATTTGTTCAATTCATAACGTCAATATTCAACGTTTTATTTTGGGTCAAAATGACCCTTCCGTGGATGAAAACTATTAGTCAACTAACGATAAACAATTTGAAAGGGCTTGACAGAATGACACATCAACAAAAAAATAAAATTTTAAAATTATTTTGTGACTGGTGTGTCATTCTGTCAAGTAAACATCTTTGTCTACATGACACCGCTATGTTAGCGTGTACTACTATGTAGGTTTGTCACGTCATTTTAACCTATTTATCATTAGTTGATTAACAATTACCATCCATAGATGAGTCATTTTGATCGAAAATGAAATGTTAAAGATTAAAATATTTCAAAAATATAAAACTAAAGTGACTATTTAGTCAAACATTATAAACATTTTTTGATATTATACCCATCACTTTACATAATTTTTGGGTCTAAGAGTAAGAAATTGTGGGTTGCGCAGCTCATTCTCTCTGTCGCAAAGTGACTATTTAGCAAAATAATTGTATCATTTTCAACCACTTCAGTTATGTCTTTGGTTGATCTGATCTCTGTAGTGAAAAAACAATACCTGAATCACAACTCCCCCAATAAAAGATGACATTTTTTTAAATTTCCAAGTACATCACAATACAATCCCCAATGGGTTAGTGTTACGGAAACAATAAGCATTGAATGTTGATTTTATTGCTTCTCTATTTTTTAATAAAGGGTAAACTACATAAATGACCACCATATTATTGGTAAAGTCGCGATTTGACCACCTTACTTTTTTTCTAAGCAATTAAACCACCAAACTATTTAATTGGTTGCAATGTGACCACAAGCCGTTAGAAATTAACGGAAGGGGTGACGTGGCAGTTAGTAAAATCGGTATAATTACATATTTGAACCTTGTTATTTGTACATTTTATCAATTTAGTCCTAATTTTAATAAATAAAATAATTTAATTATTTAATTGGCGTCGTCACCTTATTGGAGGACTTTATTTTGGAGGAGCAAAATTAAAGCAACAAAACACAATGCCTCTAGTAGGTTTCGAACCCAAGTTGGCTGGGTGGAGAATGAATGTGCCTACCATTAGACCAATACAATCCTTATAATATATTGTACATTTTTTCTCATGGAAGGAAAAAACAAAACAAGAAACAACTTTACCTCTGGATGGGTTTTAACCCATGTTCCCTCCAATAAGTTGAGGGAATATCACCGGAGAAATTGTTGTTAGAAAGTTGAAGAACTTCCAAGTTCTCCGATGAGAAATCCGGTAACTCGCCGATGAATAAGTTTTCCGAGAGGTCAATCTTTCGTAGACGAATACATGGAGAGAAAGCATGAGATGACAGTGAACCATTGAAGTTATTATCGGCGAGAGAGAGAATTCGGAGGGTCTGAATCCGACAAAACTCAAACGGAAATCCGCCAGAGATTCCGAACCCAGAAAGATCAATCGAAATAACAGTATGGTTCCGAGCTTCGCAGGTAATTCCGATCCAATTACACGGGCTTTGATTGGGCGTCGAAACAACCCAATCATGGAGCTTCCCATTCGGATCGTAGAGCTGGAAATTTCTGACTCGACTCAGGATTTGAGAGTCTCCATTAAAAGAGATCACAATAGGTGAAGCAAAAGAAACGCAGAAAAGCAAAATTTTGAAATTTGGGTTTCTCATTTCAAAGCAAAAAAACTAGAACAGTTGAAAGATCATATAAAAATTGGTGACGAAAACGATGTAAAAAATGAGATGAAGATTCAAATTACAATTTTTTTAGAAGTTCACATGGAAAGTGAAGAAAAAGATGGAATGGAAATTTCTTCTACTTTTCTACTGGTTTTCTTTCTTTTTCAGGGAAGGACATGATTTGCAGCATTATGATCTAAGAGATAAAAAATGTGAGAAATTGGGGAACCTGCATAACGTGAACTCCTTGTTCTGTCGACAGTTTAAGGAAGAGAAAGTGACAAAAGGCAGGTGGGTTCAAATCCTACGAGAAGTAAGTTGTTTCTTGTTTTTTTATACTGACATGAGCAAATAATTAAAATATATATTAGATTTAGTACAGCATACAATAAAGATTGCATTGGCCTAGTGGTAGGTGGGCTTATTTTCCACTTAATCAACCCGAGTTCGAAACCTACCAGAGGCAGTGTGTTTTGTGTTGTTTTAATTTTGCTCTTCCAATAAGGTGGTGACACGTGCCGTCGACTAATTAAACAATTAAATTATTTTATTTATTAAAATTAGGACTAAATTGATAAAATGTACAAATAACAAGGTTCAAATATGTAATTATACCGATTTTACTAACTGCCACGTCACCCATTTCGTTAGTTTCTAACGGCTTGTGGTCACATTGCAACCAATTAAATAGTTTGGTAGTTTGATTGCTTACAAAAAAAGTAAAGTGGTCAAATCGCGACTTTACCAATAGTATGATGGTCATTTATGTAGTTTACCCTTTAATAAATAATAGGCTTAATGTTTAAAAAATTTCATTACGTTCTCATGAAAAATTACACTCAATTGATTTTTATAGCTGAAATTTTAATTAAGTATATCCATCTATTAACGTTGATCACATTAACTGTTATTTTTTGCTGACATGGCTAACGTACCCTTTAAGAATGACATGTGTTATGCATGTCGAGGGTTTGACCGACTATTTTGATTGATGTTAAAAGTTTAATCAACTATTTTGTTTGATGTTAAGGGCTTAATTATGTGTAAAGTATAAAATCTAAACAAAATAAGTTTAAATATTTTTTTTAAAAAAATTTAAATCTTTAGAAATTATAAAATTTTATGAAATTACAACATATAAAATTAGTAAAAAAATATTAAATACATTTGAAGTATCTATATATTATTTTGTTATTTATACAATTACCTTTTTAATATAGTTTGATTAATTATCAAATTTAAATGATTTTGAAGAAAAACAATTATTTAAATTATACATGAGAATATATTTTACTTCAAAAATATATTTAGTTATTTAATTTTTTTATAATTATTAAGGATAAAATAGTATGTACAACTAGTGGTGTAAATGAACAGAGCGTTCGACGAACCATTCGTATAACGTTCGTTTATGTTCGTTTATTAAGCTAAATAAATGAGTGCGAACAAATTTTTTATGTTCGTTTAATAAACGAACGAACACGAACAGATGTGTGTTCGGTTTGTTTATGTTCACGAACAAGCTCGTTTATAGGCTCGTTTATAAGTTTGTTTATAAGCTCTTTTACAGGATGAAAATACTTGTGGATGTATCTAAATACTACTTTTTGTTGTGTTGCTAAGTATGTTATATAAGTTCATGTTGAAATGTAAATTTTATTTTGTTGCTTTTGTTTATTTATTTATTCATTCATTTATTGTTAATTTAGTTAACATTTTTTAATATATAAACGAACATGTCCGCGAACACTTAAATGAACACGTTCGTGAACACTTAAACGAACACATTCGCGAACACGTTCATGAACACTTAAACGAACACGTTCGTGAACACTAAACAAACAAACACGAACACCTTCAAAAATAAATAAACGAACACGAACACAACATTAAAAATTTAAACAAACACGAACCGAACATGAACACCTTTAAAAATAAATAAACGAACACAATCATAGTCTTGTTCGTTCAAGCTCGGTTCATTTACACCCCTATGTACAACTGTCAAATCATTTAAACTCAAAAACTCCTTTTTAGTAGGGTTTTTTCTTTCTTTCTTCAATTTGAGAGGTTTTGCCTAAATTTATAATGCTCTGTTTACCAAACATATAAATTAACTGATTAGATTGGTCAAACTTTTAAAAATAATTTAAACCTTTAATTTTAACTCAAAACGTTATTTACTATGTAACACTCGGGTTTGGGGGTCGGGAGAAAATAATATTAAAATATTATTTCGTGTTTCGGTTTTAAAATTTCAAATAACAAAATATTATTTTGAGCTTTAGATACTCGAATAAAAAATTTTATGTTGGATCAAAATTGTTGTGGGAATTAAATCTCATGGATTTTATGATAAAGAAGAATTTGCCATCTCATTAATGGCAAGATGGTAATTATGATAGCCTTCAAAATTTAAAACCCCTTTTATGTTAAAATAAGCCTTGTCTTCATCTTCTTTATTTCCCTTTTTCATTTTGAAGACATGGAAGCCCTCTCCCTCCCCCTTTCACCATTTCAACTCTTTCAACTTCATCTTTGGAGCTTTTCAAAAGGTAATTGTGTTTTTGACTTAGCCTTGTCTTTCTCTTCATGTTGGTACCAATATTTCTCATTATTGTTCATGAATTTGAAATGTGAAGTTTTAGGGTTTTGTTTAAAAATGAGAGCTTTATGGTCTTTAACTCAAGCTATTGATTTATTATTGTTATATATGTTGTTTACTACCCACAAGACCCAACATAGATGATTTTTACATGATTTTAACATGTTTCCCGAAATTGGGTAAAAATGGGTTTTTTGAAGGGTTTTGGGTGGTTTTTGGGGGTTGTTTTAGGTGGGAATTGATAGCCCAATGGTAGTACTATGGTTAGGGGTTGATTTGGGATTGTTTGTGGGTGCTATGGATGTTGGAAACATGGTTTAGGGGCTGCCCGAATTTGATAAAAATGGGATTTGTTCATGGTTTGCAACATGGTAAATTGCATTTGAATTGTATTCCGGGTTGGTATTTTGATGTTGGGCTGATTTGGAATTATTTGAAATGTGTTTGAGGTTGTTAAGAAGCGAGAATTTGTGTTGGGGAAGCTTCGGGAAGAAATCCGGAAATTTGAGGGAGGTTGCTTGCTTGGCTTGGAGCTTGGAAGCTTAGGTGAGTGGTTAAATATTTTCAAAATGGTTTTGAGTATTTGGTTCAAGCATGTGAACCTAGGATGGGCTTGGTAAACCCACCTAGAGATGGGATTAGAGTGGTAGCCTAATCCCAAGCTTTAATTAGAGACTTTGGTTGCACTTTTTAATGGTTGTATATGCCTCGTATTAATTTGGGATGGTGTTGATTACGTATATGTTGTATACATGTATGTTGGGGCATGTTTGATGTATTGTTATATGCATGTTGATGATAGAAATGATATGGTTATACACATGTGTAAACTATAATGTGATATGATTGTTAATGTTGTACATGTGGTGTTGACATGTGAAATGATATTATGAGGTGGTTTCATGATCCGAGGATCATGGTGAGTACATGCTAGGCATGGAAATGTGGTTTGTACATGATGGTAAGTCATGGTGAGTACGTGCTAAGCACGGAAGTGTTATGAATTGATATTATGAATGATTAATGAAATGTGTAGTATTTGGCACTAGTATGCTTGGGTACAAATGATCGATCATTAGGATGTTAGTGTGTACACATGAGTCAAAAGTCGCGCGTGGCCTTGGTGGCGTTGAGTCACCAAGGAGGAGTACGGGTTCGCCCGGAAATTGTATTTATATTAGTCGGTGATGAGTGGAATCCCATCGACGGGGCGTGAGGATGAGTGGAATCCCCTCCGCGTGAACGGTGATGAGTGGAATCCCACCGTCAGGTAATGGTTGAGTTGTTGGATGTGAGTTCCAATGGTTATCCGCGTATTCGAGTCATAACTAGGTGCCAATACAAATTGTAGTTTATGTTGCCAATATGTAGTAAATTGTGAGCCAATGTGTTTTGGGAGGTGTTGCCAACATGGTTTAATATATGTGATTTCATATGTTGTGGATTTAAACGTGTTGAGCATGACATGACATTGAATATATGTTCATGCATCATCTATATTTATGGCTCGCGTGGATCGGAGGTAAGACCATGCATTTTATCTTGGTTGTAGCTCGTGCTTGGACCCTGCATTGTCGAGGTTTGTTTTTAAAGAGCTTACCCTCACTAAGCTTTTATGCTTACACTCTCTTTTGTTCGACAATGCAGATAAATAGCTTGTGGGTGGCAAAGGCAAGGGAAGGTCACCAAGTGTTGCTTTTGGTGAGCTCAATGTATGAATTTTAAGTAATAGAATGTAATAGTTAAGCAATGGGATAGGTATTGTTGATTTGAGTTTGATGTATGTCTATGGTTGACTTGGTTTGTGAGCATGATATATCTTGCCAAATGCTAGTATGATGGATGTCTTATGGATGCTTAAGTTGCTTGAATGACATGTAAACTTATTTGAGATGTATGATGCTTATTGGTTCTTTTTAATGCCTTCAAGCATGCTTGTATGAAAGGCTCTTAATGTGTATTTTGCTATGTATGAAAGATTGTCTAAATCCATGCTTGTATGTGTTTGAGTATGTTAAATCTAGGATGTATGCCTCTAGACTTTGTTTGATGGTTTTGTGTGCCTTTAGGGGTCCTATAGGACCTTCATACTTGTTGAAATACCCTTAAATCTGAATTTCAAAAGGTTGCAGACAGCCCGCGTTTCGAAACGAGCTGGGTCGTTTCGGAACGGGTAAGGCTTCAGGGACCCCGTATCGGAACGCGTTCCGATACGGTATGGCCTTTGAAACCCCTGTTCCGATACGCGTTTCGGAACGTTTTGGCTACTGGAATTCTGAGAAATTCACGAGACGAAGGTGTATCGAAACAGGTATAAGGGTTTCGAAACGGTCAAAATCTCGTTGACCACGAGAAGTTGACCGTTGAGGGCGTTTCGGAACGGTTGACCACCGTTTCGATACGGCCCCTTTGTAGAGGCTCTGGGACAGTTGACCTGGTCAAGGCGTTTCGATACGCCTCGAGGGTGTTTCGAAACGGCCTGTTTAAAAGATTAAAAGTGGGCTGTTTAATTGCTGTTTTGGGATCGAATGTTTGTCTCATGTGTTTTATTTCGCTGTTTGATCACATAGGACTTAAATGAACTCTAGAAAGGATTAAGTAAAAGAAAAAAAAAGATAGGGTTGCTAACCGAGGGGGAACCTTAACGGGTTTCGCTTCGGTTTTCCCCGTGTGGCCCACTCGGACCGGTCAACCGGCCAGACCGGGACGAGGGGGTTACATACTAAACCAGATGTAGGTCAAAACATTAGTTCGAAATCATGATTCCTAACATACGATAAAAACGGACCTCAATAATTGCCAACCATTTTGAGCGTACTGATTTTCGTTAAGAAAAATTTTAAGTTTTTAATTTTAACCTTAGAAAGAAAATCGATAAGATAGACTTTTTTAAAAAAATTGATAAAAAAATTAAAACAACTTAAACATAGTTGTATTTTTGTTTTATTTTTTAAAAATGTTACAATTAAAAATTTTAAACATTTAAAACAAAATATTGTCCGTGCAAGGTCGACTCTATGTCCCAATCAACCTCGTGCGATGTTGATACATCTGGGGCCGACTAGGTGGGAGCCTCTTGGTTTGGGTGAGTAAAGCTTAATACGGATAAAACGAGGAAGGAGTTTGATGGTTTGGCTACATGTGAGGGTATTATACGCGATCATACCGGTAGTTGGTAAAGTGGGTTTTCTAAACTGATTAGCATTTGTTCAGTTCTAGAAGTCGAATTATGGGTAGGGATGGCAATTTGATCCGAATCCGATCCGAATCAAATTCGATCCGAAGGAATTTATCCGATCCTTATTCGATTGAAAAAAATCTGAATCCGAATCAGAGTAAAATGTCCGAGTCCTAATAGGAGATGGGTTGGATATGGATCATGCCAAGATCCGATCCGAATCCGAATCCGATCCATGTCCGAGTCCGAATCAAAATATTTAGGACTTTTAACTCCTTAAAACAAAATATCATGTATAATATTTACATTAAAACAAGAAGACAACATAAATAAAGTAAAAAGTTAAACTAAATACATTAAAAGAAACATAACTACATATATTTTTTAAATGAAAACATAAATGTATATATTAGGTAATTTGGAATAATAGTAAAAATAAAATTATCTTTATATATATATATATATATATATATATATATATATATATATATATATATATATTAAAAGTGATAATAGAAATATAAATGTTTTAAGAATTTAAGTTAAATAATAATATTATTTATTATGATTTATATATATTAATTAACCTTAAAATAGTGTAATATATCTATTTATACCATATGCATGTATAAACAAATATGAAAAAAATAAATGCAAGATCAAGTCATAGATAAACAAACAATAAAATAAATACAATGGAGAAACAAATAAATGTAAATATCAATTAATTACTAAAAATTAAGAAAGTTAGTGAATGAAATAGTAAGTAAGGTGCAATCGATAGATAAAGTTATGATATATTATGCTAAAATTATGAATTAAAATAGAAAGCAAATTAAAAGCATAAACAATAAACACAACAAATTAAATGTAGCCAACAAATAAGATATAAAAATGAACAAGTGTAGAATTAAATAGCATAAATTAAATGCGTAAGAAATTAAATATACAAAATTATGGACTGATTTGCACTAAAATAAAATTATTAGAGGGTCAAAACACAATATACCCTAAAGACGCTAAAATTCGCGAATCTACCCCCTCAGACTTGGGTCAAGACTAGGGATGACAATTTAATCCAAATCCAAAAACTTTGATCTAAATGCGGTTGAAACAAATCCGAATCCGATCCGAAACAATCCGATCCAAATTCGTTTGAAAAAATCCGAATCCAAATCCGAAAAAGATATCCGAGTCTGGTTGTAACGGATTCGGACTTGAATTTTATATAATCCGATCCAAATCCGATCTATTGCCATCCCTAATTATGGGGTGCGTATATTGGCTTGATCCATGCTTAGAATGTGGGCTTTCGTCAAATTATTTTTGAATTGGATAGTCTCGATGCTCTGTGTTTGTTGCGGAATGATCCGACCAAACCATGTTGTTCCACGCTTCTATGGCATTTCCAGGAGCTGAGGCGTAGAGACTGGATGATCCGGATACAACTTTAAAGGTTATTGTCTATCCTGCCCCGCTGGTGGAGCTGCTTCCATTGTTTCATGAGGATTGCTTATTTTAGCTTTGCTGTATTTTGATTTTGGTTTCGTGAGGATGTATTTTTGTCGAGTTTGTCTCATTGTTTAAACTTTATTATTTTTATGTGTATTTTTTTTCTCCACTTAGATTTAGAGAGATTTTTAATAAGACACAAAGAAATAATCCCTTCTTCATCTAAAAAAATTTGAACATTTAAAACAAAATATTCATTTGATCTCATTTATTTTAAATTTTTATAATTTTAAAACTTAAATAGAAAACTATTTATATTTTTTTCTTCATGCTAAAGTAGCAATGAATATGTAAATAAAGTGAGATTTTTACATGTTTTATGACTTTATTTAATACCTTTTATCAATACATAGTGTTTTCTAAAATAAAAAAAGTTAGATTTTATTAAAAATGTAAAAAAATACAATATACACACCTTGAAACTTGGGATTATGTCTATAAATAACTCGAGTAATTACATTTTAAATCATTGTATTTATTATCCACTTTCATTTACATCACATCTGTTTAATTTAATCAAATTACATCATTCAACTTTTATTATTAATAAACAAAGTCATTTGTATTTAATATCGTTAACTAATTCTAACAGAAAAAATTTGAAATTGAAACTTTTATTAATATACTTTTCACGTATCATCATCAAATAATATTTAATTAGTAATTTTAATAAATTCATGTGAGAATTTTTTGAAATATTTTCATTAAAATAATTCAAAAGAAAAATAACTAAGTTTCCTATAATCATAAACAAATATTTAAATGACCAATTAAACATTATTTATTGAAGATAAGCAAAAAAAAAATAGTGTCAATTTCAATTTTTATTACAATTATTTAATGGTATCAATAAAAGTGACTTAATTTATAAATTATAAAAATTGAATGGTGTAATTTGATTAAATTAAATGTTTGTGATATAAATAAAAGTGGATGCTAATTTTAGTGATCTAAAATGTAAATTACCCAAATAACTCATATGTAAAGAATAATAAAACATGAAAACTAAAAGCGTGAAGAAACAACAAAACATTCTCTTGAATAAGACCTTCAATCGTCGATAGATACACATCAATCACCATTAAAATCTTCTTGTCTCTATCCAACTAGACATTTAAATAATGATGTAGGAGCGGTGATGGACACAAGCAATCTTACAGATTGTTCTGGTAGTAGTACATAATACATTGGCAAACTGAAACAAAAAGGATCTAACTATACTATACTATGAAACTTCCCTGATCAGGGGCGTGCGCTATGACTAAATTATTTTAAAAGTAGATGAAAATTGTGTCATAAGGTAGACAAAAATTGTACGAAAATGATAAATTCAAAATAGAAGAGATTCTTAATAAGAACTAAAATTAAAGAAAACAAGAACGATTAACAACGAATGACAATCAACACAAAACTAATATCGTCATTGATAATACAAAAAAAAAAACGCTGTTAGAAAAGAAAAGAAAACCAACTAGATTAACTATTTATTTTCTTATCAATCAACATTGTTAGTTCAAAAGATGAAGAGTACTTGACCAAATACAAATTAAGCCAAGTACTTTCCATTTTCTTATTCCTGAAGTATGAATGTTTAAAATAGATGTAATTCAAAATCAAATTAGATATTAACCCAAACAAATAAAAGACATACCCAAACCAAAAGGTATTCAATTTCAAGATATCTAGGCAGCCAGGGCATATACTTTGAAATTCAACAAGAAATTTAAGTATCATCCCATAACAATTAAATATTTGGTAATTGTTATAATAGCCTCTTTTGGACAGATCAAGAGAGACGGCGGTGCTAAACAAGTAAAGTGGCGCAACCCATAAGCCACCGCCACCCACAGCGGACAATTTAAAGAGAGGGTCGACACACTTTGTAACATTGCAAAGAGCGTCGTCTTCTATGAAACTCCAATCTCCTCTCTTGTCCTTCTCTCATCTCACCACATTCCCCTCTTGTTATTATGTGCTCACATACGTCCAACATAATTCAATTTTCTCTCCACTCATTAATACATTGGGTAAACTACACAAATGTTCACTAAACTATTTTTGAAAATACAAAATGGTTATCAGAATTTCAAAAATTATATAATGACCATTGAACTTTAGTTTTTGTTACAAAATTGTCATTGAGCCATTAATTTTCGTTAAGTGGGTGATCTGGCAGTTACGAAAACTTGAATAGTAACACATTTAAGCCTCTATATTTACACATTCAATCGATTCAATACTAATTTAACCCTCATTATTGATGTCTAAATTGATCAAATGTGTAACTATGGAGTATTAAATGTTATGTTATACTAATTTTCGTGACCGCGACGTCACCCACTTAACGACAATTAATGACACGACGATTATTTTGCAACAAATATTAAAGTTTAATGGTTATTATGTGATTTTTGAAAGCTTGATGATCATTTTATGCTTTTTGAGATATATTAGTGATCATTTGTGTACTTTAACTTAATATATTAATTTAAATTGAATACAACATTTACGACCATACAAAATAGGGGATTTATAGGGGTAAAAATACTCTGCCCCTAATCATGTCCCCTTCTATGCCTCACACTAAAAATTACTTGAAAATTAAATTCTAAACTCTAACCATAACCCTAATTTTCGGATCCTAAATTTTAAACATTATACCTTAAAATACATCCTACCCCTAATTCTCTAAAGCTTAAATATACCCCATAACCTATAACCCTAAATTCTAAATCTACTATTTTGAAATAGAAACATAAAAAATACATATAAAGAGCAGATGATTTCTATCCGTTTTATAGTGGGTTCAGGAGGCAGAAGCCGTCCCTCAGAACCAACTATAAAACCCCCTCTATTCCCATTCTAAAACTCCCCCAACTCTCTATTTCTCTCTCTATCTCTCTCAGCGTTTCAGTAAATACAAAAGAGATGTGTCAGCTTACATCCTCGCATTCTTACAAGTCCTGCAAGTGTAATTCAAACGTTTTGTACATTTGGGAAGGATCCAACATTTACCAACCGTTGATCCTCAAAACCCCAACGCCAGAACCAGAAGGAAGATGCACCTTTACAATCCCTCTTGTTGTCAAGGAAGCCATTTCCATTGCAAAGATAGCTCTTCCCATGATTCTAACAGGCCTCATTCTATACTCCCGCTCATTGATTTCCATGCTCTTTCTCGGCCACCTCGGCGAGCTTGCCTTGGCGGGCGGTTCACTCGCCATCGGCTTTGCTAACATTACCGGCTACTCCGTTCTTTCCGGCCTTGCCATGGGAATGGAATCCATCTGTGGACAGGCCTTTGGCGCCAGGAAGTTCACCCTTCTCGGAATCACGTTGCAGAGAACGGTGCTTCTGCTTTTGGTTTCTTCGTTGCCCATTTCTCTTCTGTGGATAAACATGAAGAGAATACTCATAGTTTGTGGCCAGGACGAAGCTATGGCCGAAGAAGCTCAATTCTATCTTATTTACTCCCTTCCCGACCTCTTCGCTCAGTCACTTTTGCACCCATTGAGAATCTATCTTAGAACCCAATCCATAACTTTACCTTTAACGTATTGTGCCATTGTATCCATTCTTCTACACATACCAATTAATTACCTGCTTGTATCACACCTTAGACTAGGAATCAAGGGAGTTGCTCTCAGCGGGGTATGGACCAACTTCAATCTTGTAGGCTCATTGATAATCTATATTCTCTACTTTGGAGTCCATAAAAAGACATGGGGAGGATTTTCAGTGGAGTGCTTTAAAGAATGGAAATCTCTGTTGAATTTGGCCATTCCGAGTTGCATTTCGGTCTGCCTCGAATGGTGGTGGTACGAGATCATGATTCTTCTAAGCGGCTTGCTGTTGAACCCCACAGCTACCGTGGCTTCAATGGGTATTTTGATCCAAACAACGGCCCTAATCTACATATTCCCATCTTCTCTGAGCTTCAGTGTGTCAACCAGAGTCGGGAATGAACTCGGTGCGAATCAGCCCAAGAAGGCCAAGCTTGCCGCTTTTGTAGGCCTATATTGCGGCTTCATGTTGGGGTTTGCAGCGCTTTTTTTCGCTGTAATGGTTGGGAACGTATGGGCTACCATGTTTACGGATGATAAAGATGTCATAGCACTAACATCTGTTGTTTTGCCTATAATCGGAGTATGTGAGCTCGGGAACTGCCCACAAACTACAGGGTGTGGAGTGCTAAGGGGCACGGCCAGGCCAAAGCAGGGAGCAAACATCAACCTCGGTTGCTTTTACCTGGTTGGTATGCCGGTGGCCGTATGGTTAGCCTTTTTCGCAGGATTTGATTTCAAGGGATTGTGGCTGGGAATGTTGGCAGCCCAAGGGTCGTGTATGGTGACCATGATGCTGGTTTTGATTCGAACAGATTGGGATTTCGAGGCCGAAAGAGCTAAGGAGCTGACCGGAGCTGAAGTGGTGGTTGTTGATGATAACAACAAACAGCTTGAGCAAGAGAAACCACGCAAAGCAGTAAACAAGGAGGATTCGTGTTCTTTATTAGGCGATTTAGTTTAAACCAATGCTCCTCCTTTTTTGTAGTTTTGTCTAACCAGTTTAGACTTTATTTGCTACAATTCCATTGACATTCAAAATCCCCAGTAACAACAAACAAGTTGAATGCCATGGGAAGTAGCAAAACTGTCGCTAAAAATGTATTGCTACCAAAGGAACAGATGCAGATGCGAAAGGCAAGTGAGATTGGCTAAACTTGCAGAATCATTTGAATGGAAATCAATCGGATTGTGAGTGATGCTGAAGACTCCAAAAGTAACATCCCCACGTAATAAGCTATTTAGCCCAATATCAAAGGTTTTATTCCTTATGTCACCACAAATGTATTTAATTTTTTGGTACAATTTGAGTGACTTATATTATCAATGCAAATGTCGAGATTGAAATCCATAAAGTTGGAAATAGATGATGCTCAATGAATTAAAAATCACTCTATCACTTTTCTTCTAAAAGTATCAATTGAGTCACTGAATTATAATTTTAGGAACAAACAAGTCAATTAAAATTTTGTGAGAAACAAGTCACTTTGTCATTAAAATTGAAACGAAGGCTTGGCATATTAACAATTATAGCCCCTGAAACTTAAGCATTATACTAATTTGGTCCTAACTCAAAATAATTCAATGAACTTATTAATCATTAATATTTTCCATCACTTCGATAATCAACAGATGTGATATCTTGGAAAACACAGTTACTTCACTAACGGACAGCTGACAGATTAATGGAATAAACACGTTATGACCTTAATGTCACTCGCTAGTAGACACAATCACTTCACTAATGAAATTTTTTAAATATGAATGGATAAGTTTATTGAATTATTTCGAATTAGGACCAAATTAATAGAATATATAAGTTTCATGGATTAAACTTGTTATTATACCAAACACTTATTTCAATTTTAATGATAAAGTGGCTTGTTTGTCACAAAATTTTAATGGAGTGAAATGTTTGTTATTATAATTGAGTGACTGAATTTTTACTTTTAAAAAGAAAAAGAGAGACTTGTTTGTTTCCGAACCTATAATTGAGTGGCTCAATTGTTACTTTTAAAAGAAGTGTGACATATTTGTTATTAAACTTATAACTAAGTGACATGTGGTGTAATTTACCCAAATATATTTATAAGAGTTGACTACCGTTGCATTAGTTTTCATTTATTTTTCATGCATTACTTTAGGGCGAAACAAAGTCAACCCCGATTTCACAAAGCACACAAGGGAGAACAAAACAAAGGTTGGATTCCATTTCCACCCAACTTTGAGAATCGATTCTACTTTGATTTTTCTATCAACTTTGTTAGTACTGGAAAACATCACCGCCACGTGTCAAGGAATTACAGCCTGCAAATACATACCTCGAGCTAATGACGATAATATACTCCTGTGAACCCTTTATATAGGCAAACGAGTAAAAGTAACCTGCGATTGGATTCACAAACGTATCCACACGAACAATGTTTAGTGGCCACGTGTCGGCACACGTAACTATTTCTGATGACAAAACAAACCTAAAACGTCACTTTGTAGTAGGTCCCATCACAACGACACGACAATCCCGTTATAATAAATGTTCGAGTGATATAAAATGACACAACAAGAAAAGGGGACGATTTTTCACTTAGAGACGCCGATACCATCCCAGAGAGACCACACTCAAACTCAGATCAAAAACTACCATCAGAACCACCACCGAATCACCATTTCCGACTTTTATTCACTTTACAAGTCAACAAACTTCTATAGTAAAAAAGCACTAACAGTCTATTGGCGTCTTACCATTCCATTGAAGAAAAAAACAAAGTTTTATATATATATATTGATGCTGCTAGACTTAATTTAATTGGTCAGACATAGAGGTGACAAACGGGTCATTCGATTTGGGTCATTTTGTGTTTAACTATATTTGGTTTAATTTTGGTTCGGATGTTCGATTTTAATTCGGGTCTATGATGATTTTAGTTCAGGTATCGAGTCGGGTCGGTTGATATTCGGTTCGATTAGTATCGGGTCGATTATTTTTAGGTCGGTTGATTTTGGGTCAATATCGGGTTACTAGGAGATTTATTGGTTTCAGTCGAGTTAGGTTTTTGCACATTGTATATCACTTTATAAAGCATGTATATTTGGTTTTTTGGTGATTTGTGTGACAGTTCACATCCCATCTTTCTTTCTTTTTTTAATATCTTTTCTTTATTTTGAGTTGTCTTCGATTCAGGTTGCTTTCGATTCAGGTAAAATCAGTTCGAGTCTATTTAATTCGGTTGAAAATCGATTCGAGTTTATTTTTTATTCAACTAAAATTCATGTCGATTTTAATTCGGTTTGTTTTAAGTTTCGGGTCAAATTCGAGTCATCCTATTTAGGTCAATTTCAGGTCTCAGGTCAAGTTATCAGGTCTAGTCAGACATAATAAAGGTGGCATGGTAATGTTATTGTTGGCACTAATAATCAATGTTTAAATCACGTGTAATTAATTTCCTCTTCAAATTATAATGAATAAAATAACTAATTTAAAGGGAAATAATAAGCTTGTATTTGTTAAAGAACATAATTTCCATTAAAATGAAAATAATAACGGACTGGGTGTGTTTGGTTTAAACAATATATGTCATTTTCATTTTCGTTTTCTTGAAAAATATAAAACATTAAAACATTATGTTCGGTTAGGGGTAGGAATCGGTTGGTCAGAGAATGATTTTGTATTCCCCACTCCGTCCTCAATACATGCAAGTACAGTTTTGGGTAATCCCTATTACATGCTTCAGTGAATTTTTCGTCCCCATACACATCGGATCCCCACGGTTTTCGGGGAATCTGTGAAACCAATGTTTAATTTTGATATAACAAATAATGTAAGGACTAAATTGTAAAGTAAATAAATCTTTAAGTACTCAAAATACTTACATTTGACAAGTAAAATTTATACTTAAAATGTTTTGAAGTTACAACTTAAATTGCCCAGGCGTTTCGAAACACTCCCAAAGTGTTTCGATACGTTTTGCCACTGTAAAAGTCCGTTTCGATACGAACTAATTTGTTTCGAGACAAGGGTTTCAAAACGGGCTTGTCCGTTTCGATACATCTTTCATCTGGGCTTTTGATTTTTAAGTGTTGTTTCGAAACGGCTCACACCCGTTTCGGTATAGGGGTTAAGAATTTTCAAAATCGAGCATTAAATGAACTAGCCGTTACTTGTCAGAAACGAACTTTTGAAAAAAATTGCTAAGTGTTTCGATACACCCCTTTGATGTTTCGAAACATCAATTTATAGTTTCAAAACGTTTCGATACAACATATAGCCGTTTTGATACAACCCTCTTTTTACAGTTTCAATCTGTTTCAATACGACCTATAGTCGTTTCGATATGGGTCGCTTTTTACATACAACGACTCTTTCTTTTTTTGGTGTCCGTTTCGATACAGGGCCTCGTGTTTCGATACAGGTAGTTGCAGAACATCATTGTAGAACTAATGTTTTGATATAATAATTGAAAAATGTTTTGGACTGTTTTAAAAAGAATTCAAAACTATTTCTAAAGTCCAAATAACTTGAAACTATGTTTAGGGATGTTTTCAAAAAGGGTTTTACATGTTTTCAAAAGCCAAACTACACAAAACCGTCCAGGTGTTTCGATACGGGGGATTCCAATAGCAAAAACGTTTCGATACGAGTATCGAAACGGGCCTTCCCTAGATGTGAATTTTGCCCAGCGTTTCGAAACGGGCTATGCCGTTTCGATACGCCTATATGGCACCGGCCACAACGGTCATAAACCCCAACGGCTATTTTCCAACTAACTTTTAAATGCAGAGCGTTTCGATACGGTGCCTAGCGTTTCGATACGGCCAAGGGTGTTTCAAAACGGGTGCTCATCAGACTGCAACGGCTCTTTCTACTTAAAGAGCGTATTGAAACGGGTTCGAGCATTTCGATACAGGCAGCAACAGAACTGCATTTATGGTGGGAAATAAGGTCCCCATCGGCTTCAAATCATCCCCAACGGCTAGTAACGACTATAAACTCATCAATGAGTATAAAAGGGACCTACAAGCATCAAGATATGGTTAATGCTTCAATTGTCAATCAACAAATAATCAAATATAGTCTTTGTACTTAAAGTGTCAACTTTTGTATAGACAAACGCTAGTGAGCCAAAATTGTCAAATTTGCTCAAGTGTTTTAGGTTTTGGGTGAGTGCTTTAATTGTGCAAACAAACACCTATTAGAAGGATTTGTGTTTGCTTTTCTTATCTCTTTGTAAAAGAGGGTTTGATCAAGGCTTTGGGTAGAAAGCTTGATCGGTGTATAAGGGTTTCCTCCTAAGCCTAGAAAATGGGACGAATCAATAGTGGATTGATTGGAAATCCTTAGTGGGAAGCTAAGGTAGTGGATGTAGACCTTGGTTAGAAGGTTGAACCAATCTAAAATCATTGTGTCATTTACTTTTAAGCTTCCACACCACATCCACCCAAAAATCCACCTCTCCACCACTTGGTAAGCAACATCAGTTGAACGAATCGAGCACCTTACAACTCAACAATTTATAGAGGGAAGAGGGAGCCCCAACGACCCAAAGGGCTAGAAATCAATAAGAAGGTATAAAAGCAAGTCTCAAAAGCACCAACAACAACTATTGAACCTCAAAGCAACATCCAAGTAATTATTCCAAACCCTTGAGCTTATAGAGTCAAATTTGTGTACCCAACTCATTGTTTATCTATCTTTTAAGTTTGAGGAGTGTTTGTTTGTAATTGGGCAATTAATTAGACTATTGAGAAATATATTTCAAATTTTCTTTCTTTCTTTGTAATTGTGAGTGAATTTGGTTAAGTTTTGGGTAGAAAGCTTAATCGGTTTGTAAGGTTTCCTCATAATCCGAGAAAAGGGGAAGAATCAATAGTGGATTGGTTGAAAATCCTTAGTGGGAGCTAAGGTAGTAGATGTGGAGCTTTTTAGAAGCTTGAACCACTCTAAGTTGTCTTGTCTCATCTTTTTCACTTATTCCTTTCCTCCCTTTAAATTTTTAATTGACAATTCACCCCCTCTTGGCTATTTGCAATTGTGTGATCAACTCAAAAATTGGTATTAGAGCTACACTAATTAAAAGGATTACAACCCTTTTGAGTCGATTCTTGAAAAGTTCGATCAACAAAAACTTTAAGCAATGGCATATACTTGCGGCAACAACTACGAGTCACAATCCATCACTAAGCCTCCTTACTTCAATGGGGATAACTATCCTTATTGGAAGAATAGGATGAAACTCTTCATCAAATCTAATGATTACCTCATATGGGTTGTTGTGGAAGATGGCCCAACCCTTCCCTTGAAGAGAATCGATGAAGGAAGACTCGTTCTAAAATCCAAGCACGAAATGACCGATGAAGAAAGGAAGAGAAAAAGAAAAGAGAAGAGAAGAAAGAAGAGTGGAGAAGAAGAAAGTAGAGGAGAAGAGGCAAGGAATAGCCCTCAAAGCTTCACGTGAAGAGAGTGATTCTAGCTTAGATGAGAAGGAAGAAGAATTAGTTTTGATAGCTAAGAAATTCACTTGGCTCACAAAGTCCAATCGAGGAAGAAAGTTCCATAGAAAATGAGACTTTAAGAACAAGAACAAGAACAAAGAGGAAGAGGATGACCAACTTATATGCTATGAGTGCAAGAAGCCCGGGCATATTCGATCCAATTGCCCTCAACTCAAAAGAAAGAGCTTTGGGAAGAAGAAGAAGCTCAAGGCAAACGTTGCTACTTGGAGTGATGAGGAGTCATCCGAAGAGGAGAAAAAAGTTGTCAACCTTTGTCTCATGGCATTTGGGGAGGATCCAAAGGTAACCTCTAACACATCCATTTTATATTTCACTTTTGATGAACTTCATGACGCATATGATGAGTTACAAGAGGTGTATGATGAGTTGGTTGAGAAATACAAAAAATCGGTTTTGAAAAACAAACAAATGATTTTGATTTTAAAAGCTCAAAGTGATTCATTTTCCAAGACCAACTCGGAACTTGAAAAGAAGGTTTTGCTTTTACAAAATTCCTCAAATGAATTTGAAAATAAATCCATTGATTTGAATAACTTTCTGGAAAAATACCATGTTTATCACCACGAGGAGATGGATAAACTAAAAGCTTCTCTTAACACTATTGGGAAAAATAGTTTTGAAAAGGGGAATTCTTCAAAAACCCAATATGTAAAGAGAAATTTTAATAACTACAAACAAAGAAGCTCTTATAAGCATCCTAGAGGTAAAAGAGTTAGGAGTGTGTGGGTTCCTAATGAACTTGTAATTTCTAACAATGTTGATGCTATTTCTTCTTGGATTCCTAAGGCAACCAAGTATTTGGGAGCTAACTCACATGGACCCAAAATGATTTGGGTACCAAAAATCAAGAACTAATCTATGTTTGTAGGGGGAGCATTGCTACAAATCCAAAGCTTCAAGTCAAAACACATTGTACCTTGATAGTGGATGCTCAAGACACATGACCGGTGACAAGAGTAGATTCTTAGATCTAAAGCCTAAAAGTGGTGGAGAAGTGACTTTCGGTGACAATTCCAAAGGCCATATTGAAGGAATAAACTCCATTGGTAACCACTCTTCAATCTTAATTGAAAATGTTCTTTATGTCAACGATCTAAAACATAATTTGTTGAGCATTAGTCAGTTTTGTGATAAAGGTTTTAATGTTCTTTTTGATGTTAATGGTTGCAAGATAATGAACATTGAAACTAATAAGATTATGGTCATATGTCATCGCATAGGTAATATATATATGGTGCGTTTAGATAACATAAACATTTCAAATGCATGTTTTGTAGCTAAAGATGAACACGATGCATGGTTATGGCATAGGAAACTATGACATGCTAGCATAAGTGTCTTAGAGAAATTGGTTTCCCAAAATCTAGTTAGAGGTTTAACCAAGATAAAGTTCTCATTAGATAAAATTTGTGATGCATGTGCCAAGGGTAAACATAAAAGAACTTTATTTAAACCTATTAATGATGTTTCAACTAGTGGGGTACTACAATTGATCCATATGGATCTCTTTGGTTAGGACAATTAGCTTGGGTGGAAAATTATATGCTTTTGTGCTTGTTGATGATTTCTCTAGATACACTTGGGTTCTCTTTTTAAGTACTAAAGATGAGGCTTTAGAAAAATTCATCATATTTTCAAAAATCACTCAAAATGACATTGGTCAAAATATTCCCATATTAGAAGTGAGCATGGAACCGAATTTCAAAATCTATGTTTTGATGATTTTTGTAATGAAAATGGTATAAGCCATAATTTTTCCACACCTTGCACTCCTCAACAAAATGGGGTAGTTGAGAGGAAAAATCGAACTTTAGAAGAAATGTCTAGAACCATGCTTTGTGAAAACAATTTACCTAAGTATTTTTGGGTGGAAGCCACAAACACTTCTTGCTATGTTATAAAAAGAGTAATCATTAGGCCACTTTTAAAGAAAACTCACTATGAGATTTTAAAATCTGAAAAGCCTAACATTAGTTATTTCATCCTTTTGAATGTAAGTATTTTATTTTAAACAATGGAAAAGATAATTTTGGTAAATTTGATGCAAAAAGTGATGAAGCTATTTTCTTAGGATATTCTTCAAATTCTAAAGCTTATCGAGTCTTTAACAAAAGAACCTTAGTTGTATAAAAGTCAATTCATATGGTTTTCGATGATAACCTCCTTCCGAGGAAGGATTCTTGTCATGATGATGATGTAGAAATCATTCAAGCTAATGATGGTGGACAATCATCAAAGATGGATGAGGTTCCAACCAAAGAGGAAAAAGCACAAGATCCTCTCATAGAAGCTTTGAAGAACGTGAACCTTGGCGAAAAGGAGGTGAGCTACCCAAGAGAACTCAACTATGTCAAAGATGGTGAAATCTTGGGTGATCCATCCAAGGAGTAACCACTAGATCCTCTCTTAAACTTATGAATAATATTGCATGTAACTCATGCATAGAGCCTAAAAAATCAAAGAAGCATTAAATGATGAATTTTGGATATTGGCTATGCAAGAGGAATTAAATCAATTTGAGAGGAGTAATGTTTGGACATTAGTTGATAGACCTAGTAATAAGTCTACTATAGGAACTAAATGGGTTTTCAGAAACAAACTAGATGAGAGTGGTAACATAATGAGAAACAAGGCTTGGCGTGTTGCTCAAGATTACACTCAAGAAGAGGGAATTGATTTTGATTAGACCTATGCACCCGTAGCTAGGATGGAAGCAATTAGGATGCTTCTTGCATTTGCATGCTTTAATGAATTCAAGCTTTTTCAAATGGATGTCAAAAGTGCCTTTTTAAATGGTTTTATAAATGAAGAAGTGTATGTAGAACAACCACACGGTTTTGAAGATCCAAACTTTCCAAACCATGTTTTTAAACTAACAAAAGTTTTATATGGTTTGAAACATGCTCCTAGAGCTTGGTATGAAAGACTTTCAAAAATTTTAGTTGAAAATGGTTTTGAAAAAGAGAAGGTGGACACTACATTTTTTTATTAAAAGAAATGACAATGACATATTAATAGTTCAAATTTACGTTTATGACATTATATTTGGTTCTACTAATGAGTTTTATTGCCAGGAATTTTTTAAGCTAATGCAAGGTGAATTTGAGATGAATATGATGAGGGAGCTCTCATTCTTCTTGGGACTCCAAATTAAGCAAAGGAAGGATGACATCTTCATCAATCAAGTTAAATACATCAATGATATGCTTAAGAAGTTTGACTTGGAGAATGTGAAGCCTCAAGCCACTCCTATGAGCTCACCAATTAAGCTTGACAATGATGAAGGAGGTAAGTATGTTGATTTTAAGCTTTATCATTCCATGATTGAATCTTTGCTTTACCTTACCGCAAGTAGACTCGATATCATGTTTAGTGTTTTCTTGTGTACTAGATTTCAAGCTAGTCCTAGAGAATCTCACCTTATAGCCATTAAGAGAATCTTTAGATACCTTAGAGATACACCTTGTTTAGGTGTTTGGTATCCAAGAGACTCATCCTTTGACCTTCATGCCTTCTCCGATGCAGATTATGGGGGATGTAAAGTAGATAGAAAAAGTACCTCTGGGACATGTCAATTCCTAGGTAGTATGCTCATATTTTGGTTCTCTAAAAAACAAAATAGTGTAGCCTTATCTACCACCGAAGCGAAATACATATCGGTCGGGAGTTTTGTGCTCAAGTCCTTTGAATGAAGCTACAACTCTTAGATTATGGAGTTGATGTAGGTACCATACCCCTTAAGTGTGACAAGACTAGTGCAATATGTCTCACTAAGAATCTCATCCAACATTCTAGAACTAAACACATAGAAATAAGACATCATTTCATTAGGGACAATGTCTTAAAGAAAGATGTAGTTCTAGAGTATGTTGACACCTTAAACCAATTAGTGGATATCTTTACCAAACCTCTAGAAAAAAGCGTTTTTGGACTCTTAGGAGGGAATTAGGTCTAACTAGCCTATCTTGACCTTTTAGAGCCCTTAAGTGCAAAAATTTGCTTGAATTTTGAATGATAATCATGTTTATGTGATTTTGCTTCTTAATGCATCTATGCTTGTTTCTAGGGGAGTATGTATCAGTTTTAGTTCATATAACATGCTCATATATCATTTACATGCATTTAGGCTCAATCTGTAATCCCCTTAGCCTGGCCTAGACGCTTGACCCGAACTACGAAGATTACACGAGGAAAACCAAAGTCAACCCGAAAGTCAACCTTGATTAACGACCCTTTTTTCTTTTTATCTTTTCTAGATGCTCAATATTAACCTATATGATTAGCAAATTGACTCAGCGAAAGCGGCACAGCGAACGGAACCCGAACATGGACTCAATTGAAAAGAAACATCTTTTAGGGACTAAAATGTAAATTCTCAGATTTATAAGGACTAAACGAGTTTTAATGTCACCAGTCCAAAATTAATCACATAACATGTCATCAGGTCAAATTTCAACTCAAACAGATCATTCAAACTCATTGAATTAAGCAACCAACATTTAGGGACCAAAATGCATTAAACAGAAACCCAAAACAATTCAAAATTCAAACCCAACGGTCAGACGTTTCGATACGGATAGCCCTGTACTGAAATGGTCGTTTCGAAACAGGGTTGACCATTTCGATACCCGGGTGCATTCCGAGACCCGTATCGAAACACTCCTTTCCAGTAGCCAAAACGTTTCGATACACCTTCACCCGTTCCGAAACCTTATGGCCATTTTAGCCCCATGTTCCGAAAAGCAGATTTTGCTGATTTTTCATGCTTTATCACATTCAAATCATTCCCGAGACATGCCACATCATGCATACAACATGGATACATATCAACAATCATCATATCGAGGCATTAGCTTTAGTATGGCAACCAACATGCAAGTAAAGGTACTAAAGGCATGCTCCCTAGTCCACCAACACAATAACAAGCCAAAACCATCATCCATAACCAAAATCAAACCATAAAGGCCAATTACATCTCAAAAGTAACTATCAAACATGCTCAAAGAAAAGGGAAAACATTCACAACCATGCAATAGCATAAACCCCACCCATTGCCTTTTATTACACCGAAACAAACCACATACTTTGCAAGATTAAAAACTTGGATTCCTCTTGCCCACTTGCTGTCTTCAAAGCCTAGTTTCTTGCATTGATGAAACAAAATAGCGTAAGCACAAAGCTTAGTGAGGATCGCTAAATAACATTCATCAATGCATGTCTCATATTTTGCAAAACCAACACTTGCATCCCATGCCATTTATTGAAACATGTCTTCTCAAGACCTCAATACACTTCTTAACCACATGCTCATATGCATCATTTAAAAACAACAAATAACCTTTGCTCATGCTTTAACAAGCATCACGTGCATTCTTGTGTCATACACATAAATATCTCATGCATCCTTGCATCATATACAAGCATCTCATGCTTCACATTATTAATTTACATTATATTGGCTCACAAGTGATAATCCATAAACCATTGCAACACAAGACACAATCGGATACGCGGATTACAAGCGTTGCCCTACATGCTTCATACACAATACCGGACTACACAAGGCTCACACACGAGAGCAACCATCCATCGTTGTGACACCCGTGGTGGAGTATAACGGTACAATCTCAACCCCTCAACACCATTCATAGGTAATTGTATAATTCCACTAACGAGAGCACGAGACACATAATACAAGATCCACACACGGAATTAACAACCACTGTTGTGATCTTAACCTCAATCGTTAGGGTACTTGGATAGAGTATACGGTACAATCACAACCCCTCGACATCCAAGCCGACTTTATTCACGGTGCACCCAATCCTATATCCGGCTAACTATATCCGATTAAAGTAACCAAAAACCATTTTCATCACTTGCCAATATAATCATTTAACCACATTAATCCACTACTTTACAAGGATAACCACAATGCCATCTCCACAAGCATCGCATACTTAATTTCATATGCATTCATCACATGCAAACCAAGGATCACTTACCTAGTGCATCCTTAACACAATGGCATTAAAATCCAGCATTAAACCATGCTTAAACATGCTTAAAGATAGTAAACAAATCCAGACTTACTTCAAGTGTAATTTCATCAAATATAGCACATTACCAAGAGAGAGATTTCCGAGTCACTTACTCTTGAGCTTAGCTATGTGTATCAAACTTACACTAAGCTCCCAAGACCACGCTCAAAGCGTTACAAAGCAGGAAATTGCATTTCCACTCACCGATACGCGAAGCCTTGCTCGCCGACATGAAATTTACTCTTTCGGAGCTTTCAAAATCACCTTGTTTGCTTCCGGATCAAGATCCCATGTTTTCACATCATCAAAACAGAGATCCAAATGCATTAAAATGCCTTCTAACACCAACAATAATTCACAAACTCGTTGCCCACTCAAACTACACCAAAATACCCTTCCAAAACAACCGAAAACTCAATCGATTGCTTCCTAAACCAAGCCCAGCCATCATACATAACTTCCAAACAATTTTCAACATCAAAATACATCTAATAAACATCCTAACTCATCATTATACCTCCAGCAAGCAAGATTCCAGCATCTTACCCCAAAATCTCACTTAAAATTACCAAGAAACTCAAGGATCTCAAGGATTTCGGGATCTATGTTATCAACACATCATTTTAACATATAAATCAACTTAGAGTTCAATTAAAATCATTACAAAACAGAGCTTAACTCATCAAGTCCGAAAATCAAGATTTCATCCACAATTTCACAAGATTTTGATCTCCAATCAAAACTATATTGAAAACTCAATCAAAAATAGTATTTAGAAGCCAAATATCTTGGGAATTTGAATAAAGAAATTTGATTAGAGGTTGAGAACGGGATTTACCTCTAATCCTTGCTTCCTTCAATAGATGACAAGTTTTCCTTGCAAAAATCTTGAAGAATTAAGAAAGATCTCTTGAAAATGATTTAGGAAATGTTGAGAGAGTTTTTGGGAGAAAGAATTCTAGAAAAAGATGAGAGAAAACTTCTAGGCCCGAAACCAGGGCGTTACACAATCTAAGTTGGCATTTTGAACTTAAAACTGCCCAAAATGCATCTTCTGGTAAAGGTGTATCGAAACATGTACATTTGTTTCGATATGGGCTCGATCTAAGTGATTCCAGTAATGAATCGTATCGAAACATGCTCTTCACATTTCGATGCGGGTTCACGGTGTTGTTCCGAAACAAGGTCAACCTGTATCGAAACATGTCACATTTTGAAACGGCTTGATAGTGTTTCGAGACCCCCATTCTGATACACCAAGTGGCGTATCGATACGCGTTCACGCATATTATTTTAAATAGCCTTAAATGAGTATCCAACTTTAATTAAAACACCAACTCTCTTTTTCTCTTAAACCCTAACCAAAAACCCTTATATAAACTCCTCATTCTCTTGATTTTTCACATCAATACCTAAATTTTTTAAGGGTTTTCAATCTACACATCAAGGCTAAAGCTTTGCAAGCAATTTGGTGCATTAATCATCTCTCATTCATCCATTATCCTATATCAAGGTATAAACCATTTTATTTTCTTTTTTCAATTTTCGTTTGATTTTCTTTAATTTTTTACTCAATTTTTGTATAGAATATATACTTATAGTATGAGTTTTGAAGTTTTTGCAAAAATTCTTCAAAACTCAAAAAATTTTAGTTCGAATATAAAAATTATATCGTATACTTTTCTTTACTATTTTTCAAAATTCTTTTCACCAAAAATTTGTTTTATATTTATATATTTTTTTAAACTATTTTGTATAGATTTTTATCAACACCTTGATTATTGGATTGCCCATTGGATTGAATTTGGTTGATTTACAAAAACATGTGTTTTTGTGTCTTGATTTATTTCTAGATTCCGAATATAGGTTCTAGGAAGAGAGTACGAACCAATGAGGCTGGTGGAAGTTCTAACATCGATGACGATTCCACTCGTCCCAACCTCACTCTACTCTACCAAAAGAATCTTCGAAACAAAGACACCCTTACGAACTTCAAGATCTTTCACGATCACGCAATCCGTCGTGAGCGTATTGTCTCTATACCCTTTTTGGATTCCAAACGATTTCAATTTCGCTATCTTGACTTATTGGGGCATTGGAATTTTTACCCTTTTTTAGCTTTCCCGGTATCTTGTACCGTAACATGGTTCTTCTCTTCTATGCCAATGCCTGATGCATCTCCAATGCCGATCATTATTAAGTGATTTCCATTGAGTTCTACCTAATAGGGAAGAAGTTTTGGGATGATCCGGAAACCTTGGTCAATGTTTTCAGGTTTGAAGATGAGAGTATTTCGGATGAGAACTCGTTAGGACATACTCTTGGTGGCTTCGTCCTTCCGGAGGAAAATTCTCTCATATTCGGCAAGTGAACGATTTTTGAATTCGTTGCTTTCGTGAAGGACATCGACCAAATCTTTGTGAAATCATGTTTGCCGAGATGGTACATCTTATTCAAAATCGCAACTCGGATCTTGTCTCATCCTTCACTTCTGGCACCACCTTAAGTTACTTGTTCTCAAAGTTGGGGATCAATTGCTCTCTTGAATTTCCGAAACCTCTCAAGGATCCTATCGGTAAGCGCACACTTCTCCGTTGCAAATTTCATTTCATTGATGGAGAGTGAATTCGTGTCGAGCATCATCCTCAAGTTGCGACCCCCGAACCTCAACCTCAAGTTGCTCCACCAAACAATGAAGCCCTCATGACTTTCCTTACCGAGTAATTCAATGGCTTGTGAACCCACATGGACTCCGGTTTTGCTACTCTTGACACTAGCCTCACTTCCGTGGAGGGACATCCAAAGTGTTGAGAATCGACTCACTTCGGTTGAAACTCAACAAGCCTCAATGGACATGTCTTTTACCGGCTTCTATGGTGAGTGGAGACAATTTCGAATGAGCATCGCCAATGATAAAGATGAAGATGACGATGAGCCTTAGATCTTTGCATTCCATGGATATCATCTAGTTTATGATTTCCCTATTTATGCACCTATCTATGTTTTGCTTTAAGACATATGCTTTGGTTTATGTTTGGATATTATGTTTTAAGTATTAAGTTTGGATATTGTGGAATTATTTTACTTTGGTTAATTATTCTTAGTGAAATTATGTCGCTTTAATTATGCTTTGCCTTGTGCTATATTGCATTATCTCATGATTATTTTCCTTCATTGATTTTGATCTAACAAAAAGGGAGAGAAGGATTAAGCTAAATTTTTCAAAATCTAGCTTCAATTTAGGGTGAGTTTACTTAAAAATTTACTTTGGTTTTATTATATCAAAAAGGGGGAGATTGTAAAACCAATGTTTGATTTTGATATAACAAATAATCTAAGGATTAAATTGCAAAGTAAATAAATCTTTAAGTACTCATAATACTTACATTTGAAAAGTAAAATTTATACTTAAAATGTTTTGAAGTTAAAACTTAAACCCCATAAATTTTCTAAGTGTTTCAAAGCCAAAATACACAAAATTGCTCAGGCGTTTCGAAACACCCCCAAAGTGTTTCGATACGTTTTGCCACTGGAAACGTTCGTTTCGATAGGACTAATCTATTTCGAGACAAGGGTTTCGAAACGGGCTTGTCCGTTTCGATACAACCTTCATCTGGGCTTTTGATTTTTAAGTGTTGTTTTGAAACTGCTCATACCCATCTCGATACAGGGGTTAAGAATTTTCAAAATCGAGCATTAAATGAAATATTCGTTACTTGTCAGAAACAAACTTTTGAAAAAATTGGTAAAGTTTTTCGATATACCCCTTTATTGTTTCGAAACACCAATTTACAGTTTCAAAACGTTTCGATACAGCCTATAGTAGTTTCGATACGACCCTCTTTTTACACTTTATAGTTTCAATCTGTTTCAATACGACCTATAGAGTTAAATTTGTGTGCCCAACTTGTAAAATTATTCATTTTTTATTTATCTTTCAAGTTTGGGGAGTGTTTGTTTGTAATTGGGCAAATTAATAAGTCTATTAAGAGATATATTTCAAATTGTCTTTCTTTCATTGTAATTGTGAGTGAATTTGATTAAGCTTTGAGTAAAAAGCTTAATCGGTTTGTAAGGTTTCCTCTTAATCCGAGAAAAGGGGAAGAATCAATTAGTGGATTGATTGAAAATCTTTAGTGGGAGCTAAGATAGTGGGTGTAGAGCTTGTTAGAAGCTTGAACCACTCTAAATTGTCTTGTCTCATCTTTTTCACTTATTCCTTTCCTCCCTTTAAATTTTTAATTTCCAATTCACCCCCTCTTGGCCATTTGCAATTGTGTGATCAACTCAACAAAATCCTCATCCCTAAAAGTTAAACAAAATTTACTATTTTACTAACCAAAATATATGGTCAATTTTAATTTACATGTCATATACTCAATACACTTAAACATATGGTTGAAGGGGAACAAGGTTTTTGTGTAAAATGAAGTGAAGAAATAGAGAGATAAATAAATTATATAACTAAAAAAAATGATAAATTACTAGAGAGGTCACCAAAACTTAATAAGGTTTAAACAAAAGACACAAATATATTGATAATATGATAGGTAGGTATACATGCAAATAAGAGTTAATTTTATATATTTGAAAAATTTTGTAAAATATCAGTGACCCTTGTAGATATTTTTCGAGGATCCCCACTGTTATTTATACGGTTACGATTTGGTTATCCCCACAGTTCGAATATAGCAATTTCCGTCCCCATCCCTATTTGAGCTCTGGTGATAAAACTTTCTTTGTCATCGCCCCATGGGTGAAGATTTCGGTTATTCCATATCTCGTCGGTTCGGATCCCCACGATTTTCGGATATTCTCCACCCAATTCCCACCCCTATGTTCGGTTGTAAAATTTAAAAATAATTTTTAGAAAATAAAAATAAAAGTAAGTGAAAATTTGAAAACATAGAAAAAAGATGTTTTCACTGTTTTCATTGAAAATGTTTTAAAAAAGTAGAAATAATGAAAATAAAAGTTTTTAAATTTTAACTATGTTTAACACGGGTTCGAATCCATATGGCAATTTTAAAAGTTTGGTGTATTTAAACATATTTTATTTTTTATTATAAATAATATTTTTAATAACTATAATTTAATGAGTAACTGTTTTTTATTTTTATTTTTATTTTGTAAAAATAGATACCAAATAAATTTTCACTTTTTTATTTTGAAAACAACTTTACATTTTTATTAACCATATGTGTTTCTTAGTTTCTGAAAATTTGAAAATAAAAATTATTTAATGAAAATAAAAATAAAAAATATTTTCTAAAACCAAAATTTTAAGTTTAGTTACTTTTTAAACTTAGTCCTAGACTCTTAATTTTTAAGTTTAATTATTTTTAAGTCTTTTTAATTTTAAATTCAGTATAATAAAAAAATTAGTTTAATTATTTTTTAAGATCATATTCATTTCAAATTTAAACGACTTGCCCCTTCATGAGTATACTATTTTCTTTTCATTTCTACTTTCTTTCATTCAATATATTCTTTTAACTCTCTCTATGTGTTCCTAAACACTAAATGCAGAAACCAAAAAATCTCGTCCAATGTTGTTGATTCTTGTCATTCAATGATGATTCAAGTCCAAAATTTCTATATCAACTCTTTTTGTGTACCTCTTGACCAAGAATATGAAGTTGGATTCTCTAAAATATTTTAAAAATCATAAATCTAGCCTCGAAAGTTTATCTTTTCAACATTTCGATCACTTGAATCTAGGGGTGGGAATCGATCCATGGTAGAGGCCACCAGGGCCATAGAGCTGGAGGGCGTTTGCCCGAGTGCACACGTTGTGGGAGACAGCATTCTGGAGAGTGTTGGGGTAACTTCCATGCTTGTTGGAACCGTGGTTCAAGGGACCACTTTAGGAGGGAGTGTCCGCATCAAGCGGCACAAGCACCGAATATTGCTCAGGCTCCTGCGAGGGTCATTGATTATCAGATAGGCCGTGGGCGCGGTTGTGGCTACTTCCAGCCTAGGGCTGATGCACCTAGGGTAGAGGCACAGAGAAACCTTGCTCATGTTGTGGCCGTACAGCCAGAGGTCGGTGGACCGGCTAGGGTCTACACTCAGAGGGAGTCGGGAACGACACAGATGTGATAGTAGGTAATTTTGAGTTACAGTTTATGTCTTTGCTTTCTTTGGTTGATTTGGGTTCTACGCATTCCTACATTTTGAGTGAGCATGCAAAGAAGTTAGATATACCTGTTGAGATCTTAGATGTAGGTATGCATGTGACTAGTTCCTTTGGTGAGACAGTTGTAGTTAGACGAATGTATAGGAGGTGTCCGCTGAAGATTCAGGGTCCTGTGTTTCCCGTTGATATGATGGAGCTTCCGTTCTATGGGTTTGACATTATTCTACGTATGGACTGGTTAGTTGAGCACAGAGCTAGTGTAGACTTTGAGACGAAGAGAATTGCTTTGAAGCTTTCTGATGACTACGAGGTAGTAGTAGTAGGCGAGAACATTAAGTTCTTGTCTAATGTTGTGTCAGCTTTAGAGGCTAATAGGCTGATGGATTCCGGTTGTGGGGCTTTCTTAGCTTATGTGATGAATCCTAATATGAGTGAGGTCAGACCGAAGGACATCAGGACAGTTTGTGATTTTCCGGATGTATTTCCAGAAGAGTTACCAGGTTTGCCTCCTGACAGAGATGTAGAGTTTGTAATTGAGACTGTTTCAAGGTCTGCTCCAGTTTTTATAGCTCTATATCGTATAGCTCCGAAAGAGCTGAAAGAATTGAAGAGTCAGCTTCAAGAGTTGTTAGACTGTGGTTTCATTAGGCCTAGTAGTTCACCTTGGGGTGCTCTTGTGTTGTTTATAAAGAAGAAAGATGACAGCATGCGAATGTGTATTGACTACAGGCAGTTGAATCAGTTGACCGTGAAGAACAAGCATCTGTTACCTTGTATGGATGATCTATTTGATCAGTTGGGGGGTGCTTCGGTGTTCTCAAAGATAGATTTGAGGTCATGGTACTATCAGTTGAAAGTAAAAGAGTGTGATGTTCCGAAGACAGCTTTTAGGACTAGATATGGTCACTATGAGTTCCTTGTGATGTCGTTTGGGCTCAGGAATGCACCTGCAACATTCATGGATATGATGAATAGAGTTTTTAGAGACTATCTAGACCGTTTTGTAGTTGTTTTCATAGATGACATTCTTGTGTACTCAAGATTAGAAGAAGAGCATGATGAGCACTTGAGACTTGTTTACAGAGATTGATGAGCAATTAGTTGTATGCGAAGCTTAGTAAGTGTGAGTTCTGGATTCGAGAAGTGGTGTTTCTTGGCCATGTAGTATCAGCTGAAGGTATATGTGTTAATCCGTCGAAGATTGAGGTTATTGTTGAGTGGAAACAACCTAAGTTCGTGACAGAGATTAGGAGTTTTCTAGGATTAGCCGGTTACTATAGGAAGTTTGTTGATGGTTTCTCTAGAGTAGCTTCTCCTTTGACTAAATTGTTGCAAAAGGGAGTGAAGTTTGAGTGGTCAGATGCGAGACAGAAGGCTTTTGAGTAATTTAAAGAAGCTTTGACAAATGCTCCAGTGTTGGTACAACCAGTTTCAGGTAAAGAATTTGTGATCTATAGTGATGCTTCCTACATAGGTTTAGGGTGTGTCCTAATGCAAGAAAGAAGAGTTGTTGCCTATGCTTCGAGACAGTTGAAGGTACATGAGAAGAACTATCCTACTCACGATATAGAGTTAGCCGTTGTTATGTTTGCGTTGAAGATTTGGCGTCATTACTTGTATGGTGAGAAGTGCATAGTTTACACCGATCATAAGAGCTTGAAGTATTTGATGACTCATAGAGAGTTGAACTTGAGATAGAGAAGATGGCTTGAGCTGTTGAAAGATTATGATTTGACCATAAAGTACCATTCGAGTAAGGCAAATGTAGTAGCCGATGCTTTGAGTAGAAAAGTTGCAGTTGAGTTGCGAGCTATGTTTGCTAGATTGAGTGTATCCAGTGATGGTGGTTTGATCATAGAGTTGCAAGTGAAGCCTTCCTTGATTCAGTTGATTAGAGAGAAGCAATTGTAAGATGTGTCTTTAGTTCCGCATGTTCAGGACATAGCCGAAGGTAGACCGACCGAGTATAGTTTCAGTGGTGAGAATGTGTTGTGTTTCAGAGATAGAGTTGTAGTACCTGAAGATGTTGAGTTGAGACGTCTGATTTTGAGCGAAGCACATTCGAGTCCTTTTTCTATGCATCCGGGTAGTACCAAGATGTACCATGATTTGAAAAATGATTATTTCTGGGTTGGTTTGAAGAAGGATGTAGCCGAGTATGTGAGTCGTTGTATGGTCTGTCAGAGGGTGAAGGCAGAACATCAGGTTCCTTCAAATTTGTTACAGCCTTTGAAGATTCCGGAATGGAAATGAGAGAGAATCACTATGGACTTTGTGTTGAGGTTATCGTTATCTCCTTCGAAGAAGAATTCTATCTGGGTGATAGTGGATAGATTCACTAAGTGTGCTCACTTCTTGGCAGTGAACACTACAGATTCTTTAGATAAGTTGGCAAATTCGTACATTCGCGAGATTGTGAGACTTCATGGAGTTCCGAGGTCTATTGTATCAAACAGAGATCCAAGATTTACTTCGAGGTTCTAGAGTTGTTTGCATAGTGCTCTAGGTAGCCGTTTGCATTTCAGTACTTCTTATCATCCTCAGTCAGATGGACAGTCAGAGCGAGTGATACAAATTTTAGAGGATATGCTCCGTTGTTGTGTGATTGACTTCCAGGGTTCTTGGAAGAAGCATTTGCCCTTATTTGAGTTTGCTTACAACAACAGTTACCAGGCTAGTATTCAGATGGCTCCTTATAAGGCTTTGTGTGGTAGACGATGTAGGACTCCGATCTGTTGGGTTGAAACAGGTCAGAGATTGTTACCTATGCCGGATTTGCTTAAGGGGGCTACCGATAAAGTGAAGTTGATCTGTGACCGTTTGAAAGCAGCTTCCGATCGTCAGAAGTCTTATGCAGATTTGAAGAGAAAAGAGGTTGAGTTCTCCGTGGGTGAGAAGGTGTTTCTGAAGGTGTCTCCGTGGAAGAACGTAATGAGATTTGGCCGGAAAGGCAAGTTGAGTCTGAGGTTTATTGGTCCGTATGAGATAGTTGAGCAGATTGGGCCAGTAGCTTACCGTTTGAGATTGCCTTCTGAGTTAGAGAAGATCCATGATGTTTTTCATATGTCGATGCTTAGGAGATATAGATCAGACCCGTCTTATGTTATGCTTGTTGAGGAGATAGAGTTGAATCCGAAATTGTCTTATAATGAAGAACCTGTTGAGATACTTGCTTCTGATAGCAAGGTGTTGCGTGGTAAGACCATATAGTTGGTCAAGGTGTTGTGGAGACATAGAGGTGTGGAAGAGGCCACGTGGGAGAGGAAAGCTGATATGCTTGAGCAGTTTCCGTATATGTTTCCATCAGGTAATTTCGGGGACAAAATTCCTTAAGTGGGGGAGAGTTGTAACACCCGGGTTTGGGGGTCGGGTGAAAACAATATTAAAATAATGTTTCGGGTTCCTGTTTTATAATTAAAATAACAAAATATTATCTTGACCTTGTGATTTCAAAACAAACATTTTATGTTGGACCAAAATTGATTTGAAACTCAAATTCCTTGAATTTTAGAATTAATGAGATTGCCATCTCATTAATGGCAAAACCGTAATTAAATGGACATTCATTTAAAACCCCCTTTTATGTTGAAACAAGCCCTTGTCATCTTCTTCTTCACTTCCCCATTTCTTTTTCCACGACATTGAAGAGCTCTCTCTCCATTTTCACTATTCCATTTCATTCTTTGCTCTTTGTTGGTGATTTTCAAAAGGTAATTGCATTTTTGACTTGGCCTTGTCTTCCTCTTCATTTTGGTACCATTTGTTTTTATTAAAACTATGTATTTTGCATTTTGGGTTTTCAAAGTTTTTGTCAAAAGGTTGAAGCTTTAGTGTCTTTAACCTAAACTATTGATTTATTAGTGTTAGATAAGTTATTTATGAACCATAAGGTCCATCATATGTGAATTTTAAAGTATTTTATAAAGATTCCCGGATTTGGGTTTTAATGGGGTTTTTGAAGGGTTTAAAGGTTAGTTTTGGGTGTGTTTGATGTTGGGAATTGAGGGCTATTGGTTGTATGTTGGTTGAGGGTTGTTTTGGAAGCTTTTAAAAGTGTTAAAAGTGTTTGAAACAAGAGTTTTGGATTGGGTTTGATGGCTGCTCGGGTTTGGAGTTTCGGGGTTGTTCTTGGCTTGAAAATCATGTGTTTTATGCTTGAGTAGTGTTCCGGGTTTGCTACATTGTTGCGTGAACTGATTTGAGATTATTTTGATTGTGTTGAGTTGATTAGAAGCAATAATTTGTGTTGGTGAAGCATCGGGAACAAATCCGGAATCGTTGGAAGCTTGATCGGCTAGTGGGTTGAGCTTGGAATAGTCGGTGAGTGGTTAAATGCTTTTAAATGGTTTTCAAGTGTTGGTTCAAGCATATGGACTAGGTCGGGCTTGGTAGACCCACCTAGAGTTGGGATTAGATTGGTAGTCTAATCTCAAGCTTTAGTTTGAGACTATGGTTGATCTTTATATGTTGTGGATGCCTCATGTTTATTTGTGATTATGGTGTTTATGTATATTGTGTTATACATTTTGTTGAGGCATGGTTTGATGCATTGATATATGCATGTGGTTTGGATTGTGGATTGTGCATGATGTTAATCATGGTGAGTACGTGCTAAGCACGGAAGTGGATATGAAATGATGTTGTGAAAGGTTGTGGATTATGTTTAATATTGGCACTAGTATGCTTGGGTACAATGATCGATCATTAGGATGTTTAGTGTGCACAAATGAGTCAAATGCGCGCGTGGTCTTGGTGATGGTAGTCATCAAGATGGAGTACAGGTTCGCCCGAAAATTCTTCTTGTGTATGTTAGTCGGTGATGAGTGTAATCCCATCGACGATGCGTGAGGATGAGTGGAATCCCCTCCGCGTGAACGGTGATGAGTGTAATCCCACCGTAAGGTAATGGTTGTTGTTGGATGTGAGTTCCAACGTGTTATCCGCGTATTCGAGTCATAGCTAGGTACCAATATGAGATGTTATGTGTACCAATATGATATGAAATGTGATTCATATATGGATTGATATATGTGCTTACCTATGACGTGGTTTTGGACTTGATGAGCATGGCATAATATTGAATATATGTTCATGCATCATGTACATTTTGGCTCATGTGGACCGAAGGTAAGATCATGCATTATACCCTGGTTGTGCTCGTGCTTGGACCCTGCATTGTCGAAGTTGTTTTATTGAGCTTACCCTCACTAAGCTTTATGTTTACGCTCTCTTTTGTTCGACAATGCAGATCCGTAGTTCGTGGGCTGCTAGTGCAAGAAGAGGGCCTCCAAGTGTGCTTTGTGGTGCTATCTTAGCTTTCAAGTATGGACTTTTTAGTTATGAGATGTAATGGTCAAGCAATGGGATATGTAATGTTGAATTGTGCTTTTGATGGATGTTGTTGGTTGTTTAGGAGCATGTTTTGACTCTTTAATATGTGATGTTGGTTTGGCTTGTTGATGCCATGTTTGGATTATATGACATGTTTAAGTTGCTTACCATGAATGTTTTATGTATGGATGTTTAAGGCATGAACCTTTTAAGTGGAATATAGGTCCTCTTTTGGTAAATGCATGAATCCTTTGAATGTATGATTCTTGTTCGTGTTGGTTGTCTCGTATGCTGAGATCTTGGTTGTTAAATGTTGTATGTATGTTTGTATGTGGCTAGAGAAGTCTCAAATTGCATCTAGAGTTGTGTTTTGGAGTCTTTGGCTGCAAATTTGAGTGTTGCAGTGCAGGGCGTATCGATACGCCCAAGGGCTGTATCGATACGGTTCTTCACTTTGGGACTCAAGTTTGGCCTAGCGTACCAATACACGAGGGCGTATCGATACGCCAAATCCTCTTTGGAAATCTGAGTTTTTGACGAGATTTTGGCGTACCGGTACGGGTCTAGGGTGTATCGATGCGGTCTTGTATCGTTAACCGTGAGAAGTTGACCAATCAGGGCGTATCGGTACGGTCAACCTGTGTACCGATACGGTCTCCCTGGTTTGACCTTGGGTTGTTGACCTAGTCAAGGCGTATCGATACCCTCTCTTAGTGTATCAATACGACCTGCTGTTAAGTTTAAAATGGGCTGTTTTAATTATGTGTTTGATGATTCGCCTCGCTTGTTTCTTCCGCTATTGCTTTTCCTCTCATAGGATTTAATATCTCATCTAGAAAAGATAATATAAATGAAAAGTTTTCCTTGGGTCGGTAACCGAAGTGGTGCCTTAATGGGTTTCGCCTCGGTTATTCCCCGGTGTGACCCGCTCAGATCGATCAAGCATCCGGACCGGGACGAGGGGGTTACAAGAGAGGTAGGTATATAGGTAAATGAGAGTTAATTATAAATTTTAAAAAAAAAATATTCAGATCTTTGAAGATACTTTTCATCCAGAGGGGGTTTTGGACATGTGCGAGGTGAGCGACCGCACAGGGCCCCAAGAAAATAGGTACCCCAAATGAGTTGAATTAAATGTTCATGGGAAAAAACAAAAGATTTTTATTTAACAAATTACAAAAAATAACTTTAAAGAGGACCCCATAATATATTTTTTTTACTATGATAAAAATATATTTTTAAAATAACCTTATATATTATTGACATTATAAATTAAAAGGCGTCGTTTTAATAAGCTGCACGGGGCCATGTAAATCTTTGAACTTCTCTGAGGGGACCCCACAGTTATTTATACGGTTAGAGTTCGGTTATTCCCACGGTTCGAATATAGCAATCCTCGTCACCATTCTCATTTGAGCTTCGGTTATAAAAACTTTCCCGTCACCGTCCTCATGGGTGAAGATTTCGGTTATTCTCCAAGATTTTCGGATACTCTCCACCCAATTCCCACCCCTACTTGAATCGACCCAGATTTAAATTATGTTGCTCTATTCATCTTTTTTTCACTTCTCTATCATTCGGATCTTCCAAATGAAGCCAAGAATCCTTTAAATTTTGAGTTAGATGAGGGCAGACGATGGTGACGAAATAAATTGGTTCACTACGTTCATTTCTTTTTATAATATTTTAACCTATTGTTGTTTTTTAAAAGAGAAAAAATGGGTAAACCTCTTTAGAAACACGAAGCATCAAGAGGAAGTAAAATACTATTGGAAGACGTTAAGACAAGATTCATCAGCAAACATGCTTAGATTGGAGATGAAGCCTGTCCTGAAATCATCTCCTACTATAATACTCAATAATTATTAGCACAGATAGCTTAGGTATGGATTAATGCAAGATTCTCTAATAAAATGAGTTTTCATCTCTTATGAATTATGAAGAGACAAGATTGATTATTGAGGGATTTAATGGGGAGATTGCATGGCTTTAGGAACCCACGAAAGAGGAGGTGGAATCGTCAAAATTAATATGAATAATGTTGAAATTATTTTCATGATATAAGAAATGAGTTTTGACCATAATTGCTGCCTTTACACTACTACCAAACTCAACTCAACTAAACATGGTATGGATTATTTCAAGTATCTGCATGGGATGGCCATGGGCATCAGAGGTGGCTAGACCACGTGCAAAATCTAAATTCAATTGACCCCAAAAAAATACTTATAATAATTTATATAAGTTTTCAATTTTGACTCCACACAAATTTAAAAAAAAAGTTTGATCTATCCAAACCCACTAAACGTCCCAAGAATCTCAAATCCTTTTATTTTCTTTCAACATTATTACATTTGTTCTAAATTTCTCATATTCGCTCGCACTCTCGTTAGAGTTTCGCTTAACAGTTAAATATGTACTTAAATTATATCTTTTTTTTCCTAGATAGGTGCATAAACTATATTTTAGGCCAAATAGGTGCCTAATGTTTTCTTCCGTGACCCATTTAAGGTTTTACCGTGACGGACGTTAAATTTTTCCATATCCAATGAAATTCGAACACGTGCATGGTTGATCATTTTTTGAAATTAAAATTCAAAAATTAGAAAAATAAAATAATATTAATTAACCCAGCAATCTTTAATTTCTCTAAAAACACCCAACCCTAACTCTAAATCCCTAAATTCCTCCACTCCGACCACCAATTCAAGCACCACCGGCCACCCTTGTCTTCATCGAACCCCCACTACCGAAAGCCCCATCATCTCGTCGTCAAAAACCGACGAATGAACCATCGATGAACACCCAACAATGGAGAAAAAACAGGTCGATTGAGTTCCCACCGACTGGTAGAGGATGGCAGATGTCGAACGGTGAGGTACACGACGTTTTGGGCGGTGAATGGTGAACCACCAACTTGTGGGGATGTCGAACGGTGAGGGAGATGTGATTTGGGGGTTTGATTAAAAGAAATTAAAACTTTGAGATTTTTTAAGAAATTCATAAATTAAAAATATAAAAATCAGGCCATGTGTCATGTTCTGATTGGATGACGAATTTATTTTAACAGTTGTTGACATAAAAACCTTAAATGGGTCATAGAAGAAAACGTTAGGTACCTATCTTGAAAAAATGTATAATTTAGATACTTATTTTACTGTTAAACCTTAGAGTTTCTATATAATAAATAGCCGATATTTCAAGTTTTTTAAGTGACTCTTCCTAACTTGGTAATACTTTCCCTTTTCTTTTCAAGCTCTGTTGGGTATTATTTCTAACACTATGAATAGGTGGAAGGATCTATGTTGATTTTCATTATTGATTTTACATAAGATTCATGTCATCTTGATTGAGTAATAATTTTTAAAGTTGTTGATACAAAATCTTGAAAAAGTATGATCGATCTTCTTATAATCTTGAATTTTTTTGAATGTTTGATTAGAAATTTAGCACGTTGTTTAGATATTGTTGTAGCTGGTGTGGTTTTGTTCATCTTGTGTTTGGCAATGCATTTTCATGGCACAAAAAATATAGTTTTATTTCTGTGAAAAAATTACTAGTTGTATGTTAGTTTCATGAAAATTGTGTGTAAGATTTACATGTATTTGTTTTGAAAGTTAAACACGCTAAAAAAATATTGTGGATAGTTGTGAAAAAGGTACGAGCTAATATTGAAAATTATTTAATATACCTTATGGTTAGTATTTTAAATGTTTTGTAATAGTCTTACATTTACTCATACTATGCATTTTTTGTAATATGTATGTCTGTTTTATGGTTTATGTTCGGGGTGCGACGTTACCCCTCCCAACGATGTTGTCTTCACGATTTGAACTCGCATCCTCTCTTTGGGAGTGCAACATGGGCGGATGCACCTTTGTGCATGATAGGTCACTTGACCTACCATTAAAAATAGGATAAACTACATTGGTAATCATTTTAATTTTTAGGATGTATTCATTTTGGTTACTAAAATCAAAAAATTTTCATTACGGTCACTAAATTTTTAATTTACTTTTTTTATGATCAAAGTCATTAACCCCGTTAAGAAATGTTGATGTGTGCCACGTTAAAGTCTTCTTCCCAAAAATAACTATAATTTCCAAATTTACAGTTATTGTCAAGACTAAAACTTCAATTAACGGAACGATCGTCAATCAATCCCAACGGTGGGAAAATTTTATTTTGCCAAAAGTTTAACATAGCTTAGTTTCAAGTTGATCTCAAGATTAGCATTGGTGAATCAGAACTAAAAAATCTCAATTAAAATTAAAAATTAACATTTTGATCTTTCATTGTTAACCATCAAATCAACTTGAAATCAAACTATATTAACTTTTTTGCCAAACGAATCCTTCCTACTGTTAGGACTTGGGATTGATCGGTGATGTCTTCGTTCATCGAAATTTTGGCCTTGATGACGGTTGTACATTTGAAAATTAGGGTTCTTTTGTGCAAAAAGACTTCAATGTGTCACGTCAGCATTTTCTAATAGTAGTCGACATAATGAAATCGAATTAAAAGTTTACTGACTGTAATGAAAGATTTTCGATTTCATTGTCCAAAGTGAAAGTGTCTTAAACGTTCAGTGACTACCGGTGTAGTTTACCCTAAAAATATTAAGTATTTTTTGTTTAAATGAAAACTCAACCCTTAAATTATTTTAATTTTTTTGAGCTCGTAAACTATTTTTTTAGTCAAAACAAGTATGTAAACTACAACTCTATAACTATTTTAAATATATTTATTAGTCCTCTAAAAAATCTTGGTTAAATACATTGACTTATGTCAAACAATTTAGCTAAAATTTTGGTTTTAAATTTTCAAAATAATTTCAATATGTCTCTGACTACAAACCATGTTTGCTTGCATTGCGGAATTTCGGATCGTTACATGCACAACAACAATTATCCTTTGTCAATACATTATTACAATGGTATAAATTAATTTTAAATTATTATATTGGTCAGTGAACTACCAATATTAAATTTCTAGATCCGCCCTTGGAGTGCAATGTGTCTTACCAATGCACCCAACACTTGTTGGTATACTATACATTTTTTTATTAAATAGAGATATTACACTCTAATACCGAGATTTAAGCTCATACAAGATGAAACAATATGAGCATCCTTATCCACTAGTTCAATTAGTGAATCTCAATTATGTTATACATTAATTCATCAAATATGTAACCCCCTCATCTCGGTCTGGATGACTGACCGGTCCGTGCAGGTCACACGGGGAAAACCGAAGTGAAACCCGTTAAGACTCCCCTTCGGTTACCAACCCTAGAAAATTTTCTTCAACTATCTTGTCTAGATGAATCATTAAATCCTATGTGTGAAACAACAGCGGATAACAAGACAAGACTTTGTAGACGAAACGTAAGTTAATTTAAATTTATCATGTATTCAAGCTAGTCCATTTTCTTACATACGCGCCCAAACCAAACATTAACGACTACAAAGAAGGCTCACAAGAGAGTACACAACAACCTGGGCCCAAGCCCAACACTTGAGGACCTCCAAAGATGCCAAAAGCCCAAATTACAAGCATGTGTTTCGAAACAGGCTTGCCCGTTTCGATACACGGGCCCCAGTTTAAAAAAGCCAAACTACCCGTACCGATATGGCCCACCCCGTTTCGGTACAGGGTCCTTTTTCGCCAAGATGTTCCGAAACACGTTCCGAAATAAGCTCTCATAGTAGCCAAAACGTTTCGGTACACATATCGGAACAGGGGTTCACAGTAGCCAAACCGTACCGGAACGCGTTCCGATACGGGTGTCCCTAGAATCACACCCGTTCCGAAAAAACCACACTCGTTCCGAAAAAACCCTAATTCGAAAGCTTAATTCCATTTAATTAGAGTTGGTGCAATAATTGCCCACTTAAAGGAAATTTAAAGACTAAATTGAATAGTTTTCTTAATCATAAACTCAATTGCTTTCTAAGAATAAAATTAATAAATTAAATTCAACGGATTAAATTCTAGGACGAAAATGTGGGTGTTACATCGTATCACCCACAGTCAGATGGTCAGTCAGAGAGAGTTATCAGGTGTTAGAGGACATGTTAAGATGTTGCATCATCGACTTTCAAGGTTCATGGGAGAAGCACCTACCGCTAGTAGAGTTCGCGTACAATAACAGTTATCAGGCTAGTATTCAGATGGCACCGTATGAAGCTTTGTATGGTAGGAAACATAGAACACCTATTTTTTGGGTCGAGGCCGGACAGAAACTTGTACCCATGCCCGACTTGCTTAAGGGCAACACTGAGAAGGTAAAACTAATTTGTGATCGCTTGAAGGCAGCTTTAGACCAACAGAAATCGTATGCAGATTTGAATAGAAAAGAGATTGAGTATGCTATTGGCGACAAAGTGTTCTTGGAGGTTTCCTCGTGGAAAAAGGTAATGAGGTTTGGTAGGAAGGGAAAGTTAAGTCTGAGATTCATTGGTCCTTACGAGGTAGTTGAAAGGATTGGTCTTGTTGCATATAGGTTGAGATTGCCATCCAAGCTTGAGAAGATTCATGATGTGTTCCATGTTTCGATGCTCCGAAAGTATAAATTAGATTCCTCTCATGTTATGCCAGTGGAAGAGATTGAATTGAACCCGGATTTGTCGTATAATGAAGAACTAGTCGAGATTCTAGCTACCAATAGCAAGGTACTGCGGGGTAGGACCATGGAGTTGGTGAAGGTTTTGTGAATACATCAAGGTGTGGAAGAAGCCACTTGGGAGAGAAAAGTGAACATGGAAGAGCTGTTTCCGTACCTTTTTCCATCAGGTAAATTTCGAGGACGAAATTCCTTAAATGGGGGAGAGTTGTAATGCCTCGAGTTTAGGGTTTGGGAGTTCAGACCGAGACCCGAGAAAGGTTTGTAAATCGAGTTTTGGGGTTCAGGTTATCTTTAAATGAAAACGTTTTCATAAAGGAGTTTTAGACTAAATTGGATTTTTAAGAAATAAATGGTAATAATAATATTAAAGCAAAATAATGGATTTTTGTTAAAAAGGGGTTTTTAGGATAAAGGAGAAATAAAATATTATATTTCAAACAAAAAGAGGATATCCACTTTCTTCTCCCATTTCCATCTCTTTTTCAGGTCAAATTTTCTCAAAGCCAAGCCACCATCCATTTTCACCAATCTCAACCATTTTCAAGGTTTCAAAGAGGTTAACAACATGGTTTTCTCTCTTCTCTTCATTTAAATCTTGCTTATAGCATTTTCTTTCCAAGAACTTGGTGATTTCTCAAGTTCTCTCATTTTGGGTAAAATGGGTTTTTGAAGGGTTTAAGCAATTTAGTGAAAATAGTGGTTTGGGTGAGTTTCAAATCATGTTTTGAGTATAATATAAGGTTAAGATGGTGGGTTTATCAAGAAATCCTAAAATGAAATAAATGGGTAAATTTTGAGTAGGGGAAATGGGTTTTTGGGTTGATTGTGGTTAGAAATGATTCCTAAGGGGTTTGTGGATGTGTGTTGAAGATTTTGAAGCTTTTGGGTGTGTTTGGATGTTAAATTGATGAAGTTGTGGTTGAATTTTGGTTAGAGTGGAAATGTGATTGATTTTGAATAGTTTCGGGTAGGAATCGGAAATGGTTGTTGTTGAATTGAGATAGAGTTTATTTCAGTGGGTTTGATTGTTGAAAAGTATGTTAACTCTTTGTTTTGATTTGGGTAGAAGCAACGGATAGAGATTTAGGTACTTCGGACGCGGCACTCAGTGTTTCGGCTATCGTTTGGGTTCTACCGATGAGTGGAAATGATTTTGAGAGTTTAGGTTGAGCTTGAAAGGCCAACCTAAGCTCGAGAGTAAGTATTTAAAGTTTACGTTTTACTTTTCCATAATTTTATATTTCAATCTTGTTATGCATTGTTGATATGAGATGAATGTGTGTATTTGATTATTGAGTGTGGTATTGTTATGTTTGTTTATATGATGTTGAGTATTGGCAAATATGAGGGTCTTACCAGGTATAATTGGTCGACCATATGATTAGAGTGCACTTGTAAAATTCGCGTGTGGCCCTAGTGATGTAAGATGCCATTAGGGAGGAGTACGATGATGTAAGATGCCACCAGAAGCTTTATTGTTAGACCTCGGTGATGTAAGATGACATCATGAGTCTTGTTGTTCTTATAGATTTGGTGATGTAAGATGTCATCGAGTCCAATCCGCGTATCCGAGTAATGTAATCATAGTTGCCATTATACTCTTGTGTTGAAAGGTTGATTGTTATCTTGGTAGATGTTGAGAGTCATGTCATGATGTTATATGTTGTTGCATTACTTGATGTAAGATGCCAAGCACATGTTAGATTGTTGATAATCTTATTGTTGGAAATCATGCTTGTGGTTTTATTTTCAACTCTTAAATGATTTTGTTAAAACTGCATTGGTGTTGTTGTGGTTTTGAGCACCAATCACTAAGCTTTTATGCTTACGCACTCCTTTCCCAACAATGTAGATCGTTAGCGATCCGGGAAGCAAAGGAAGGCGGGGGAAAGGCTTCGGTGATCATAGCTTAAGCTCAAGTATGGATTTTAAGTTGTAATAATGATTTAGCAATGGGAATACTTGTTTTTGTGGGTAGGGAGGTGGTTGTAAACTTCCATGTGTTTGACCATGTTGCTATATGTTTTATATATTGAAACCATGCTATGTTGAGGCTTGCCTTGGCCTTTGGTTAAATGCCTTGTGTTTTGGCTTGTTAGTGTTTTGAGTTAAAGTGTTCCTTATGAGTTTTTGAATTTGAGATCCATGCTTGTGTGTATGCATGTTTGAAACATATTTTTAGGGTGTTTTGCCTCTAGAATGTTTGCTTGATATGTTGCCATGTGGTTTGTAATCTTTCGGGGTAAGTTTGGGAATGTTTGGGGATGCCAAAATGTATTTCCGTGCCAATATGTCCCCAGGCAATTCGAAACACTTGGTATGGTTTCGGAACGACAAGGTTTTTGGGGCACCCGTATAGGAACAGGGTTGTGTCGTTTCGACACGTTTTGCCTCTGAAAACTTCTGTTTCGAAACTAAGAGAAGTCGTTTCGGAACGGCCTACTTTTGCTTTTTGCTGAGAGCCCGCATTTCGAAACAGGCAACCCCTGTTTCGAAACACAGGCAGTTAAAGTGGTTAAAATGCATCTTTGAAGGTTCCCAAATGTTATGTTTCAGTCCTTAATGTTTGTATGCTTCCTAAGTGAGTTTAAATGTCTCGTTTGTGTTAGTCTTGCCTCGTGTGCTTGAAATATGACTAACAAACTATTCGGTAAGGTTTAAATTACCCTTTTACCCCTGTTTTTGGTGTGTTTTTGTAAAATAGTCCTTCGTGACTGTTTGGCTCCAATTGGACATTCGATTGATGACCGATTGAGACGTTGTTCTTTCGTTGTAACCCTTAACACCATAGGACCGTTAAATTGCATTTAGACAAGATAAATTTTAATCTAGGGAGTTATAGTTTCAAATTATATTTTTATTTTAAGTTTCTTAATATTTTTACTCCAAAACTAAATTTAAATCTCTAAATTCTTTTTATGTTTGTATTATATGCTTTTAAGTTTTAAGTTTAAATTTTTTTTAATTTTTTTTTGTTTAATACGTGATTTTTTTTAATTTTATAATAAAAAAACTAAGCGGGTACCCGAGTGTAACGGGCCAGAACATGGGTCGGGAAAAGAGGTACCCGGATGAAATGGGTACCCGAAACCTGGGTACCTTACAATGAACAACCCTACATTTAAGTGAGCTTATTTAACTGGTTAAACCTCTAAAAATGATTCAAACCACTAATTTTGACTCAAAATTTATTTACCAAAAAGTGACAGTGTAAATCTTTTAAATTTTTGTATTATATAAGTGAATCGTGCCTTATAATGTTATGTATATTATGAAAATCCATTATATGTTTAATTTCTTTTATCATTATTTCATTAACTTCCCCAAATACTCCTAAGAATCTAAAAATAATAATGCAATGATCGACAAGAGAGAAAGCGGACTTTTAAAAAAATTATTGATAAATTCTAATTTTAATTTTAATTTTTTTTAGAGTGGAGAAAAAGGGATTTAAGAGAAAAAAATATTTTTAGTGGGTCTATAACCCTAACTTGAAGGGAAAAAATGAGAAAACGTGAGCTTCTAAATATTATACTATACATTAATCATGTAAACCACATAAATCTAAGTCCCACGTGCGACAATTAAGCCAAAAGAAAACCTTATGGTTCATGAAATGAAAATAAATAAAATATCTTGATAAATTTAGCTCACAATGTTTATATTTTTAAATTCACCCTTATTTTTAAACCTACTTTTGAACTTCTATGTTCCTAAAAAAAGTCAAATAATTTTTTTTTATTAAAACATTAGGTTTTTAATGATTTTGGCATGTAAACTCCATGTGTGCAATTCATTTAGACATAACACTATTTATTTTAAATATTTACAAATTATTTGAATTTTATAAAAATATTTTCAAAACGCAAAAATTATAAAAATAAAATAAAAATATCAGTATTAAGTAATTTGTGGAGTACCATGCTCCATGAGAGCACTAGGGATGTTTAAAATTATTTGACTCGTAGACCAGTTAACCTGATATAAAATAAATAGATATTTTTTTCTTTTCAAAAAAAAATATGAGTCGAGCATCCTGTTAAATTTTTCCGGAGTCACGGGTCTGGTATGTGCCTCAATTTTAAATTATAAGAGTGCCCCCCACCCGTTTATCTTTTATTTTTATTTTTATTTTTAAATTATTAAGGTTTTTAGTTAAAAATTAAAACATCTCATTCCTGGATATTTTACACTAATTTTTTAATCTCGTTCTCAAGTATCTCATGTAGATAATAATACGTGGTTTTATATTTTATCTTTAGTTGTGTGTTTTTTACTTTTTAAATTTTATCTTTTGATTATGTAATTTGGATTTAAATATTATGTTTGAATTATGTCATTATGTGATTTTGACTTTTAAATTTTGATTTTATTATTTCGAATTACTTTAAATTTTATGATTTGTAAAAATATATATATAAATCTAATTTGGATACTCTGTTACCCGAAATTACGGGTACCATGTTATTGATGGTACTCAACTTATAGGTACCCGATGTTAACGAATTGTGTAATGGACTAACATTCTAATACCCAAAAATTGACGTACCTGAATCTTCGGGAACCCGAAATTACGAGTACCCGATTATGAAACCGTAGCGAGTACCCATACTAAAGTCATTAAGTTTTAACATTTGAGTAGGAAATTCTAAATAAAAAGTAGTGATTCTATTTTTATTTTTTTTGAAATGTCGATGGTTGAATTTAATTTTTTTAATTTAAAAGAGTATAAATATTTAAAAATAAATTACTAATTATATTAGAATAAGCATTGCCGATACAGATTCGTATCTCATAACTGACGTAAATAATCACATGCCGTTAAGTAAGCCAGATATTCATTTGCAAAAGTCAACAAATTAAATATATTAACAACATGCTATTTTTTTCAAATTGCAAATATAATATATGCACATCAAATCATCATCACGCTTCATGTAACAATTAATATTAAATATCCAATTTAGCATTTAAATAATTATACTGATTATTATCAAATTATAAATATTGTACGATTTATACTGGTGGCGTACTATTCATAATTTTATTTATCAACATTCGGTTTTTAATAATATTAATAGATAAGTAGACGCGGCTTTTGACATCGCTAATGCCCAAAGTCAAAAAGTAATCCATCCAGTTAAAGCCCAATTGATACTGAAAAGTAAGTAATTTGTGTATTTAGGATTGGACATTCGATTGAGTCGAGTCAAAAAGATTTTAAGTTATTTGAGTTTACAGGTCATATTTTACGATACAACTTTTTTGAATTTTTTTAATTGAGTTGAGTTTATGAAATTCGAGTCAAATTTTTGAGTTTCTGTACAAATTTAATTGTAGTTATTTACAATGTTATAATACATATTGATTCTAATTTAAACGACTTCCTATGTGATATACATAATATATCATGTAGAATTGACAGACTCGACTTGAACTTGAAAATTGATCAACCAATTACTAAAAAATTCGAGTTATTCGATTTATTTAAATTTCTATTTTATAACTCAAACTTTATTTGAAATTTTTTCGAGTCGAGTCAAAACGAATCGGTTTTTACGTATCGAGACGAGTCAAATAAATTGGTTTTTTCGAGTCGAGGTGAGTTTTCCCACCCCTATGTGTAGTTATATTGTGTTTTTATAGTTTATGTTATATTATATATTTTTTAATCACCAATATTTGAATTGTTGATTGATTAATTCGAATTAAATAGCGTATAGGCTTATTGTAAGAGTAACTTTTCTAATTTAATTTATTCATTCACCACACCAAAATTTAAATTTTGTTTGTTGTTTAATGATCTAACGTACGATTATTTTTTATTTAAATAGGAGACTTCTACCACATGTCTCGTTAAAATAAATAAGCATGCATGTATTTTTTTGCAAATAACGAAGAAGAGTACAAACTATTATTTATATAAATTGTGCAGATTTGAAGTGATTCAATGATGTATCAAGCTGACAAGCTGTTTACAGGTTGGTTCTGTTTACGAGTAATTAGATGCATGAATCTCTACTTTAATAATGAATAATGGCCTTATTAATTTGATTTATAATCATATTAGCAAACATATAATGTCAACAGAAATCTAACCGGCCAAAGTGGTTGTCCAAATGGTAAGCAGCTTAGTATCTTTGTTAAGAGATTCATTTACCAAAATAAAGTGTGAGATGCGGGTCGGTCCAAATTAGTAAGGGAAAAGTAAGAGTCTGCATATCAGATTTCGAATTCGGTCCAAAATTTCATATATCTAGAATTTTTTGAATCGACAAATTAATGATCTGTATACGATCCAAAAAAATCAGATATCTTGTTTTTCAGATATCGAATATTCAAATATTTGAATATTCAAACTTAGGACTTCATTTAATTTTTTTTAATTCAACGGTTCTATTCATGAAATTTTCAAAATTTTCTAATATAACAAGCAATAAATTATTGAATAAAACAAGATTTGTATCCATCAAAAATTTATTTTTTCATATATATAATTAAAAATATTGAATATAACAAGATTAACATCCATAATAAATTTGAATTTTTCAGATATCCGATTTGAATGTCAAATAATTATCCGTATCCGATCTAAAATTTTCGAATATTCCATCCGAATTATCCGAAAAATTAAAAATATATCAAATATTTAAATTTTCAGATTAGATCTACGGATAAACAGATTGAATCCATCAAATCAGATTTTTTTTATAGATCCTTAACATAAAAACCTGAGAACCTGCGGGGGGGAAAAACAAAAACCTAACCAATTAGCCTCATTACAATTGGACAAGATTAATAGGAAAATTTTACAACGTGCGACGAACACCGATGAACACCACTAATGATGAACATCGATAAACACTATTAAATTAATTAATAAAGATTTAAAATTTCAAAGACCCATCATACAATTAATAATTATTTTAAAAATTCAATTAAATTTTTTATATATTAAAATTTTAATTTTTTAATAAGGGTAAACTATATATTTAGTACCTTGCCTATTTCCGTATTTCTATTGAACCCTTATTATTTAAATATTATTTCAATTTGACCCTATTCTTTATAGAAAATAATTTAACCCTTAACCTCAACCTAAAACCCTAAACTATAAAACCTTAAACCCTTAAACTCTTAAACTTATATGGAACCTATATGAAAATAAATATATATTTGATGGAAGAAAAAGTAAGTCAATGTCTTTGATGAAACTCTTCTTCGAGACTACCAAGCAGCCATGACTACCACAGGAGCTGGCCAGGCTCGTGTACTCCAAGTGCAAAACTAAGATGGAAGGCCCCTAACCATGGATATATAAAAATCGATGTTGATGGAGCCTTCCCGAGGAGCTGCAACGATCAGTGTTATTGCCCGAGATGAGCATAGATTGGTTGATTCAAGAATTGAATGCAGTGAATTTGCTTATGTTTTTGACAGATTAAAAACTATCTTTGTTGGATCCAAACATTTTCTCTAATAATGGAAAAGGGGAAAATCCAGCGATTGAATGTAGTGAATGTGCTTATGTTTTTTATTCTTGTGAATGTGCTTGGTTGATTCAAGAATTGAATGCAGTGATTAGGAGTTTTGCAAATTACAGCGGCAGAGGCGATGGGAAGATGAGAGAATTAGGAATAGATGGGGCTAACGTGTGTAGCTGATATGGAAAAAAAGAATCCACGTCTAACAATGACATGGAATAATATAATGACATGCCTTAATTTTATTGGTCGGGACAATATCTTATGTAGTGGGAAGAGTCCATATAGTAATTTCTCATTGGACAAGGTTATAAGATATTTAAATATATATTAATTTTCATATAGGTTTAAGAGTTTAAGGGTTTAAGGTTTAATAGTTTAGGGTTTTAGGTTGAGGGTTAAGGGTTAAATTATTTTCTATAAAGAATAGGGTCAAATTAAAATAATATTTAAATAATGAGGGTTCAATAGAAATACGGAAATAGGCAAGGTACTAAATATATAGTTTACCCTTATTAAAAAATTAAAATTTTAATATATATATAAAATAATTTAATTGAATTTTTTAAAATAATTATTAATTGTATGATGGGTCCTTGAAATTTTAAATCTTTATTAATTAATTTAATAGTGTTCATCGGTGTTCATCATTAGTGGTGTTCATCAATATTCGTCGCACGTGGTAGACTTATCCAGATTAATATATACTTTTGACAAATACAAAAAATTCAGCGTTGAATATTATTTCCAACAACTAATAAAAAGCAGAGTAATTAAGATGGAAAACCTATCTAATTATCATAAGTATTGTTGCAAGGAGGATAACCCAAAAACTGACGAGAGCAATGATACTTGAATAATTTTAAAATTTATGGTCAATATCTATTTTTTATTTTATAATAGGTAAAGGATTAATATTTAAATTTATTTATTTTATTAAGTAAAAAGATAATTATATTTTTAAAATAACTGTTGAGATTCAAACTTATAAAAGATGTAACAACATAAATATTTTTTATCATTCAACAAAGGATGAGTCTACCACGTGCGACGAACACCGTTGAACATCACTAACGCTGAACACATCACTAAATACCATTAAATTGATTAATAAAGATTAAAATTTTCAAGGACTTATCATACAATTAATAATAATTTAAAAAAATCAATTAAATTATTTTCAATATATATTAAATTTTTTATTCTTTTAATAAGGGTAAACTACATATTTAGTAACTCACATATTTTCGTATTTCTATTTTGGTACCCAGATTAATTTTTTTAGCAAAATGGTACCTAACGTTACATATTATTTTTATTTTGGTATCCTGGCTATTAAAAATAAACAGAAATAGTGACGTTGCTTTGTCAAATAACAATTTTAGCCCCTAAAACTTATACAATCTATTAATTTAGTACAAAATATTATCAATTTAAACATCAATTTTAATTTTTGGATTAAAAATGTAAATTTATTCTTTCTTCTTCTTTTTCCATTCGAAGAATGAAAAATTAGTTATCGAACATCTTCTTTGTTACTACAGTTTTCTACAAATTTTCATCGATTATTTTTTATTATTCCTCCAAAAACAATATCAACTTTAATAACAAAAAAAAGCAAAGAATAATTAAAACCTACAAGAGCAAGAAGCGCAAAAAATAATATTTATCGTGTTGTCATAGCTGATTCCCCAATGGTGTTGGATTTCTTCGAAAATAAAATGAAATTTAATCTAATTTAATTTATTTTTTGCTTTTTTCTGCAGTAAAGTTCATTCTTGTAGAAATGGGTCTTTTTGCCAACATGAGGTACTTGAACTTATCATGGAACAAGCTTCAGTTGAGGATACCACCAGAGCTCCAGTTGTTTTCGAACCTGACCGTGCTCAATCTTCGGGGCAATGCTTTCTCTAGTGATGTTCCGCGGAAATATATGTGAATCTGAGAGTTTGGTTATTCTTCAATTTGATGAAAATTTATTGAGCGGGCCAATTCCATATGAGATTGGAAACTGTTCATCAATGTACTCATTGTAAGTTTCATTAATCCATTTTCATTATCATATTCTAAGTTAAGATTTCTTGGACTAATGTTATTCATAATTGTATCTTGTTTTGTGGGACGTTGTCCCACAATAATCTAACCGATTTAATACTAGAATCGATTTCGGAATTGACTGAGCTTAAGATTCTCAAACTCGAGTTCAACGAACTAAGTAGAGAAATACCAAAAGAGCTCAGATTGTTGAAAAACATTCTTGCTATGAATGTACCATACAATCAACTTATAAGCAAGCTCCCAATAGGAGGCATATTTCGTAGCTTGGATCAAAATACTTTGCAGGGAAATTTAGGGTTCTGTTCACCATTGTTGAAAGGACCATGTAAGTTGAATGTGCCGAAACCTTTAGTTATCGATCTGGATGCTTACAATGGTCAAATGGGTGGCCATAAACGGAGAAACGAATCAGTGGTTCTGATGAGATTTCATCATCGTATCTCCCTCAGTGTTTATGCTATTGTTGCGATTTCAACAACTGTTCTGATTGTTACTAGGGGTGATAATTATAAGTCTCTTAAATGTTTCGGTTCGAAGGAGACTCGAGTTTGTGGAGACTGCACTGGAAAGCATGTGTTCGAGTTCAATAAAATCTAGAAGTCCGCCTACAGGAAAGTTCATTTTGTTCGATTCAAAGCTATCAACTCATTGATAATTATAATTGTTATTTTAATGGTATTGTGGTTTAATAACAATAATTACGTAAACAATACGTAACGTGAGGTACTAAATATGTAGTTTACCCTTTTAGAAATTAAAAAATTTAATATATATAAAAAATAATTTAATTATTTTTTAAATAATTATTAATTATATGTTGAGTCTTTAAAAATTTTAATCTTTATTAATTAGTTTAATATTGTTCAACGGTGTTCGTCGCATGTTGTAGAATTATCCAAATAAATATAAAGTAGGTAAGAAGACATTTTGAAAGTAACAATCATCTTGGATGGAGGAGTTATTTTTAGGTGATTGAGCCATTGATGGAAAGAGCTAATTTAATCAAGGCCAGAGGCAGGGGGAGGGTTTGATGTTGGTCAAACCTAATCTTTTATCTGCAATGAAAAGTCAGCTGCACATAAACATCTCAAGTTATTTTTGAAAGGGCACAAAACATTTTCAAGAGCCAAGGTTGCAGAATAGATTTCATGTTAGAATAAAATTCGCAATTGTGAGCACATTGTATAATGTATGATGTTATTATAAATTATAACATAAAATTAAGTGACCAGTTATATTAGACGTGTTGTGATTATTAAAATGTGATAGAAATAATTATCAAAAAAAAAATGTGATAGAAATAAAAGTGTAGGTACCATAAGATGTATTTATATTTCAATGAAGGGTAAAATTATAAATATCTAATAACATTAAGATTTAAGTTTTCAATTTACAGACATAATCATGTACGTTTCTACATTATTCTTGATTATTTAACATGATAGATTTTGGGTTAGATTTCAGTTTGATTCTAACATTTCATACATGGACTCTGAGGGAAAAGAACCTGTTAATACAGTCCTTAGGTTATGAACAAACAAAGATATTAGAATTTAAATTACCATTGCATTGCATTTTTTTTGGATAAATGTTCATTTCATTATCCAAAAGTAGAATTCTGCTACAAAATAAAAACGTGCAGTTCACAGTGTATATCACCTACTCCTGTATATCATATCAACAAATCACAATCTATACAAAGCTGATTATTAACTAAATCTGTTATATTTATGTTTTTATAAGACCTATAATCCCTTGTTCTTGTTTGTATTTATTTCTAAACAATTTTCGAGTTGAAAAACAATTGATTAATATGCTCTTTTCATGGCTTGAACAGAAGTTGCATTACCTTTGTAGGTAGTCTATACGCAACCAAAACAAGTCCCTCATCTTCCAGAATGCTTTAGATTGTTTTCACCAAGCAAGCTTTATTCTATCAGACTAAGCCAGCTTCAGGTTTCAAAGAGCAAATCTAACTCCATTTCACTGTAGCTTCCAGAAATACCAAAAAGTTTCTGCTGCAGTCGTATAAGCAACATTCGGCCTTGGAGACCAGGAATTCATCCTTTCGATCAAAGGCAAGCAGTCCTACTTTGTTTACTAAAGGAAACCCCATATATTTTGTAGGCGGCTGGCCTTTTTTAAACCCACTCACCTCCACAACAGAACCTTCCATACCAGAACTCATTTTTAGAAGGGTTTAGCTTAAGTCGCATACAAAACACAAATTAGTTGAAGATTGGTAAAAGAGAAGAGTGCATAAAGAAATACCTCACTGTCAGAGCCTACTATGTGTCCTGACTTATTCAAGAATGCCGTATATCCATTAGGGCCAGGGGCCTTGTCATCCTCCCGCCCAAATATTGCCACCAAAGGACGGTGGAGACGATGGTGGACTTGGGAGTTCTGAGTTCGATAGAGGAGATGGAAAATTGGTGGGGAAACATGAGGAATGAGAGAAGAGTTGCAGAGGAAGAAAATTAGTATGCGTTTGACTCTATAGAGTATAGGCCATGAAAAATAGAAAATGTTGAAGAAAACTTGTTTGGTTGTAAAAATTGAAAATGAGTGAAATGTTTTAAAGGCCTAGGCTCGCTCCATCTCTTGCAGTTCCCATCAGCAGAGAGGTCGGACTAAAGTGCATTTTACACACCTAAGGTAGTAGAGAGACTGCCATCTAAGCAAAGTAATCGCATTTTCCCAGCATTAAATTATCTCTCTCCTCCCTTATATCCAACTAATACATTACATACAAAAACAGAAACAGAAACAGAAACCTTGATCTACCACCTAACACAGATTTTGATTGCAGGCCGTTATATCACCATACTTTAGCAGCAATCACGCAGCCCCCTGTTATCACAAACGAAATCTCTGATTCCAAATATATAGTAAATGATGAGGCTAAGGACGGAACACAACAATAGGATTTAAATGTATGCACTACAACAAAGGTCAGACTGCTGTGCTGCTCAATGTAATTGCAGAAACAATTCTCACCAAACAAAATCAAACAAGACTTCCAGCTGAGTTCTGCCACAAACACAGCCTCCTTCAAAGCTTCTCATGCTCCTACATCTGGTGATTCACTGCAGCATAAACGACAAAAGATAAAAACAAAAACTAAACCTCCATATAAGAAGTTAAGAACCCATCAAAGGTTAAGCAAAATTTCAGGTCATGAAGATGCATACCTGCGATATCTCTCATTAATGGGGCTTTCAGCTTCACCACCATATGGACTGTCCCTTCCTTCAGCCACAGAAATTGGGCTGGGACCACAACCATTCTCAGGGCTAGCTCTTTTCCTTCCATATGGGCTATGATTAGGTCCACGACCACTGTCAGAGCTGGGCCTTTCTCTTCTATATGGACTGTGGCAGGGGCTACCATCATTCTCAGCACTATGCTTCTCTCTCCTATAAGGACTATGGCTGGGGCCTCGAACATTCTCAAGGCTAGCCCTCTCTTTCCTGTAAGGACTTTGGCTGGAGCCACGAGCATGGTCAGAACCAGCTCTCTCTCTTTGGTAAGGACTACGCTTGCTTCCCTGACCATACTCGAGGCTAGCTCTCTCTCTCTTATATGGACTATGACTACGGCCACGACCATGATCAGGGCTGCCCCTCTCCTTCCTATGAGGACTACGACTAGCGCCATAGCCATAATCAGGGCTACCCCTTTCTCTTTGGTAGGAACTTGGAGAACGCCTTCTATCACGACCTCTCTCAAGTGACCTATCAGGACTTCTACCAGGGTTATTTCCACTTTGACGCTCATCATCATCTCGAACAGCATATTCCACAGAAATAACGCTATCGATCAACTTCCTGCAAGTAGAACAGAAACCTTGGTTTAAAAATATATATATATATATATATATATATATTATCTTTTTGAAAAATTAACAATAATAGTTGTTTTTTCTTGGAAGGCAAGCTTCTACCTCATATTCGTAGCCTCCAAAGCTCTGGTTGCATCATCCTGTGAATCGTATTGAACAAATGCAAAATTCCTTCTGATCCTTACACTCACAATCTTTCCATATGACTCGAAGCACCTTTCCAGATCCCTAGTCCGAGTATGGTATGGGTCGAAATTGATGACAAATAAAGTCTTCGAAGGCCTTGTATTTGCTGATGATCTTCTTGAACCACCCTCGGGCCTTCTAACCCCACGCTCTTGCTACAACACAATGAAGCCATTTACTAGATGAGAACACAAACATAAAATCAATTTAAATATCTCTGTCAAAACTAACATAGGTAGCATTACCTTTGTCCATTCAACGCGAAGCCTGCGCCCTTTACGACCAAATTCTGTCCTATCAAGTGCTCGGATAGCATCTTCAGCATCTCTCTCATCTTCCATATAGATGAAAGCAAATCCTAAACAACAGAAAAGATAAGACTCATAATGTGTTTTCTGAAGATGAAAGATGATAACTGAGTTCCAAATCCTCCCGCCAAAGGAATCTTAATCAGTTAGCATTACTCTTTGGCAAGAAGATACAAATCACCTAAAATCCTACACTATGACAAAATTTTGGCAAACCTAAAATTTTGACAAGTTCCTTATAATCTATAAACCAAGACCAGTAAAAGTAGTAACAGACCTTGTGTGAAGAACTAGGTGATATCAAGGAACAAGAACCCAAAAGTGGATGTCTCATGGTAGGTCAAAGGGATTAGTGTGCCATCTCCATTTTTTCAGTTGCCTCTGCCATGAGGTAAGCAATGTTTCTATCTCGAAACAAGTCTGAATTTCAGGTCTGGGCAAAAGACATGAGGAATGGAAGGGGAAAATGCCTAAGGAAAATGAGGGGATGTAGTGCTTTGCAAATCAGAGTGACTTTTCTTGAAAGTAAGAAGAGGAAGCTCGTCACAAGTATGAAACAAGTTCTGAAAAGTCCCTCCATTACATCCCAAGAAAATCCTGCGCAAAGAAAATGTTGAGTATGGCGGCTTATTTTTCAAAAAAAAATATTTTTCCCTTTTAACACATTCTGGTCCCCCAGTCAACGAAGGCTGGTTGCTGCTGCTGACCTATGTATTAATAAGAGGTCAAAGTGCTGCACAGCAATCATGATAGGGACTGAGACCTCCATAGATTGAAACTATGATGCAAACACTCCTTGTTGCTGCAGATGATCTTTCTTTCTTATAAAGATACGTGCAAAGACATTGCTCTATGTTTTAGATAATATTAGTATGTGAAACTTGAGGCAATTTAATTTAATCTTGTTTTCTCTAGTTTTTAAACACAAAATCAAGATTATAGTTAAAAATAAAAACAAGAAATGGGGAAGAAAATCTCATAAAAGCCTATTATCACCACAAACAGCTTAAACTATCAAATATGCAAAAAACCAGATAAAACAAAATCTTTGTTCTAGTTGTACATAAAGGTTGCTCATCTTTTGTCCCCTCTGACTTGTCCATATGGTTGCTATTTCAGAAAACGTATCATACAAAAACTTTTGAGAAATATAAGTCCAGCACCAAACAACCAGTTTGGCTCCATAAATATTTATATGGAGTATATTGTATCTGAACCAGAATCAGTACTCAACATCTTTACACCCTACACATCCAACCAAATTTCAGCCATAGCTTGAAAGAAAGAAAGAAAGAGAAGAGAAGAGAAGAGGAAAAGGGAAGGGGCAGTGGAGAATGACACCCACAACTCAAACAAGCAGACTTACCAGACTTCATATCCACTCTTTCGATTCTCCCATATTTTCTGAACAGTCGCTCCAAATCAGACGGTCGTGCATTGTACTCAAAATTTCCACAGAAAATAGGTCTCATGTTGCCTGTGCAGAAGAAGTGACAATTTTTTTCCATGATCATTTCACACAAATATATTTACATGCAAACTTACAAAAGAAATTGCCAGAACTAGTGAGTAACCATCTGATACCAATGCAATCCAACATGTTCAGAAGAGAGACAACATAGTAACATTAACAAACCCTACATCAACACATCTCTTGCAAAGCTATAGAAGACGAATTAAGAGGCAGAACACCAACAAACCGATGAGGCAAAGAGTCTTTCTGACTATGAAATATAGGTAGTCATTTTCAGAAACACACTCCAAAAGATAATGCATTACATATCAGTTGATGGCAGAATAGGAATACAATTAAAAGGTTTTATGTAGAGAAAAAATAATTCAAAGCAGCCAAATTAACCAATTAATACAATTCCAGGTCCTACAGAACTGAAATATAAAATTAAGGTTTTGGTTGTACAATTTCACGCGCTTTTCATTATACAAACTCGTCTTTCAAAACAAGAAGGAAAAAAACAAAAAATAAAATTAGAGCTACACGATCTACACCATGAAAAAGCAAAGTAAAACAACAAAGAGATCTACCACAGAAAATACATATATCACTAGATCTGCACTAAAATTCCTCTTTGATGCTAATTAGGCTACTCGAAAAAGTGAAATAAGAGGGGGAAACAGAGCAGTTAAATTAAAAGATTATAGAACCCTAAATTATCTTCCTTTTCACATAATTTCATGGAAAACTGATCAAACAAATCTGAAAAGTAAAATTAAATAAAATAAAAAAAAAAATGATGATCAGAGTACGGATTTACCTTCTAAAGCTGCGATTTACTTGATTTAAAAAATGATATTTTTGCAAACAGGACCAAAACGAAGAGCTCGTGAGTGAATAACAAACGGGATAATGACTTTGGTGTATCTTCAAGTCCTTAAGGTTTGAGATATTTGTGTAAGTGATCTGAGATATTTTTAGTAAATGGTCTAATTGCTGGTTTGACCCTAATTCTAATTTCATGTACCATTTAAAACTAGGGTAAACTACTGCAGAAGTCACTTATGTTTATATTAAGTACAAAGTTGGTCACCGAATTTAAAAAACGATCTGTAAGGTCACTTACGTTTTCGGGGTGTAAAGAGTTGGTCACTTTGCCGTTTAGAGCCGTTAAGAGTTAAAGGGTAGCTGATGTGGATCTTGACAAAATTTAGGTTAATTCCACTTGTATTTTCACGTGGATAAAGCATAAAAAAGTCTTTAAAAGGCTCCTTCACCCTTAATAGAAGCTCTATTTCTTTAACCCTAAAATTTTTTTTCTAAAAAATTAAAGTGAAGAAGAGGAAGAAGAAGAAGAAGATGGAAGCAAAGAATGAAGTACCCAGTTACCGTTGTAGACTACCAGCCGATCTAGTCACTGCTTGGACAGATGAAAACTCGGGTAGAAGATTTTTTGGGTGTGAAAATTATGGGAATGGGAGGGGCTGTGGATTTTTTCTTTGGTACGATGCTCCAGTTAATCCACGCGTAAAAATAATAATTTCTGGGCTCTTAAAAAAGTGAAAAAAATAGAGAGGGCAAGGTTCTTTGAACGGCTATGTTAGTTTTGTGTATTGGTGATGTCTGTGATGATTGTGTTGATTTTGAAGTAATGTATGATGACTGGATTGATGTGTTTCGGTTAGGTGTGTGTTTACTGCATGAAAGAAATCATTAGCATGATGGTTGTTTGGGTTTTGAGGTAATGTAATGTTTGGTGAAGTATTGTTAGGGTTCATGGAGGTTGGTTATTTTGTATTCTTATCTTGGTTTGTTTAATGTAAGTGAAGGCAATAGTTTGATGTAATGCAATGTTTTGTTCTATGAAATTTAAAGTATTTTCTATTAAGTTGTGCAATAAAAGTTGTGACCAGTAAAGTGGAGCAAATAAGAAACCAATACTTTGTTTTCCATTCCATTGTAATCAATGTGTAAATAAATAATGTTTGTAAGCTGATAAACCATAAAATCAGCTACAAAAAATAATGTTTGTAAGCTGATAAACACTAAAATTAGCTACAAAAGAATGACCTATGTCAACAGTGAGCTAGAGTATTCCCTGCACATTCACAAAATCAGCCACAAAAAGACCTTCCTAACTAATTCACCACAATTCACAAAATAAATGCCATTGAAATGGACATCACAAAAAGAGTCATAGGCTATTCACAAAATGCAGTGAGCTTCAGTTCTGCAGCTTCACTTCCTAGTTGAAGCTTGTGATTCTTGATTTGGAGGGTTGGAGACAGTTGATTGTTGACTTGAAAGCATATTAGGCATCCATCTAACTGTAGTTGGTGGAGCCAAAGATCTTCTTGTAGGTAATTTTTGCCTTCGAGGTTGCTGGTAGGATGATGGATGGTTTCCAGGTTGCTGGTGCTGGTTGGATGGAGTGGGTCTTCTTATAGGCTGGTTTGCACCAACCTCTCCTCTACATGTCCTTCTGTTGTGATCAGTCTTACCACACTTGGTACAATTGCCCTGTTGCCCCTTCTTACGCAGCTTAGGATTGTTAACTTCATCATCTTCCTTTTTTTCTTTTTTAGATGGCCTTCCTGGTGGCCTCCTAAAGTTGGGGGCAATATTGGTTCCATGTCAGAGACTGGAACCCACTGTTCAGGGTCTGTTCAAAAAATAAACAAATTATAATTAATTGAAAACCATGTTAGAGTAAACTGTGAAAAAAATAGTTGAAAAGAAATTAATTAGTTACAAAAGTTACCTTTAACAGGTGAAATCATGTTGGAGTAAATGGGAATTTGAGTGCTTTTCTTGTAGCACTCATTTACATAACTTTCAATGCATCCATTGGTTTCTTGAATGGCTGAGACTGCATGGACACAAGGGATGCCAGTGAGGTCCCATTTTCTGCAAGAACAGGTATGCTGCACAAGATCCACAACATGCTGGTGTCCAAGACCAGCATGCACTTGATACCTTTCTCCACCAGCACGTATGGCCCATCACCTAAAAATAATATAATTAGTAAAAATTTAAGTTAGAAAATAAAGTCAGTAAACGGTTAGAAGAAAACTTGTATGCTTGTTGGATAATGAGGTCCATTTTTTTTGAATTTTGTAACACAGTGGACCTGGCCACTTTTCTGCCTCCTCCTTTTTGCTAACAATCTTTTTCATGATTTTGGCTCTAATAACCTCCATCATTGTCAAGATAGGCTTATCTCGAGCCTCCAAAATTGACGACATAAGACAAAGAAGATAGTGTTAGAAACTAAGTAAATAAAGTAAATGGTTTAAGGATATCTAATTTAAAAACAAGAATTTTACCTTGTTGAAAGACTCACACAAGTTATTGAGGAGCATATCACATTTGGTCCTAGTATCGAAATGTTATCTGGACCATAGGGAAGGGTTCAACTTATGCATCCAATCATAAGCAGGGCCAGAAAGGGCCTTCAACTACTCCATTGCATCTTCAAACTCTCTCGGGTAAGTAGCTCGAGCAGCCTTCCAAACAGCATCTTTAAGAGCTTTCCCTTTGTGAAGCTCTTTGAAATTGTTATATATATGCCTAACACAATTTCTAACATTTGCATTAGGGAAAAGATTATCCACAGCTTCCACAAGTCCCTACATGAAACAAATGTTAGTTAAAAGTTAAATAATAAGAATAAAATGAAGGATAAGAAAATAGATAAAAGTTAGATGGGTACCTTTTGTTTATCATTCATGAAACAAATGTTAGATGAGTCATTAATCCCCAAGTCAGTTTTGAGTATGTCCAAAAACCAAACCCAAGATGAGTAGTTTTCACTCTCCACTGCTGCATATGCTATAGGGTAGATCTGATCATTTGCATCTATGGTTACTGCTGCTAATAAGTACCCCTGAAAATAGCCTTTTAAGTAGCAACCATCCACACATATAATCTTCCTACATCCTGCCCCGAAATCATCTTTGCATGCTTGCAAACAAACATACATCCTTTGAAATAATTTACTATCTAGATGACAAATAGTAGTTGTTCCAGGGTTTGTAGTCCTTAACTCTAGTAAATATTCATAAATCCCACCATACTGCCCTTTGTAATTCCCTTCAATCATCTGAACTGCCAAATCCCTTACTCTAGTACAAGTAACACGTGACACCCAAGTAACAAATTCATCATATACATCATTTCGAAGGAATTTTACAGGGTAATTAATATCAACCATGAATTTTCTTATATAATACTTTGCCATCCAAGGTAATCTAATATTCCTATTTTTGGTCACCTTATTACACTTATGGGAATCAATTAATGTTTTAATCTTCCAAGTCATATCGGTACTGTCTTTGGAATTTTTTGGTGCTGCCCACAACTTCCATGGACAGTTGCCCTGACACACAACTTGAACCCTCTTCGTATCATTTTTTTGAAGCCTAACTTGGACCCTATTAACCCTCACATAGTGCTCAGTTGCTTCTTTCAAAACATTTCTATCAGAGAAGATTAACCCCTTAACAAATTTAGGGTTCACCATGTCAGTTTCAACATTAAACTCACTAAACCTAGGGCCATTTGAATCAGAATCATTATCACTATAGAGTTCATCAGAGTGATCACTATCAGAATCAACATCATGATTAAAACTAACTCCATTAGGTCCAAATCTATCCATTTGTCTTTGAACTTTAATTCCTATTCTTATATTTTCATGCTGCAGTCCATCATCAAACCCATATTCAGTATCACTAACTTCAAATTCTTCTACATTTTCCTCATCAAGCCCTACTTCATCCTCAACTACTACTTCATCCTCAAGTCCTACTTCATCCTCAACTGCTACATCATCCTCAAGTTCTACTTCATCCTCAAGTCCTACTTCATCCTCAACTACTACTTCATCCTCAAAAAATTGCTCTCCTGAAGATAGACATGGATGTATTTATTCCTAGGTAAGCTATTGACTAATTCCATGCAATCAAAGTCAGTTTTCAATGGCATAATAGATTCAAAATCAGGTACTCTCCAGTGCAAATTGAATGAACCCACTAACTCTAACCTTTCAATCATACCACATAATTCAAACATTGAAAAACTATCACAATCAACATGGTCAAAATATGCTACAATTGCTGAGTTGTATTGCATTGTGCTTGAGAATTTTCCACCATAATGAAAAATACAAGTGCAATGTTCTGAATCAGGAGCTGTAAAGTATACAAATAAATGTCATTAATTTTGGTTCATAATACCATAACCCTACTTAATTATGTAATAGAATTTTAAATAACATTTAAACCCTACTTTATTACTGTTTTGATCTTATTTAGTGTTTAAAACCCTACTTCATTATTGTTTTGATCTTATTTAGTGTTTAAAACCCTACTTCACTATTGTTTTGATCTTATTTAGTGTAACTTAATTATGTAATAGAAGTTTAAAACCCTATTGTTTTACTATTTTTACAGTAAGTACATGAACTTACTTAGTTCATTACTATACATTAATGTTTTGATCTTACTTCATTACTATATATTACTATTTTTATCTTACTTAATTAGTGTTTTTATCTTACTCCATTACTGTTTTGATTTCTTTTTAAAGTATTTTAAAGCTTATATTTTAATTAGTATTTTTATCTTACTCCATTACTGTTTATCATTACTGTTTTTAAAAGTATTTTAAAGTTTATTTAAGTATTGTACATTACTGTTTTTAAAAGTATTTTAAAGCTTATTTAAGTATTGTACATTACTGTCTATCATTACTGTTTTTAAAAGTATTTTAAAGCTTATGTTTTTATAGTAAGTATTGTACACTATTGTATTTGACAGTAAGTACATTAGTGTTTATCTAACTTCATTATTGTACATTAGTGTTTATCTAACTTCATTATTGTACATTAGTGTTTATCTAACTTCATTATTGTACTTTAGTTTTTTTTCAAGTATTTTAAAGCTTATACTTTAAAGTTACTGTTTTTGTCTTTATTTGTACTTTAATTGTACATTAGTGTTTATCTAACTTTGGTGTTTATCTAACTTTAGTATTTATCTAACTTTATTATTCTACTATTTTATTGTGTGTATTTAATGTATAATATTATTGATCCTATTTTAAAGCTTTACTCTATGTTTGTGTTTTTGTCTTTATAAGCTAAGAGATAAAAGTTTGTATTCTTTATGGTTTGTACCCATTTTAACATACAAAAGTCCAAACGTTGGACCACATAAACAATATTCTAATAAACAGTAACTTTAACCACATCAAACAATCACAGTTGCAAACTTTAACAATCTCATAACATGCAAACCACATCAATAAACAATAACATGCAATCTATAAATCATAAACACTAACAAACCATTAACAAAAGTCCAAACATTAACATGCAAAACACAATCTGCAACCTTAAATCAGAAACAATAACAAACCATTAAATAACATAAACAACTAGGGATGGGCACGGGTCGGATAGGGTCGGATTTTTGACCCACCCGAACCTGACCTGAAATTTTAGTCCCTCCACCCGACACCCGACCTGAAATTTTAGTCCCTCCACCCGACACCCGACCCGACCCGGGGTTTAGAGGCCTCTCACCCGACCCGCACCCGACCCAAATATGAGACATAAAACTCGACCCGACATGAATTTTTCTCCAATTATTTTACTCAAAATTTATCCAAAAATTAAAAGCATAAATCTAAACAACCTCCAAATCCATAATTAAAACATGATTCACACAAACAAAATTAAAAAAGCCCAAACATAATAATTAAAATTACAACTTACAAGTCCATAATACAATTAAGTAAGTTCAAACATAAGATAATTAAAATTACAAATCCATAATTAAAAGTAGAAGTCCATAATATAATTAAATAATTTCAAGCACAAATCTTATAAAACTAGACATGAAAATAAACATCATATAAAAAGGCTTCCATTGCATCGACTTCATAATCTTCAATCTTATCTAGTCACTCAAATCCTATAAAAATTATAAATTAATATATATGAACAAGAATATAATAAACAAAACAAATATAAAATTTTTAATTACCTCAATCTCATCTTCCTCGATTTCACCATCTTCACAACAGCTCAATTCATTTGTTTCTAAAATGATATAAATGAAAAATTCTAATAAGAAATGATAAGTAAACATATAAGTAAAAAAAACTAAAATTTTAGGATAAATATATTTGTACCTTCTTCTTCAGCCCACAACCAATTTTGACAACATGCCAAAGCTTCAACAGTTGTTGGATAGAGTCTATTTCGTTGTGCATTCACCAATCTCCCTGCAGTACTAAAAGTAGACTCCGAAGCAACAGTAGAAACCAGTATAGTATAAATATCTCTGACAATAGCTTGTAGTGTAGGAAATTGTGGTCCATTCATCTTCCACCAAGCTAAAATATCAAAATTCAATGTCCTTGGAACAATATCTAATTCCAAGTAACGATCTAACTCGGACTTGACTTTTAATTTCTTTTGCTTCTTCCTTGAAAGATAGGCATCAAAATCACCTGGGTCTCCCAAATCAACCGGAACACTATCTAGTGTTGTATTGTTGAAGCATTGAGGTTCATTATTTGAAGACATCATTTTTCCTTCATACTCGGCAACCAATTCTCGACATAATTGCACGATTTTTTCAACCTCATATTCAGCACTAATTCCATAAATATTCTCAAAATAGTACTCCAGCAATGTTGTCTTGTATCGTGGGTCTAAAAGTGTGCCAACACCTATAACACCATTCACACTACTCCAATACTTCTCAAATTTCAACATCATAGATTGTGTCATACTTGCAATGGTGTTATTAGTATGCATAACCATTCATTCAATGCAGCTCTATTCTTGCAAATTCCAGGAAAATAAAGATTTACTGTTGTATATTTTGTTCCTGAAAAGCCTTCAGTGATCTCATAAAACAATTTAAACTTCTCGCAAATCTCTGTTGCAAAAGCCCAATCATCATCGCTTGGTAAAGACTTGTACAAAGGATCACCATGCAATTGCACACAACGCGGAAATACATCTTTGTAAGATAAAGCTGTCCGGAGCATCAAAAATGTTGAATTCCATTGTGTTCTAACATCAGCACATAACTTTTTTGTAGTTAGAATACGCAATTGTCGTGCCGCCTCTTCAAATCTTTCCCATCTTTTTGGAGTAGCACTCCAAAAAAGATCACTTTGACGAATCCTTTCAATACCATCTCCAAGCACATTCAATCCATCCTTTACAATTAAATGTAATATGTGTGCACAACAACGAATGTGAAAAAAGGCACCATTCAGCAACAGTGTACTACCTCCCAATCTATCAACTAACACTTTAACAACACTATCATTCACACGACAATTATCAACAGTGATAGATGTGGGCTTCCTATCAATATTCCAATCTAGAAAGCATTTCATTAGACTAGAAGCAATGACATCTGTAGTGTGTGGGGCTGGCACATATTCAAACCTAATTAAACAGTAATTAAAATATATAAGTTTTGGTAAATATTGAAACTTAAGAAATTGACAAAATATATCTTTAAAAAAATTACCTTATGATTCGCTTCTGTAAAGTCCATGAGTTATCAATGTAATGAGTCGTGACAACCATATATCCTTTGTTTTGGTGGTCTGCAGTCCACATATCAGTTGTGAGGGCAATCCTCCCTTCATTAGCTTCCAAATTAGACATTGTTTGCATCTTTCCCTCTTTGAACATTTTCAAAATGTCACGCTTTATTGTACTGCGAGAAGGCATTTCAAATAGAGGTTGTAGACTAGCACAATATTTTCTGAATTGCACATGATCCACAGTCGACAAAGGATATTCATGCATGACTATCAACTTAGAAAGCTCTCTCCTTGAAACATCTTGATTAAATGGGGCAGTCTTTAGCGTTAGTTTTCCATCTGACTTCTTTTGATTAGCTAGTAAGACTTGTTGTCGAATGTCCACTTGACCTCGCTTGTTACACCTCCTTAGATGATCTCGTAAATGACTTGTCCTATTTTTCGAATCACCATTAAGCTTCTTTTTACAATGATTGCATGTCGCTTTCCACTCATTGTTGATTTTTTCTTTTGTAAAGTGCTCCCAAACCATAGATTTCAACTTTGAATTTGATGTGTTGCCTTCATTTGACTCAAGAGAAGGAATTGAACTTTCTTGAGTAGTTGGTGAGGGGCTTCCCTCGGATGGTAATTGAGGAGAGTTAAAAGTTGGAGATGTTGATGAAGTTGCATTTTGCCTCATATGATCAGACATTTTCCTATAAAAACAAATTGAAGGCAAAGAAATAAATTAGGGCATCCAAAGTTTGTATGGGGTGCAGTAATCATAGACAAAAAATTCAAATACATAAATTTAGTAAACTATGATTGTATCTTCATTGTAAATATTTAGGCAAAAGATGAATAAAAAGGCATTATGGGCTTGATGCATGATGTTAATCATATTGTCCTACTTTGAGCAAGCTTTGTTTCTGCATTAGTTTAAGCAGAAATTCAAGTATCATTTCAGGGGGAGAAAAAAAGCAATTCTTGTATAACAACAAATAGCATGCACAAGTTACCAAAAGCAACACACACCTAGTGCACTTACAACGACATTTCGAAGATAAAATCTAAACCCAAATAAGTCTCATCTAACAGTGAAAACAGCACACATCTGAGGTACAGAAAGAAATTCAAGCAATCATATTAATGGCAGTAAACACCACATGAATGCATTGAAGGAAAAAATATTACTGAACTTTGAGTAATAGAACTACCAACAAAACAGAATACCCGTATTTACTAGATAAATGAAATTCAGAACTTCAATATAGAAGTTGGATACAATGTGGGGCACAACACTTATTATAATACTTTTACGTATTGAATTTCTATACCACCTTATCTATTCACATGCCAAGATGAGTACTCTACATCAACTTATGCACCGAACAGATAAGAACCAAACTCATAGAATCATAGAATCATGGAAATAACAGTTTCAAAGAAGAGCAAAACCTAATCTGATTGTTCAAGCTTTGGGAAAATCAAGGTTTGGTTTTTGGGAAAATCAATCAAGGTTCGGTGTCCATAACCACTTAAGCGGGAAAAAACTCCAACACCAGAACAAGAGCAGCGAAGGATCTTCAAGCTTTGGGAAAAATCAAGGTTTGGTTTTTGGTATACACAACATCAACATGTGCAGCAATTGATACGTATGAATCAATCAATTTTATTTCAATTGCCATCTTATTGTATTGCTCTATGTAAGAACCAGCATCAATCAATTTTATTTCAATTGCCAACTCAAATTCGTAAAGAACCATAAACGTTTGTCGAATTGAAAAAAAATTGAAGCTACATATGAATCAACAAATGCAATTGATAACTGAAGCTACATATGAATCAACAAAAAGCAATTGATAACTGAGTTTGTCGAATTGAAAAATTTTTTGAAAAACCCAAGTACCCAACTCCGACCTAATCTGGAAAAAAAAATTAAAAACCCAACTAATTACTAACCTGCTTGCGTCGTCTGATTGAAGATGTGCCCAGGAATAGTTAGTCGAATTGAAGATGAAGGCAAAACCTAATCTAATTGTCGTTGAAGATGAAGGCGAAAGCGAGTCTGGCTGTCGTCGAATTGAAAAAAAATGAAAAGGGGAAAGACTGAAAGAGTAAAGTGTCAGAGTCGTGTAAAACGAAAATAAAATTTAAAAATCCTATATATATTTTTATTTTTTTTAATTATACTCGGGTCGGGTCAGGTATGGTTTTTTCCCCTTAAACCCGACTCCGACCCAGCTCCGACAATTGGAAACGTTTCACCCGACCCGACCCGAACCCGATTTATTTTATAAAAAATCCGACCTTATCGGATCGGGTCGGGTCGGAACCCATCGGGTTCGGGTCAAATGCCCATCCCTATAAACAACAATCTCAGAACAATAACAAACATACAATCAAAGCCTAAATCGATTAGCAAGGAAAATAAACCCTAAATATCATAACAAACCCTACGAAAACAAACTAGTAAATACTTACCATACACCGCTGCATTATCTCCAATCCGGCGAAGTTTCCCTCCAATCATTTTTCGTATGAACCCTACGAAAACAAACCCTAAATATCAGAATCTTAAATCGAAAACAATAAACAAATCGAAAACAATAAGCAAAACTTAAATATCATAACCCTAAATCAAAAACAATAAACAAATCGAAAACAATAAACAAACCCTAAACATCAGAACCCTAAATCGAAAACAATAAAGAAATTGAAAACAATAAACAAACCCTAAATATTTCCCCTAAATTGAAAACAATAAACAAAACGAAAACAATAAACAAACCCTAAACATCAGAACCCTAAATCGAAAACAATAAAGAAATCGAAAACAATAAACAAACCCTAAATATTTTCCCCCTAAATCGAAAACAATAAACAAACCCTAAATATCAGAACCCTAAATCGAAAACAATAAAAAATTGAAAACAATAAACAAACTTGCACTGTGTGAACCGTTCTTCAATTTTTCCTCAACGCTCCCTTTCGATTTTTCTCAGAAAATGATATGGGTAACCACTTCCTAGTTTGATTTTCCCTAATGTATTAACCCTAAATCCCTACTACATCAACTTTAAACGATCGTTTTTTATTTCCCCAAATTTCCCCCAGAAATTTCCCGTCGTTTGGAGGAAAAAACACTTAATGTTAATCAATAGTGAATATTAAGAAACTGATTAATTTTGAATTCTTGGAAGTCGAACAACCTTATCCACGTGAAAATACAAGTGGAATTAAATATAATTATTATAAGAGTCGAATCAGCTACCCGTTAACTCTTAACGGCTCTAAACGGCAAAGTGACCAACTCTTTACACCCCAAAAACGTTTGAGAATTTACTGGTCGTTTTTCAAATTTGGTGACTAACTTTATACTTAGTATAAACATAGGTGACTTCTGCAGTAGTTTACCCTTAAAACTAACTACTCCATTTGAGCAAGTATCTCGTTAATCACCAAGATTTATATTTTCTTTTTCAAGAATTTCTTTTTAGTTTTCAAAAATTAAAAACACGTTTTCTAAAAGAAATTAACAATTTACTTTTCAATTACGATAATATAAATAAGATTTATATCGTATACACTGGTGGAGGAAAGTGAAAATTTCTACAAGTGTTTTAGTTGTAGGGTTTATGGTCTTAGTTTATGGTGTAGGGTTTAGGGGTTTAGGGGTAGCGGTTTAGAATTTAAGGACATTAGTTAGAATTTAGGGTTTAAGTTTAAAATCTAGGGTTTAGAGGTTGGGATTTAGTTTTTAGGGTAATATGGTTAGGATTTAAGTTTTAACTTATAAACCATGAATTATAACCCTAAACTCTAAATTCTAACAATTATCCTTAAATTCTAAACCCCTACACCTAAACCACTAAACCATACACTCTAAACTAGACCATAAACCTTACAACTAAGGCGCTTGTGGAAATTTTTAGTTTCCACCGCCGGTGTATAGGATAATAATCCAAATAAAAATGCATTTAATTTTTGGATTAATATCCTATACACTGGCGGTGGAAATTTTTTATTTCCACAAGCGCCTCAATTATAGGGTTTAGGGTTAGGGTTTAGGGTTTAGAATTTAGGGTTTTCAGTGTAAATGTTTAGAATTTAGGGTTCATGTTTAGAATTTAGACTTTAGGGTTAGAATTTAGGGTTTAGGGTTAGGGTTTAGTTTTAGGGTAATATAGGTAGGGATTTAGGTTTTAACCTATAAACCCTAAATTTTAACCTTAAACCCAAAATTCTATCAACAATCCCTAAATTCAAAACTACTACATTTATACCCCTAAATTTTAAACCCTAAACAGAGTCCTTAACCCCTAAAATTAAGACGCTTGTGTAAAAAAGTTTCCACAAGCGCTTGTGTATAGAACAATTACCCTTAATTTTTTTACAAAAAGAATGAAAAGAAACTATTAATCTCTACATGGATTTAGGGATGTGAATTGAGTGAAAGAGTCCAAAGGGTATTCTCCTTACATTCATTCCCGTCAAGAATTTTCATCTTTATTCCTGTCCCATGACTCATTGCGAATACAAAATTTAAAATTATCCATACTCCAAAGCCAACAAGATTAAAATCATCATCGCCTCATCACTCACGTGGGTCCCGAGACTTGCCTAATCCCCTCTTTATTCGTCTCATGACTCATTCATATAATATATTTATAAATATTAGTTAAATAAATATAAATATTTTTTTGAAAAAAGTATGAAATACTTGTCATTCACACCCCACCACATATGTGACATTATTCCAACTGTCACTATTTTTTTAAAATATAATAATATACGAAATTAAATTTTATACAACACAAAAAGTTAGACTAAAAAGATACTAAAGTTACCAACGGGGTTGGTCCAAGTGGTAAGCAGCTTGGTATCGCTTAAGCATATCTCGGGTTCGAGGCGTTGTGTATGCAGAAAATCTCCGCTGAGAGACTCACCCACCAAAGCCAGGTGTGTGACGCAGGTCGGTCTGGATTAGTCAGGGCCAAGCCCTGAAAACTAGATGGCAACCAAAAAATGATGTAGAAATAAGTAAAAATAATAACATATAACATTACGAAAATGAAATTAAAAAAAATAAAATATTTATGGTGAGGATTAAGGAGAAGAAAACAAATCTTAATTAGAAAGAAAACTTAACGGCATGCAACAGTAACCCATTAAATATATATATCATAAATAAATGTAACTATGATCTAAACTGATATTATAATTTTAACAACATTTACAATAATATGTTATAAATTTTTTAGGGCTAGTGGGATGATCCAGGGTAAGTGGGGATGATGCGATAAGGTGGATACAAAGACATAATAACACATTTCCCACCACTCATGATGAATTTAATTCTTATCTTCATCCCCCTCCATAATCGGTGAAATTATAATCTCCCACGCTCAATTAAATGTAAAACGGGACAAATCCCTGGAAAACCTGCCCCACTAACACCCTTACATGGATCCCTCATTTGTAATACTAGAAAGTTTCGATTATACAATTTCGTGCGGCTCCTGAGATTGGACTTGAACATAGGAGAAACACATTGGCTTGTCTTTCTCATGCTGAGCATTGAACGTAAAAATATGAGAAATAATTATTTTATACTTTTTCATCTGAACATAATCTAGTATTTTTTTTTTCGTTTCCTAGAAAACAAAAGGCAAAAAAAAAACTATATTTAAAACTTTTCACACTTTTCACCATTAATACTTGTAAAAAAATTATTCAGATTTTCAGTCTCAAAGGCGATATTGATTTATAGAATTTATATGCATTTTCCAGATTACAAATTTGGGCGCTATATGACATATGTAATCCCAGTTTTGCTCTTCTCTATAATTACATCAAATTGTTGCCTATAATGGAATCTTACAAATGTATAGGAAGTATGGTAAAAATTTATTGCTCCTTTTTGGTACCCCTTTCTATGCCCAACATTAAAAAACTAAATTTTAAACTCTAACCTTAAATTTCAAATCCTAAACCCTACACCATATACCTTAAAAATACTTCATACCCTAAATTCTCTAAATACTAACCATAAACTCTAACCTTAAACTCTAAATCGTAAACCTAACTTTTAGTGTTGGGCATAAATAGAGACAACGAAAGAGATAGAGAATTTCTATTAAGCAAGCATGACTTTTTAATAACCATACCAAATTACGGATCACCATTTTTGCTCCTTTCTATAACTGCACATTTGGCTGCCCTTCGCTACTTCTCTGTCCATTATTGTCGGAGACAATTTCAATCACCACTTACAAGTACAACTTTTACAACTCATAAGTTGATTTTACAAATATAAAGGGTATTTATGAGTGTATTAAAAAGTAATCGGGTTCAAACGCACGTGTATATAAAGTACGTATGGTCAAATAATTAAAAAAATATGAATATATACTCATGGATATATCATTTAATGGTGTTATCCCTCAAATTACTTAAAGCGCTAATTTTCAAGTCAATGTTTGGGTGTTGACCCAAACCAAAAATGAGTTAATTAGTCAAGATAGCTGGGTACTTTAGGCCAAATTTTGGTCTATATGGATGAGAATCGAATTTGTATTGAGGTAAGAAAAAAGATTTTTGAATACGAGATAAAAAGAGAGAACCCAAAGAACAATTAAACCATTTATGAAAAGCATGGGTTGTACCAATTAATGCTAAAAAAATCTTTTAATGTTTGATTGAATAGTCATTTTGGTCCTTGTTTTTTTGAAGCAATTTGACCATCAATGTTTTATTTTGGGTCAAATAACCCTTCCATGAATGAAAACCGCCAGTCAACTGACAATAAACAACTTAAAATGACTTGACAGAATGACATGTCAGAAGAAAAAAAATATTTTATATCTTATAAAATTTTATAGAATTATTTTTTTGGATGATGTGTCATTCTATAAAGTCAACATATTTATCTATATGAGATTGTTATCGCAGCGTGCATTGCTATATAGGTTTGTCGCGTCATTTCAAGCCATTTGTTGCTAGTTGACTAACAAATTTAATTCACGGAAGAGTCATTTTAACTCAAAATAAAACGTTGAGAGTTAAATTACTTTTAAAAAAATAAAAAAATATTTCGTCAAACATTAAGGTCATTTTTTTACAATATGGCTTAATTTTGTTTGCCTTCACAAGAGAACAGAAGGGCCATAGTCTATAGTTTAACCCATTTCTCTCCACTTTTTTTCGTATTTTTTTCTTCATAAAGTTTGAAACTCTTATGATAAAAAAAGTCTAAGTTAAAGGAGTAAACTTTTCATTGATTTTCGGACATCCTAATCTCTTAAAAGTAGGATTTATCTTCTTTTTGAAAGCTCCAAGAAAAGCCCAAGAACTCAAGAAGTGATGAATGTAATTATGGAAGGGGTTTTGTTTATTAGTTACCCAATTGTCAACACATTGAGAATTTAATGGAACAAATTTTCTTAAGAATGAACCCTTTTAATTTTATTTTTTTGATTTTCTTGTTTTTATAATTTTTATGGATATTTATGATTTAGGCTGATTCATGCTTTGTAATTTTTTTAATCAAACTTTCAATTGGTGTTACTATTAAATTTTATGATTTGTTTCAATTTGGCCACTAAGCTCTTAACTGATGTTAAGAAAGTGATGTGTCATTTAACAAATATTGTATAATAACACATTTAGTCCTCCACATTTGCACATTCAAATAATTTAGTCCTAATTCAAAAAATAATAATAAATTTAACCCTCAAAATTTACACATTATTTCAATTTGACATTATTTTTAATTAAAAATAATTTAACCCTAATTCCTAAACTTAAAGCCCTAAATTCAAAACACTAAACATAAAAACCCAAGACCATAAACACAAAACTAAAAACCTCTAACCCATAAACCTTAAATGGTATTTGTGGTGATGATTCAAAGACTTTGGATCATTTATTTCGAACATGCTCGACTTTGGTTGTGCCTAGTGGCTAGTAACAAATGGCAGGAGTTTTTCATGCTGAATTTTAATGACTGGTTATAGAGCAATTTGACGAGTAGTAGGTTCTCAGGTAATTCCCAAGATGACTGGTAGATACTATTCGGTTCTGTATTGTGGGCACTTTGGCTTAATAGCAACTATATAGCGTTTAACTAACCAAAACGTGGGCGAGAGCCGGTCTTGTTGATGAGCAGGAGATTAGCTGCGGAAGCAAGCCAAGCTAAGGCACCCAGCCTCCAACTTTCCCAAGATGCTTATCGAGTTCATAGAGATCTGGCGAGATCGCAACCTCCTGGGATTGGTTGGTGCAAATTGAACTCTAATGGTGCCAGAGATATTTCTGATGGTGCAACTTCGTGTGGAGGGGTTATCCGAGATGAGGACGGTAATTGGTTGTGTGGTTACTCTAAAGCTATTAGTATTTGTGTTTATTTTAGGTTTAGTATTTATGGGTTTAAAATTTTTAATTTTGTGTTTATTGATCTGGAGTTTTATGTTTAGTGTTTTAGATTTAGAGTTTTAAGGTTAAGGTTAAATTATTTTTAACTAAAAATAAATGTAAATTAAAATAATGTGTAAATATTGAGGGTTAAATTTATTATTCTTTTTCAAACTAGGATTAAATTGTTTAAATGTGCAAATATGGAGGACTACATGTGTTATTATACAATATTTGTTAACTGACACGTCACTTTCTTAACGTCTATTAAGAGCTCAGTGACCAAATTGAAGCAAATCACAAAGTTTAATTGTAACATTGAAACAATTGAAAGTTTGATTACCAAATTGAATACTTAACCAAAATTTATTGACCATTTGTGAACTTTACCTTGTTTTATTTCTACCTTGAAAAAAAAGTAAGATTTGATAATTTTATTTTTTCTCCCAATTATCTGATAACACGTGTCACTAGATTGGAAGAAAAAAATAAAAGAAAAGAACACCTTGCATTTAGCGGGTTTCAGACCCAGGTTCCCTAGGTTGAGAGCAATGTGCACTTAACACCAGACCAATGATATATTTGTGATATATGTTACAAAAGCTAGCATATATCCTGTGGGTTGCTCATACCAAGAAAAAAAGAAATAAATATAGATTAAAAGAATTTGAACATAATATTTTTAAGATTAATAAAAATATTAAATCACTGAAATAGATCTAATAATTAATTTTTTATATAAATTTTTAAGTAAATTAATAAAAAAATTTAAAGTTATATCAATTCATTTAAATTATGTTTGTGAGTTTAGATTCGTTAAATAAAATTTTAATATAATTTTAAATTTTTGATTTTTAATATGATAATTTAATTAAAAATAATTAAAAATAACTTATTAATAATTTAATTATTAGATTTATTTCAGTAGTTTAAGTATTTTTATTAATCCCAAAAGTGTCATTGAGTCCTTTTAATCTATATTTATTTCATTTTTCCTAGCATGAACAACACACAAGATATATACTAGATTTTGTAACACATTACAAATAGACCACTGGCCTGGTGGTAAGTGTGCATTGCTCTCAACTCGGGGAACTTGGGTTCGAAACTCGCCAAATGCAAGGTGTTATTTTCTTTCAATTAAGACCAAATTGATAGAATGTATAAGTAACGGGGATCAAATGTGTAGTTATTCAAATTTTTATTAACTGCCACATCACTCCTTCCGTTAGGTTTTAACGGCAGGTGGTCACATTGTGTCTATTTTAATAGTATGGTGATCTAATTACTTCAATTAAAAGTATAATGATCAAATCGAATCTAAAACTATAATATAATAGTCATTTATATAGTTTACCCTATTTTTTAACCATCGAGTTTTTATTTATTAATTAATTAGCTAATTTATATCAAGATTTACAAAATTTTATTATGCGACAATTTTTTAAAATGTTTTTTTATTTAAACATCAAATTTTAAATCTCTAACCTTACTTAACACCTCATTTTATTATAGAATGATCTCAACTTTATTATCCTTCTATTATATATAATTTAATGATTTCAACGTCCAAGGGATTATCCATCTACTAGAATCTTATTGGGGGCCCTGAGAATATGAATTAGGCGGGGAGCTGAAGTACAGGGGAAGGACTTTGGGTCACGTGATCCACGTGCAACGAGCTCAGTTCAGTACCATTTCACCCCACCGCCTTTTCCTTTTACATTCGGTTCACATTCATCTCTTTTTATTCTTTAGGGTAAGATTATAAGAATGGAATTTTTTTAATGGTCTAAAGTTAATTAATTATAAGAGAGTATATAATCATATAATTTTTTAATTTTTAATAATGTACACACACCTTGCAGACATAACAATTAAAATCGAATTTCTTAAAATAAACATCATTTCTTTTTCTACTAAGACCACTTGTTGGGTTCAATTATAAGAATATAAATTATTAGATATATAATTAAAACTTTACATTATTTTTGGACAAAAAGTAAAATCACATAGAAACACATTTTTATAAATTCTCTTGTCATAAACCTGTTTTAGAATTAAAAATATAATTTTATCTTACTAATTTAATAAAAAATGTTGTAAATTTTTATTGAATAGAAAATTGTTGTAAATTAAAATATATAAATGATGATAATATTAACAAAAAAAACTATGCAAAATTTCACCATTTAAAATTAAAAATATAATTTTAACTTATTTAATAAATTATTACTTTAATTTCTTTTATTAAAAAGGTGGAAACTATTATCATATGCCTCATTGAAAAACCTCCCCAAGCCTAATGGAGGAAAAATAGTGCACATGATAATAATAAATAGAGACCAACCGAAACACACCCGACATAATACAACCAAAACATCAAAGTACTACTAAATTAAGACCAAGCAAATAGACCATACGCCAAAACCTATCATCTTCTTCATTGAGGAATTGAGCAACAACAAGAGACATCACCTTAGTCCCCCACACCTGCATGAAGCAGCCGACTCACCTCGAACAGGGGAGAGTGAAACAATCGGATCTCCAAATCATCCAAGTTCGCGATCTTCGCCATTTGATTCGCAATTTTGTTACCATCACGCTGCACATGTATGTACGAAACACACCAATTACGATCACATAAATCTACAGTATGCAGAACTATACCATGCGAGCTTTGATCATGCGCACCCAACCAGATCAAACGTAACACCTCAAGGCTATCAACTTTAATCTCAACATACTGAATATTCAAGCTCCAAGCACATAATAACCCTGTGTACACGCCTCATAGCTCAACTTCCACCACCGAGCACACACCAACACCCTTTGTGAAACCAATTATCCATGCCTCATTTGAATCATGGATCGTGCCACCACACTTAGCCCGGCTGTCTACCAATCTTTGCGCTCCATCTGTATTGACCTTAAACTAACACTGCGGTGGCAACGACCAAATAACGTGCTGTCGTAGTCCCCGAGCTCGAACAACACCTTGGGCTTGCGAGGCAATTTCTCACAACATAGTAGTCTGCAGGGCACAGCTTCGCTCTAACACTGAGCTGGACGACTTAAGAGGGCTATCGAATGCAATAGAATTGTGATACAACCATAAATTCCACAAGACCGAACCAAAAAGTAAATCCCAATCCAAGCTAACCTTAGCAAAATACTCTAGTTGCAATAGATTTATCCGAATCCACTCCCTGAAGTTCATAGCACAAAATTCGCTCAAACGATCCTCTCTAACCAAAGGAACCCATACCATCATTACCGATGGACAAGTGCTCAACAAGTGATTCACATCCTCAGTGTTGGCGGAACAAATAGGACATCGTCCATCAATGGCAAACTTCTGATGAACACACTCGTTATTAGACATCAACTTTCCACAACATGCGAGCCAAAGAAAAACCTTGATACCCTTAATACCAAGGAAATTATGAATCACCTGCCAAACTATGTAATGTAGACCAAAAGGCAATTTAGCGCGAACCCCATAAGCATCATGAACCATAAATTGTTGATCACACTATCCATCCCAACCAATAATATCAGATTTGATCGCATTTTTAGGACCCTTTACATAAGCTATGCGCAACAAAACATATGGGGGTAAACAATCTTGAAATACCGCCCAATTTCATTCTTTATTCTCCCCGACTATGGCTACCACCGAAACCCCACGCGACACACCACCATAATCGAGCAACACCTGGTAAGCTAAAGGTCCTACATCCGCCACCCAAGAGTCCCACCAAAAATCCACATTATGACCATGTTCGATGTTCCAAATAAGGTGATCTCGAACATCCTTCCAAAAAACACTAAGACCTTGCCATAGGGAAGAACAATTCTGACTACTAATTGAATCCGGAACTCGTGAAGCACACTTATATTTAGCACGAAGGAAACAGACCCATAAAACATCATGTTTCATGAGTAATTGAAATGCCAATTTCATTATAAATGCATCATTTTGTACGTGTATCCGATGAAAACCAAGGCCCCCATGAGAACTCAATTTACATACATCCTCCCAACGAGCAAGTTGTACCTTTGCACCGAAATTAGAAATACCCCAGATAAAGCGACGAAACAATTTCTCTAACTCTAAACATGTTTTCTTGGGAATCACTGATGTTTGCATTGTATATGAAGGAATCGCCTAAAGCACAACTTTAGCCAGAGTGATATGACCACCAAGCGAAAGAGTTTTTGCCTTCCATCCGCTAAGCTTATTTTGAACCATTTGGATCAGATATTTGTACGAAGCTGTCGTGACACGCTTATGAAGCACTGGAACACCCAGATAGCGACCCAAATCATTCACCACCTTGTACCCAAGAAACGTGCTGATATGATTATTCGAAGCACGTGAGACATTCCAAGAAAAGAACATATTCGTCTTTGCAATACTAAGCTTGAGGTTCGAAACACCACAAAAAGTATCCAGGATAGAACAAATAAGAGCACATTGGGTAACTGATGCCTCAGCAAACAACAACATATCATCAGCGAAAAAAAGATGAGAAATATCAGGCCCAACTTTCAATGTACGAAAAGGTTGTCATTGCCCTTTTGCAACTGCTATATGAATGGTTTGAGCAAGTCTTTCCATGCAAAGTACAAATAAATACGGCGAGATTAAATCTCCTTGTCGGATTCCTCTAGATGGTGTGAAATATGGAGTCGCAAACCATTCCAAAGAACCTACGTAGACACTGACGAGAAACAATGGATAATCAAACATCTTAGAGAGTAAGGAATACCTATGTCTGCAAGAGTATCATCTATAAAATTCCACTCAAGCCTATCATATGCCTTTTCTAGATCGATCTTAATCGCCATCCACCCTCTACGACCTGATTTCCTCATCATCGAATGAATTACATCCTGAGTAATCACAATGTTATCAATAATGGCACATCCGGGAAAAAAACTAGTCTGATTCTCTGAAACTCAAGATGGTAGCAAAGGCTTTAGCCTATTCACAATGACTTTTGTAATCACTTTGTAAATAACATTACATAGGCTTATCGGGCGAAATTGGCTCATCTTTTACGGGCGTCGCAACTTTAGGCAACAAAACAATGAGAGTCTTGTTGATATCAGCAGACAAGACACCCCTCAAAAACTCGGTGAACAAAATTGCACACAAAAGTACCCACAACTTCCTAATTACTCTGATAGAACATAGCATGGATATTGTAGAAACATGAGCCTTAAGAGATCCCATATCAAAGATAGTCGCTCGAACCTCTTCATCGACAACCGGTCGAGATAGTTCTCGAAGCTTATCTTGCGTAATAGCCGGAAACATGCCTCGAGTCGCAAATGGCTCCATCACAATCCCCTAACTAAGAAACAAATGCTTGTAAAAATCTACGGCAAGTTTGGATAACTTCCCCGAATCTTCACACCAAGAATCGTCATCTAACTGTAATGTCGAAATAGTATTCCGTTTTCGTCGGGCAAGTGTAGAAGCATGAAAAAACTTCATGTTACGATCCCTATGTAACACCTAGTTAATGCAGGCTTTCTGACACCAAAAGCTTTCCTCTTGATCAAGTACAATTTCTAACTCCGCCTTTAGCTTCTTCTCCAACACGAGTAAGGAATTCGAATGGGAAGCTTGCAACGCCTGATCAATAACACGCAAACGTGCAATTATCCCTTTCTTTCTTGGAGGAATATGCCCAAAAATGTCTCAATTCCAAAAAATGACTGTCACGTCGTTTTCCGTCCGGGCCGAAGTTGATTGGGCCTTCAATTGGCTTGTCATTGTTTGGAGTCGCCATCGGTCATTTTGGATTGGGTATGACCGAAAACCTGTAAAAACTGGTCTGCGTCTGAACCGGAGTCAAGTTGGGCTCGGGAGTCGGTTATGTGTGGGGAAGGTTATAGCACCCCCACAACGCCCAAAATTGGTACCTAGAGGGGTTGTGTTGTCTAAAAGGCTTCAAAGATGGGGTTAATAGCACTATTATATATGACGAAAATAAACAAATAAATCAGATAAGAACTAAACATGCCAAAAGATGATATATAAAAATAACAAATAGAAAATTAATATTTTAATTGAAGACCATAACCTTAAGTCGAATCACCATTTATCTCAAATTAAGCGAATTATTAATCGAACATTTTCTAGGACCAAATCTCATTATTCGCAAAATTTTAAGACCAATTTATAATTAAACTCAATTTTAAGTCCAATTAAATAATTAATCGTCCACTTTAAAAGAAAAAAGAATAACCAATTAATCATCTAATCAATTATGAGAATTAAGGATCTAATTAAAAGAAATTAAATATTGAGGCTAATACAAAAAAACTAATTAAACCTAACATATAAAAGAACCTAAAGTAAAGGAAGGACTTAGGGCGTAATTAACCCCTAAATAAAATTTGAAGCTAATGGTGCAGTAGATGTCAGAAGGGTTGCCTGCTTCCTTTCTTCAAGGTGAGGACCGAAACGCAATTTTCCCCTAAAGTCTAAATTAAATCCCCCATTACAGAGTTTGCGTGTGAACGCTCTGAATCACTTTTCCCTGCCACCCCATTTATTGAGATATGCTTTGAATGAATTAAAAATTCATTTTTTAATCACTACCTATTGTGTCTTTAATGGAAAGGGGTCCTGGTTATCTTTTATATATTTTTTTACCATCTCTGAAGCTTATTAAACGGTTACCCACATCCCCTTAACTTATTTTTTCCTTTTTCCTTTAATCAGAACAAAGCAACACCATCTTCATCTCTAGTATCTCAGTCACCGCTGCCACCGTCGGCCAAACGCCGCCGCCGCCGAAAGCTAAATTTTTTTTATTTGGTCGTTTTTTAGTTCTAAGCCCGAATCTAACGTCAGTTTCATCAAGAACCAAACAAATCGAAGTAGATCTAGACAAAACGATTCGAGTTTTACCTTTCTCAAACACTTGAATCCGTCGTTGGATCGGGCTGCTTTCGGAAGATGTTGAATCTGACAATATTGTGGGCTCTTCCACCGTTGCAATCTAGCCAATAACACTCCGACCACCGTGAATCGAGGTAAAAATGTGGCTTTCTTCTAACTAATTTTCTGATTTTTGCTATGATTTTCTCCTCTGTTTCGACTGAGTACTTATCTCCCGTTCTTTCTCTCTCCTTTTTTAGATTTTCGGCGTTCTTATTTATAACCCAAGATTAGGGTTTTTTCAAGTCTTTTCTTCCCGGATTCATAGGGAAACCGTTGGGATAAGCTTGAATGTATGTGTAGAGCGCAAGAAACGGGATTGCTGAGCAAGTAGATGAGTCCTCGTGGCCATGGACTCTTACGGGTGGCGGACTAAGGTTTTTTAGGGTTTTTTTTTTTATTTTCACATTATTATATTTTTTGAATTTTCTGTAATTTTTGTTTTTTTTTTCTTTTTCCTTGTTTTTTTATTTTATTAAGCCTGTTGGACCATATGTTAGGCCCTAAAAAATTGGTGTGTACAGCTGCCCCTCTTTGCTCATTGCTCGAGTGAGAAGGATGAAGCAAAGACCAGAAACAACAATTTTTCCAGTGATGATGTCATTCTCTTTTGGAGGCGAATTATGGCACTCCCTCTTGGAGGCGATTAACAACATTCTTTCTTGGAAGCATACATCGGCATTTCATTTTGAAGGCCATTGATGACACTTCATCCTGAAGGCGATTGGTGGCACTTCATCTTGAAGGTGATTTGTGTCACCTCATCTTGAAGGTACTTCATTTTGAAGCCAATTGGTGGCACTTCATCTTGAAGGCGATTGGTGGCACTTCATCTTGAAGGCGATTGGTGGCACCTCATCTTAAAGGTACTTCATTTTGAAGTCAATTGGTGGCACTTCATCTTGAAGGCGATTGGTAGCACTTCATTTTGAAGGCGATTGGTGGCACTTCATCTTGAAGGCGATTGGTGGCACTTCATCTTGAAGGCGATTGATGGCACTTCATCTTGAAGGCAAATGGTGACACTTTATTTTGAAGGCGAATCATAGTATTCCTTCTTGGAGACGATTAACAACATTTCTTCTTGGAAGCATATAACGACACTTCATCTTGAAAGTAATTTGACGACACTTCATCTTGAAGGCGATTAATGACATTCCTGTCAATCTGTCTTGATAAAAAAATGCATGTGTTTCTAATGTATTTATCTTACATGCAAAATGCTCCACTATTCTAAATGCATGAAAATTGCATATATTTTAAGTTCTGAATTTATTTTCGTTGAGATCGAAATCCTTGTACTTTTTTTGTCTGCCTCGTATCGTGCCTCTTGAATTCGTTCCTTTCCATTTATCCAAGAATAGTGTTCGTGGGCATTTTCTAGCCTTATTATGTTCTAAAATCTCTTTTCGAGTAATACATCAAACATCAAAATATATTGTAAACCCCCTTAGGTAGAGCAACGAGATTACCAATCAAAAGAATGCACAAATGTCCAAATGACAAGTACAATGAAATGCAAGGTAACAAATATATATATTATTGAACAAAAAATGGTTTGAGCCTTGACAGATGATAATCAAACGTCTAAAACGACAAAGGGAAACAAAAACAAAAGAAAGAGGGGGAAAAAAAGAAAAAAAAATGCCCCTAAATATCAATTGCGAGGACTCAATTGCTACTTCGCTCAAGGATCTTTTTGAATATGACTTCTGCCCAGTAAAGTTTGAGTTCTTAGACCACATATGAAGGCACGTAGATTTTCCCTTGATCATACTTGGACTATTCTTGAGCTTCTGACCCTTGAATCTTCTGTTGATTCTCAAACGCCCTTTCGGGTTTTTACCTCTTGGCTTTTCTCCTTTTTTTAACCAACAGGGCCCTTTCGGGTTTTCACCTCTTGGCTTTTCTCTTTTTTTACCAACAGGGCCCTTTCGGGTTTTCACCTATTGGCTTTTCTTTTTCTTTTTCTTTTTACCAACAGGGCCCTTTCGGGTTTTTACCTCCTGGTATGTCATGAATTCAAGCATAATATTTCTTCACCGAGTCAGAATTCACAGGATTGGATAACTCGTTCCCATCCATCTCGGTTAGGATTAATGCCCCACTAGAAAAAGCTTTTTTCACAACAAACGGCCCTTCCCAATTTGGCATCCATTTTCCTCGAAAATCCCTCTACGTAGGCAACCTCTTTTTTAGAACCAAATCCCCTTTTCGAAATGTTCTTGGTCGGACTTTTTTATCGTGAGCTCGAATCATTCGATTTTGGTACATTTGCCCATGACAAATTGCTTTCAATCTTTTTTCTTCTATCATATTCAACTGATCATATCTAACTCGAATCCATTCAGCTTCGTCCAACTTGAGTTCCCTTAAGACTCGAAGAGATGGAATCTCAACCTCAATCGGTAATACTGCCTCCATTCTGTAAACTAAAGAATATGGAGTTTCCCTCGTAGATGTTCGCACTGATGTACGATACGCTAGCAAGGCAAAAGGTAATTTCTCATGCCAATCCTTATATGTTATTGCCATTTTCTCCACAATCCGCTTGATATTTTTATTGGCTGCTTCTACGGCCCTATTCATTTTTGGGCGATAAGGTGCTGATTTATGATGCTTTATCTTAAACTGCTCACACACTTCCTTCATCATTTGGTTGTTCAGATTTAAAGCATTGTCAGAGATAATTCTGTCTGGTAGACCATATCAACAAATGATTTCCTTTTTTAGGAACTTGCATACTGTCGACCTGGTTACATTGGCATACGAAGCAGCTTCCACCCACTTGGTAAAATAATCAATCATCACAAAAATGAAACGATGTCCATTTGATGCTTTTGGCGTAATCGGTCCAATCACATCCATGCCCCACGCTGCAAATGGCCACGGAGCCGTTATAACATGAAGAGGTGAAGATGCCGCATGAATTTTATCTCCATAAATCTGACATTTATGGCATCTCTGAGCAAAGTTGACGCAATCTTCTACCATAGACAGCCAGTAATAACCCAACCTCATAATCTACCTAGACATACTAAGGCCATTTGCATGAATTCCGCAAATTCCCTCATGAACTTCCTCAATAATCTTTTTTGTCTCATGATTTTCTACACATCTGAGCAGCGTTTGGTTGCTCCCTTTTTTGTATAGAATTTCTCCGTCAAGGACGTACCCTGCAGCCATTCTTCGAATTGTTCTTTTATTCACATTATTTGCCCCCTCAGGATATTTTTGATACTTGATATATTGTAGAATATCGTAGTACCAAGGGTGATCATCTACCTTATCTTCGATGGTATAACAACTAGTGAGTGAATCATAAATACTCATTTGTATGGGCATTATATCATCTTCTTTGTTTGCTTTAAACATAAAAGCTAAAGTTGCCAATGCATCAGCCATTTGGTTATCTTCTCGGGGAAGGTAATGGAAAGATATCTCATCGAACTCTTTTATTAATTCAAGGGCGAGTTTTCGGTACTCAATCAATTTTGCATCTTTAGTTTCCAGTCTCCACGAAGTTGATAAACCACTAACGATGAATCGCCGTATGCTTTTAGGACTTTAATTTTTTGTTGGATTGCCGCACGAAGTCCCATTATACATGCTTCATATTCCGCCATATTGTTGGTACACTCAAAATTCAATCGACCCGTAAACGGGTAATGATTCCCTTTGGGAGACACTAAAACTGCCCCAATTCCATGCCCAAATGCGTTTGAAGCTCCGTCAAAATTCATTTTCCAAGGTTTCCTACCAGTTGGTTCCTCTTCACTAGCAATTAAGCACATTAGGTCTTTCTCAAGAAACTCAAAACTCAAAGGTTCATACTTAGAAGAAGCACGACTAGCTAAAAAGTCTGCAATGGCGCTACCTTTGATGGCTTTCCGATTTACATACTCAATATCATATTCAAAAAGTAAAATTTGTCATCGAGCCATCCTTCCTGATAAGCCTGGCGATCCCATCATGTATTTTATTGGATCTAGTTTTGCAATTAACCATGTTGTGTGGTATAGCATGTATTGACGAAGTCTGCGAGCCGTCCAGACCAATGCGCAACATAATCTCTCGATAGAAGAGTATCTCGATTCACAATCGGTAAATTTTTTGCTGAGGTAGTAGATAGCTCGCTCTTTTCTCCCAGTTTCATCGTGTTGGCCCAATACACAACCCATAGAGTTTTCGAATACAGCTAGATACAAAATCAAAGGCTTGCTTGATACAGGAGGAACTAATACAGGAGGTTTTGACAAATATTGCTTGATTTTATCAAAGGCCTCCTGACATGCTGAGTCCCATACGCCTGTATTATGCTTCCTTAAGAGTCGGAAAATGGGATCACATTTATCGGTTAATTGAGAGATAAACCGAGAAATATAATTTAAACGACCTAAGAAGCCTCGAATTTCCTTTTGGGTACGTGGAGGTGGAAGCTCCTAGATAGCCTTGATTTTATCAGGATCTACCTCAATACCTCGCTTGCTAACAATAAAACCCAACAATTTGCCTGAAGCAACTCCGAAGGTGCATTTTGTCGGATTTAGCTTCAATTGAAATTTCCTCAAACGTTCAAAGAGTTTTCTAAGATTTGTGATGTGTTCTTCTTCTGTTCGAGACTTGGCGATCATGTCATCCACATAAACTTCTATTTCTTTATGCATCATGTCATGGAACAATGTCACCATGGCCCTTTGATATGTTGCCCCTACATTTTTCAAACCGAAAGGCATCACTTTGTAGCAAAATGTGCCCCATTCTATTACAAACGTAGTTTTCTCCATGTCGTCGGGATACATTTTGATCTGATTGTAGCCGGAGAAACCATCCATAAATGAGAACAAGTGGTGTCTTGCTGTATTGTCTACCAATGTGTCTATATGTGGTAGAGGAAAATTATCCTTAGGACTAGCACGATTAAGATCTCGATAGTCAACACACATTCGCACCTTTCCATTTTTCTTTGGTACCGGAACAACGTTAGCTACCCATTCTGGATATTTGGCCACTTGCAAAAATCCAGCATCATATTGTTTCTTTACTTCCTCTCGTATCTGAAGTAACATATCTAGCTTCATTCTTCTGAGCTTTTGTTGTACAGGCTTGCATTCTAGCTTCAACGGAAGTTCGTGTGTTACAATATCTGTATTTAATCCAGGCATATCCTGGTAGTCCAGGCAAACACATCCTTGAATTCTTGAAGTAGGGAGATGAGTTTGTCTCTTGTATATGACGATATGAAAGTACCGATCTTTATCTCTCTCTTGTCGTCCTGAGTTCCCAAGTTCACTGTGTCTATTGGTTCTTGGTGAGGAAGAATTTGTTTATTCTCATGCTCAATTAGTCTAAGTAGATCAGGAGACAATTCATGTTCCTCATAGTTGTCGTCAGACTCATACTCTCCTAAGCATATAGTCTGTTCAAAGTTGACTTTTGAGCTCGAAGCAATGTCATTCGTGCAATTGATATCTAAAGGCCTGCAAATGTGTAAGAGAAAATATATATATACAAGGCACAAGAAAGGGAAGTGTAAAATGTTTTAATGAAATGGGACAAGTGAACAAAAGAAAAGAATGTACAAACAATGAGACCAGATTGAAAGGGAAAATGCATTCATTTATTGAATTGATAAACTGATGCCTAAATGGGGGCCCTTACAATAAATCCCCACTACTTTGGGGCTTTAGTAGCGGGGCAAGTTTCGAGCATTACTCTGATAAAGATTTAAAAACAATGGGGAGTTCAACAGCGGTCCAGTTATCCAAGACACAACCCGGAGGACACGGGCGAATTTTTTACCGAATTTTTGCGATTTCTTCCTCTTCCCCTATAGCATTTATGCTCAGTTCTTCGAACCTCTCTGAAGGCACCACTAGGATTTTCTTTTTCAGAATGAATGTGTCCCCCAAACACGAAGGTTTCAGAAATGTGGGGAAATACCATCAATTCCCTTTCGATGCTCTGGCCAATTAGTCTGGCCCTTCTCTTTGCTCTCATTTTCAAAATTTGTTTCATCCTTTGACGTGGATTTGGCTGAAATCCAACACCACTTCGATCATATTTCAGACATGGTTGTATCGTCGTGTGCATCCCTTGCAAATATTTCCCTAGCCCTTTTCCTGATTTGGATCCTTTCCCAACGGTGAGCCGTATTCCCATCATATTATTCTTTGAGAGTTTGGGTTTTGGGATCTTATTTCTCTCAGCAACAAAAGTAGCATTCACGAATTCGAGTGATCGAAATGTACACTCAATTGTATTTTCATCCACATCAATGTATGGAGTCTCCGTTGATGCAGATGCAATGATATCGTCTTCAGCGCTAACGCTTACAAGGCGTCTGTCAATTGCAAACTCAACTTTCTGGTGAAGCGTTGAAGGTACTGCTCCGGCCGCGTGAATCCAGGGTCGTCCCAATAGACAATTATAAGCAGGTGTGATGTCCATAACAATAAATTCTATGTTATACGTAGCTGGACCAATCAGAAGTGGGATGTCAATCTTCCCCACGACTTCTCTACTGGTTCCGTCAAATGCCCTTACGGTTGTATGACAAGGTCTCATGTGAGCCTTATCCACTAGAAGCCTATTTAATGTGGTCATGGGCATGACATTTAAAGCAGATCCATTTTCGACCAGAACATAAGGTAGTATATGTCCATTGCAATAGGTAGTTATGTGCAATGCTTTGACGGACCCCGTACCTTTGAGAGGAATTTCATCCTCGCTAAAAGAGATGAAACTGTTAGCATGCAGATTATTTACCAATCTATCCAACTTATCCACTGAAACATCACTTGGGGACAAATGTTTGGTTTAACACTTTTAGCAAAGCATTTCTGTGGGGCTCTAAACTCAGCAACAAAGATAACACAGATATACGACCTGGTTCTTTGTGTAATTGTTCAACCACATTGTATTTGCTATGCTTGATGAACTTCAGGAATTCACATGCTTCTTCCTCTTTTACAGGTTCATTAATTTCTAGTTTTTCTCCAATCAGTGGGAACTTGCCCTTTTGCTCAACATCTCTTATCTCTACCGATTTTGCAATTTTAGGAGAGTAACATCTTCCACTTAGAGTGAAGTTCCCAACTTCACTAATTCCTGCAGCCGCAATTTCAGAATCCTCTTTTCCTGTAACAGTCATGTTACAACCATAAATCCATGGCACTTGTTGATTACTCTTGTATGGGAAAGGAGAAGGAGTCTCAATCACCAATCGAGGCAGAGGCTTCTCTAATTCCTCTTCGTGCATTCTGGGCCAATTAATCACAAAAGGTCGTCTAGCTTCATCACTCTTTTTGGACGATTGTCCATCCACAGTAAAAACATCCCTAACTTCTTGACTCTTTTCGAAGAACTCTATTTCTTTATTGTCCATCAGTTTCTGGAAATCTTTCTAAACCCATCACAATGTTGAATCTCATGACCCACATCATCGTGGAATTCATAGTAATCACCTTTACTAGTCATAACAGCTCCACAGTTAGAACTCACCAATCCTCTTTCTGCCAGTTTCTTCCAAACCCACTTTAACGGTGATTGCACTTCAGATAGTCGTGTTTTAATCTTAAACTCATCACCTCTCATCACAGCGTTAACCTTTGGTTCTTCATGTGTCGGCAGAGGGTTATTAGCGACATTTGGCCCCTCTGGTGTGTTGAATTGAAGGATATTTTGATTAATCAAACTCTGAACCCTTCTTTTGAGGGCTGGACAATTTTTGATTGTATGACCAGGGATTCCAGCATGGAATTCACAGTGTGCAGAAGGGTCATACCATTTTGGGTATGGTGGTTGCAACGGTGTGAGAAAGACGGGGGATATCAATCGTTCTTCCAATAATTTATCATACAACTCTTTGTAAGAAATTGGAATAGGCGTGAAAGATTGTCTTTCTTTATTAGTCCTTGGTGGCTTGGGCCCTCCTTGCGGTTGTTTTTCTTGATTTGGAGAGGTTGTAGTGGGTTTCGAATATCCTGTACGATACACAAATTGTGGTGATGATTGATATCTGGGGTATGAATGTCCATTATCTCCCACAACATTAATTTCATTCTCTTTCTTTTTGGTATACGATTTTTTGAAGTCTCGAAACTGCTAAGTTTCCCGCTTTTAATAGCACGTTCAATTGCTTCACCTGTTGTCACTAGATCAGCAAAGTCTCTAGTGGTATTACCAACAAGCTTCTCATAATATATTGACTCTAAAGAATCAATGAAGAGGGTCGTCGTCTCTTTCTCAAGTAATGGTGGTTGGACTTGTGCAGCCATGTCCCTCCAACGTTGAGCATATTGTCGGAACGTTTCATTGTGCTTTTTTTCCATGTTTTGGAGCGTCAAACGATCAGGTACCATGTCCAGGACATGCTTGTATTGTTCTTTGAAAGCACGTGCTAAATCCCTCCATGTGCTAATTTGGGCCCTATTCAACTGATTATACCACCGCATGGCGGACCCAGCTAAACTGTTCTGAAAGCAATGAATTAACAACTTATCATCGTTCCCGTACCCTGTCTTTTTACGACAAAACATAGTAAGGTGGGCATTAGGACAACTCGTGCCATCAAATTTCTCGAATTCTGGCACTTTGAATTTTGGGGGTAAAATCAGATCAGGGACCAAGCTCAGCTCCATTACATCTGTCCCTATGAAGGCATCAGTACCTTCCATAGCTTTGATTCTTTCTTCCAAGCACTTAAACTTGTCATCATTTATACCAAAATGTTTGGGTTGCCCTTTCTTCAGTTTTTCCATCTCATCAGGGTCATCAAAATTTGGGATTTCTGGTTTGATTGGGCTTCCCCACATGTTTGAACCAGAAGCGCCTTGAATATTTGTTTGGTTCTGGACATTTGATTTTAGCCCGCCAGCAGAGAACACAAACCGAGGATGTGTTTCTTTTGACCCAAAAGGTAAAGATGATGAGTCTTCCTCGTGAACTTCGTGAGTTTTTCCTTTTTCAGCGTTTGTTGCCTTGGATAACAACTGTGACAGCTTATCCTCTAACTTGCTTAGAAGAATCTCTTGACTTTTTCCTATGTCGTCTCTCAAGCCCTTTACATCCCGAATGACTTGTTCTTGAAATTTTTCTAGCTTCTGGAGTCTCTCTTCCATTTTTCTAGCCTTGAATCGTGTGTAGTGAGGATGGTCGCTTTGATCGTCCTTTGTTTCCAGTATCACTAATATTGAACTCCCACGGATTAGTGTTTTATTTAATGTTAATGCATATGAAACACAAAATGTAATGTGTAATGATGAATGCAAGAATGAATGCAACTAGGTGTTGGTTAGAAAATTAATAAGATAGAAGAATATTCGCACAAACCGAAAAAAAACTTTTATTAAATAACTGAAAAGAAAAATCTAATCCATCCACCAAAATAAAATAAAAAAATCATCCACGAACATCCACAAATAAAAATATAATATCCCAAAAACATAAAGAAAGAAAAAAAATCTCCAATCAACGTTTTTAATGACAAAAAAACAAATTAACACCAAACTCGACGGTATGGCTTAGCTTGACCTCCCAACTTCTCAACTTATCCCAAAAACTTCTTCCATTCATTTGCAAAGTGTGTCGAGGAATTGATCCAAAACTTCAACGACCCTGCTTCCTTGGCCAAATCGGTGATGTGCTCAGCTGTCTTCCGGATCTGAATGAGCGCTTCCCTCATCAAGTCTTCTCTCACCTTGATATCACCCCTTGCAAACCGAAGTCGTAGGTCCCACTGTTCCTCGCTAAGTTTAGAACCCCTTTCCATATCATCTATCAAGTCCCTATGTTGTTGTAGTGAATTTTCTAATGATGTTACCAACTCCTTCAACTTCTCATTTTCAACTTGCGCCTTTTCAAGCTCAATCACCGAGTCTTGTTGTTGGTAGATTTGAAGAATCCCTTGTAGAGATGCAAGATGTTCTTGCAGCTCTTGGTTCTGAGCGCGACTAACCATGAGATCATTAAGGGTTGTCGTATTTGTCTGTTGGGTTGCTTGCAAATTAACTGAAGTTCTTCCACTCGATTTTCTTTGGTTTTCAATAGCTTCATACAACGCTTCATATCGTTCTCCAGATCACGAATCTCTTGCTCCCATTCTTGTGGAGTTTTGTGCAAGTTGGTGTTCCTTATCTTCTCCTAAAGTCCCCTATAGCCCCCTTGTAGGTCTTTTAAATCTGCACTCACAATGCTCAGCTTCTTTTCAAACTCCTTTGATTGATTTTTAAAATATGTGGCATTGTGCTCTAGCTCTTCGTTTTTGGCTTCTAGTTCAGCAATCCTTTTATTCAGCGCCTTCTTCTCCTCCTCACACTCTTGTCTAACTATATCAGCTTCAGTAGGCATTTCTCTGAATCGTTCCTCTAAAGTTGGAGCATTCCCTTGGCTAGGTGGTGGGATGTTGCAATTTTTCCTCTTTGTCCTCCAAATTTGGTAATCCGAAGTAAGCCTTAGAGGTCCGAATCTGGCTTGGTATGGGTGAGCCCAAGCTCTGGCTATCTCAAGAATTTACTTTTTAGACTTCTCTCTCTCGAAGACGAATTAACACATCCCTAATCCCCTTGTGGCTTGGACAAATTGTAATGATCCATATTGCCTTGATACCAATAGAGGAGCGTATCCAGTTGCACCCCAGATACCGAGAAGAGGGACCCAATCAAAGGCACCACACTTGTACAAGATATAATTGTAATCCAACCAATAAACCCGCCAAGTAATGTCCTCCATCCTCAGGTCTCGCAAGATTGATTCCCATTCTCTCAACGTTTTTTCCTTTTTCGGCTCCTCTGTTAAGAACTCCCGTAATGGTGAATATTGTGGAGTATATACGCATCTGGACAACTTCCTCTTGGCTCCCAAATGACTTTGCATCCATACAAGTGAGGAGTTGTGCACATTCTATAAAATATACGCCTTCATGCCTTTTGAGGAAATTAAGGGATCGAAAGGTCTCTGCCAAGATAGTCGGAACTGGATTAAGGCCCGACTCGAGCTCTCCAAATAAATCTATCACTGATGCTTCAATGTGTCCAGCTACTTTAGGAAAAATGATCAAGCCATAAATCCCTAAGGCAAATATATCAACCTGCTTTCTCGGATCAGGGTGAGAATGGATCAATCCCCGAAGTCTATCCCAGGCGATGGCTTTACTTCCCCCTTTGCCTTGAAACTGGGCTTCCACCCATGACATGCTAGTCCCAGTCAAAGTCATAAGCTTCTCCTTGTATGTCTTAGGTTGAGCCCCTTTCTATGGAGCAGCGCCGCATACTCTTCTATCGTCGGGGTCATGTCTTCCCCATTGAATGTGAAGCAATTTTATAGAGGGTTCCAAAACTGCGCCATAGCCCGTATCAACCCTTTATCTGCATGTACTTGTAGCAAATAGGCTATGTCTCCATATGCGTCATACATCATCTGCCTCTGATCAGTCTTCCACTGGCCCCAAATCTCCGTTAATTCTTGAGTGTCGTTCTGCTTAAGCTGAAGGTGAACGTATCCTGATAATTGTTCATCTGGTCTTGCTAGTATACTATCGCCTCTCCTTCTCTGGGTGTTTTCTGACCATTTTCGAACATCTTCATTTTTCTCCGATAAGCACTAAACTCTTTTGGCCATGACGAAGGTTTTTCTATCGAATTAATTTAATAACCAACACCCTTCTATGATGATGATGATGCATGTGTACATAAACAATAAACACCCAAAGAAATTTGATTAGTGTCGCACAAATATAACAAATAATTAAATACAAAAAAACATAATATGAATAGTAAAAAAAACAAAACGAAACAAAACACATGCTCATATATCAATGGGTGACACCTTAAGGTTTGAGTTCAGCATGGCTCTAATATGGGTGGGTTTCTATGGTTTGTTATATGAGGTTACGGTTCTAGACAGGGTACCCGAATTGTCCTCACTGACGCCTGCTAAGGCTAGTAAGGTCCCTAGTCCTCCCCCATTATAGGTTCTCAGGACCAAGTTTAACTCGAGGGGATGCACTTCCCTATGACCATACGGAGGTTACCCTCACGAAGCCATAGATCATATGCATCCCGGAGGCGACTACTATCCCATACGGAGGTTAACCTCACGAAGGAGCAGCGTTTTGCCCCCACTTAAACGGGACCAAGCTCGGGTAGAAAGCTCATGGAATGATGCAACACAACATGTACCCCTTTTTGTGTGGCTTGACTCTCTTGAATAGTCCCCAGCGGAGTCGACAAGCTGTCGACGTCGTTTTCCGTCCGGGCCGAAGTTGATTGGGCCTTCAATTGGCTTGTCATTGTTTGGAGTCGCCATCGGTCATTTTGGATTGGGTATGACCGAAAACCTGTAAAAACTGGTCTGCGTCTGAACCGGAGTCAAGTTGGGCTCGGGAGTCGGTTACGTGTGAGGAAGGTTATAGCACCCCCACAACGCCCAAAATTGGTACCTAGAGGGGTTGTGTTGTCTAAAAGGCTTCAAAGATGGGGTTAATAGCACTATTATATATGACGAAAATAAACAAATAAATCGGATAAGAACTAAACATGCCAAAAGATGATATATAAAAATAACAAATAGAAAATTAATATTTTAATTGAAGACCATAACCTTAAGTCGAATCACCATTTATCTCAAATTAAGCGAATTATTAATCGAACATTTTCTAGGACCAAATCTCATTATTCGCAAAATTTTAAGACCAATTTATAATTAAACTCAATTTTAAGTCCAATTAAATAATTAATCGTCCACTTTAAAAGAAAAAAAAATTAACCAATTAATCATCTAATCAATTATGAGAATTAAGGATCTAATTAAAAGAAACTAAATATTGAGGCTAATACAAAAAAACTAATTAAACCTAACATATAAAAGAACCTAAAGTAAAGGAAGGACTTAGGGCGTAATTAACCCCTAAATTAAATTTGAAGCTAATGGTGTAGTATAGAGGTGGCAATCGGGTTCGGGTTCGGTTCGGGTCGTTTCGGTTCGGGTCATTTCGGGTCTATCTAGAATCGGTTTAGATTCGGTTCAGGTCGGTTCGGTTCGGGTTCGGGTCTAATTCGGGTCTGTGATGAGTCGGATTCGGTTCGGGTATTGGATCAGGTCCAAATCGGATCGGTTGTTTTCGGGTCGGGTCAATATCGGATCGGTCGCTTTCGGTTCGGGTCAAAATCGGGTCGTTCGGGTCGCTTTCGGTTCGGGTTAAAATCGGGTCAATTTCGGGTCTGATCAACATTTAAATTTTCGGGTCAATTTGATTTGAGTTGGGTTAAAGGTTTGAGGTTTAGTATTTATGGTTTAGGGTTTAGAGTTATTGATGTATGAGATTAATTCTAATTCAACTTGTCAATCTATGCATTTGAATTTGATTAAATATTTAAATCAAAGCTTCATGTATCCATATAATTTTTTTTATAATTATATTGAATCAAAGTTTATAATAATAATAATAATAATAATAATAATAATAATGTCTGAAATGAATTAATTTATTAAACTTAGGATCTAATTGAATTAACTAAAATCTAAAAGCATAAATCACGGACATAATTAAAATAATTTTAAAACTAAATGTGAAATTTCAGTTAAATTAATTTAAATTGAAACTCAATTAAATCAAGAAAAATAGAAAGACAATTGGTAAAAATAGAGAGGGAAAAAATAAAATTTTGGAGGGAAATAAGCCACCAATTTTTTAAGCTAGATTGAAAAAGAAAAAGAAAAGGACAATTGGAAAAAATAGAGAGAGAAAAGACAAAATTTTGGAGGGAAATAAGCCACCAATTTTTTAAGTTAGAGATTAATTACTTTTTAGGTCATGTTGCATTTAAAATGTTACATTTTAGTCAACTTTAAGTTTTAGTTTAATTTAATTTAGTCACAAGTATTCCCACGGTTTAGCTTCGGATATACAAATCCCCTCCCCCGTAGTGATATTTAGTCTCTAAAAATTTACTTTTAGTTGAAATTGACTAATCTTTGTAATTTAGTCTATTAATTTAATATATTCATATTTTCGTTCATTTTAATTTCAAAGAATTAATTTTTAGCCAAAATTGACCCCTATTTATTTATATGATATAATTACAAATTTGATCATTGGACTCTCAAATTTCTCCACTTCCAAATTGTCAATTTAGTCTACAATTTCAATTTTATGCTATATTTTATGATGAAATTATAAAATTGGTCACCAAGATCTCAAATTTCTATACTTCATTTTATTATTTATTATATTGTTAACAATAGATATTCGGGTTAAAATCGGGTTAAAATCGGGTTAAAATCGGGTCAATATTCGGTTCAGCTTTTGGTTCGGGTAGCATTCGGTTCGGGTCCATTCGGTTCGGGTCTATTCGGTTCGGGTCTATTTCGGTTTGGGTCCATTTCGGTTCAACAAAAATTTTCGGTTCGGTTCGGTTCGATTCGGTTCGGTTCGGGTTTCGGGTCAACTTCGAATCATCATGTTCGGGTCAAAATCGGGTTTCGGTTCGGGTAATTCGGTTCGGGTTTCGGGTCTCGGGTCAAGTTTGCCAGGTCTAGTGTAGTAGATGTCAGAAGGGTTGTGTGCTTCCTTTCTTCAAGGTGAGGACCGAAACGCAATTTTCCCCTAAAGTCTAAATTAAATCCCCCATTACAGAGTTTGCGTGTGAACACTCTGAATCACTTTTCCCTGCCACCCCATTTATTGAGATATGCTTTGAATGAATTAAAAATTTATTTTTTAATCACTACCTATTGTGTCTTTAATGGAAAGGGGTCATGGTTATCTTTTATATTTTTTTAGCATCCCTGAAGCTTATTAAATGGTTACCCACATCCCCTTCACTTATTTTTTCCTTTTTCCTTTAATCAGAACAAAGCAACACCATCTTCATCTCTAGTATCTCAGTCACCGTTGCCACCGTCGGCCAAACGCCGACGACGACGAAAGCTAAATTTTTTTTATTTGATCGTTTTTTAGTTCTAAGCCCGAATCTAACGTCAGTTTCAGCAAGAACCAAACAAATCGAAGTAGATCTAGACAAAAAGATTCGAGTTTTACCTTTCTCAAACACTTGAATCCGTCGTTGGATCGGGCTGCTTTCGGAAGATGTTGAATCTAACAATATTGTGGGCTCTTATACCGTTGCGATCTAGCCAATAACACTCCGACCACCGTGAATCGAGGTAAAAATGTGGCTTTCTTCTAACTATTTTTTTTATTTTTGCTCTGATTTTCTCCTCTGTTTCGACTGAGTACTTATCTCCCGTTCTTTCTCTCTCCTTTTTTTAGATTTTTGGCATTCTTATTTATAGCCCAAGATTAGGGTTTTTTCAAGTCTTTTCTTCCCGGATTCATAGGGAAATCGTTGGGATAAGCTTGAATGTATGTGTAGAGCGCAAGAAACGGGATTGCTGAGCAAGTAGATGAGTCCTCGTGGCCATGGACTCTTACGGGCAGCGGACTAAGGTTTTTTAGGGTTTTTTTTTTATTTTCACATTATTATATTTTTTGAATTTTCCGTAATTTTTTGGTTTTTTTTCTTTTTCCTTGTTTTTTTTTTATTTTATTAAGCCTGTTGGACCATATGTTAGGCCCTAAAAAATTGGTGTGTACAATGACCATTGACCAAAAATCACGAATATTATCATCAAGGGGTGAATCAACCTTCCAAATCGAGATTAAGAAATCTGAGAAGTGTGGATGCTCCTGCCAGGCTGCAAGATAGAGAAAAGGACGATTCTGAACCATGCGAGTTACCTCCTCCAAGTTTAACAAAAGAGGACAATGGTCAGAACCAATTCGATCAAGGTTGCAGAATATGAGACTTCGGATAACAAATATTCCATGCATTATTCACCACACATCTTTCAAACCACTAATATAAATCGACGCAAGCCCAATTATACAACAGCCCACGGAAACCCATATCTATAAGATCGGTACTATGTAAAAAATTTACAAACAAGCGACTTCCACACGATCCATTACTCGACCATCCTCTGTGTTTATCAGGCGGAAAAATTACATTAAAATCTCCTCCAACAACCTACGGAATGTCCAAACCAGGATCAAGCTTGGCAATTTTAGACAAGGCTAGTCTTTGTTTAGCCACCTTAAGACTCCCATAAACAGAAGTAAAATGGATCCAAAATGACGTACCCGCATATCAAAATCACCCATTTATGAACTGATTCGAAACATGAAGAACCTCCAGCTCAACGGACACATCCCAAAACAACCAAATTCCACCCCTAAAACCATAAGCTACGATTCGGAAAGAGCAATCAAGTCCCAACAAAGCAACAAACCTATCCGCCCGACGACCACTGATCTTCGGCTCAAATAAAGAAACTACACATAATTTACGCTTTAGAACAAGCGAACGAAAGATACTATGAAACTCAGAGCTAGCTGCACCCTGACAATTCCAAAATAAAAGACTCATCATCATAAAAAAATGAAAAGGTGAGGAACTTACTGTTCCATAGAAACTGACATGCTAGCCAGGTCAACACCATTAGGCGACTCCACTTATGCATCTACCTATGTCGAGCCTGTACTGTCACTGACACCTAACGAAGGGCCATTACCGGGCAAAGACTCAACCCCATTAACCCCGACTGCATCCAACTTACTAGAAAAACTATGCATCCAATCGTAAAGAGCTGGTTGCAGTGTAGACCTGACATCCATTGGTTTCCTCAATTGAAAACCCCGAGCATTTGACCCACGAGATGACGACCTTTTACCCTTAACAATCTTCCCACCCACAAAACCAGTCTTCGGCTATTGCTTCTCCGCAATCGTAATCGTTGTGTGCCTATCAGTAACACCCGATGAATCATATGAAACAACCACATTCTTTGGGCTCGCCACTATAGGAACAATGATCACACTTCCTTTAGAACGAGTCACGTTCTTGGATTTCTTCTCAAGGTTCGAAGCCACATAGGCAACATTCTTAGGGACATTCAACATAGCAACCTCCAATTGTGGCGTTTTACTACCTACTTGTGAAGGCACCTTTCATACCCCACCATTCATACTATTATCAACAAACGGATTCTCAATTTTCTTGTACATCACCCTCATGCAATAGATCAACAAAATGAGAACCCAAACTATTCCCTGAACGGCCATTCCTCGAATTAGCTATCTTGGAACCACTAGCAATAAAAGATGGACGCCGCCGCATGGTATCTACTGTCATCTATGGCCCAAATAAGGCCTTCTCACTTAGCTCAGTCGGGGTTGCGGGTGATGACTACACCACACTAGTTGTTGCCCCCTCAACTATCACACTAGTATCCGTAGTGACACCATAACTTTCCTTCGAATGCCCATACACTCCACAACTGTAGCAAATCTGATGAAGCACTCTTACTCAAGCTTATGTATCCTCTCATCAATGCCAATGCAAGGTAACAAAGGCTTATTAAGGTTAACCATCACGGTGAATCTCGCAAATTTGCACTATTCACCACCTTGGGTGTTATAATCAATCTTAACCACACGTCCGACAACCGAGGCGATAAGCCAAAACATTGCCTTAGAGTAATAATGATATGACAATCCAGGAGGGTGAATCCAAACAACAACATGCGAAGGGTGCTTTTCGGTCGTTGGGAACGACCTACTCCATGACTGAACAGTGAGATAGCTTCCGTAAATAGCTCATGGACCTTCAGTTAATGCCTTTGTATAATCACTTCCTTTCTAAAAGCGAACCAAGAATTAGCCATTCTCCAAGTCAATTAATTGAATATCCCCTAATAGCTTCCGCATAACGAGTAACCGAGAATAAAGAGTTTTGAATCCAATGGTTCGTCTTAGGAGTTGACACGCGTCGTATAAATCCTTAAACTCAAATAAATAAGAATAAAAATAGTATAGTGAGAGTAAGGGTCGATCCACAGGGAATAGGAGTTCTAACACCCTTTCGTTTTGATTTAGACCAAGAAACCTGTAAAAATAAAAGTAGGGGTTTAGAAAAGTAATTTGAGTAATGGAAAAATAATAAGAACGAAAAGAAGTATTGAAATGAATTAGCCTCAAGCTACGCTTTGCCACGACATCCTCGATCACTGAAATGGATTTCTCTTCAACCTTCTTGCCGGTTACAGTCTACAAGGCCCAACCCTTGCAACTTACTTCTCTTTAGTAAACTCGACTTCCAGGGCAATCCTTGAAATCAAGGTTTGGTTGGTTAGCTACGACAATCGATGCTAACTCAAGTCTGAATTAATGCTGGAGAAGCCTGTACTCGGATAATCGTCTCGATGAGAATTGTTTCCGATTTTTTATTCCCCTTAGTGGACCACCAATAAGTTTGTTCTTAAGGAGTTGAATTGGCTACAAGCTTTTCCTCGCCCCCAATAGTGGATCTAAACTACTTTTAATCCAATGAAGTCTTCGGAATGAAACAATTGAGATTCCTAAAGATTAGGCCGATTGCCTAACCAATTTTGCAGAGAATCGAAAAAAGAAACGTTGAAGGAAAGAAAGAACTTCTTCTAATCTCACGAGTTTAGTCGTGTTAGGCGTTGCTCTTGGCTAAAGAGGATTTAGTTAAGTATGGTTGGTGAAGAAACCATACTTAATTAAATATTAAAGGAAATGGAGGAAAATAGAGAATTGTATTAAACTTCAAGAAGATGAAAAATAATGAGCAAGTGATGTCTAACTCACCCCCAAAGTGGGGTATTTATAGTATCTAAAAACCCTAAAAAACTAAAATGATAAATCCCAAAAATAATTTAAATTACATAAGATAATTATCCCAAGTTTGAAATTTAAAAATTAAAATTCGGAGGATAGGCTATATGATAAGTGGCTTGATAAGCTATCACTGCTGCTGACATCAGCTTCTAGAAGACGCTGATATGGCACCCAATCAGTATTCATGAACTGCTTCATGCCCATGAATCCACCCACGAATCCAGAACTTCTGCAGATTTTGGTCTTTTCCAGTCTAATTTCCAGCCACATAGTTCCTACACGAAAAAGCATAGAACAACCCACATTTCAACATCTAAAGTCATTCATTTAACCAAAATTAGAACTAAACCTATAACCAATCTAGCCACTCATCAAATTCCCACTCACTTATCCGATGCTTGCCCTCAAGTATCGAATATTAAGATCAAGCTCTCACTCTTAAATTCACAAAGTTCCCTTGCCTACAATATGAGTTAGTTATCTCAACTCGAAAGAAACTAAAGGTGCACATGGATTATAGCAGAAATAGCAAAAAATATTAAACAAAAACATTCCTACAACTAATTAAATCAAAAACTTATACAAAGAATTATTCAAGCTACTCAAAGTGTATCAAGCGTAGCAAAACTAATCAGAGCATTAAATAGACTTGTGATGAAATGCAATCTCAACTACAAGATGAACAAGATGCATAAACTTCTTCTTTGCTAGAACCAGTGGTATGCACTTATAGCTTTTTGTTCCTTAGCTTGCTAGAGGCAGTGATAGGCACCTCTATTTTATTTATTTTTATTTTTTTACTATCAAATTCATGCATATAATTGTGACAGATATCAAACACAAGATCTAAAATGCTAAGATTAGTTTGGCACACTTAAAAGGACAAAGAGCAAAAGAATATCCTTTAGATTTTAACTAACTAGTCATAGAATATTAAAAGGATAATAAAAACGCTATTCAAGTTATAATCCATCATGCAATCCTAAAAATTCCTAACAAGTTAAGACTACATAAATCATATGGAAACCAAAGGACGAGGTGAATCTAAAGAGCAAGAGTAAGAGCGAGCAAAAATTATAAGGCAACTAATGGACAAGTAAGAAAGAAATTCGACAAGAATATCCACACCCTCACTTAAGCGTAATGCCCCATTATGCAATGAAAAGGTAAAAAGAGAGGAGGAGAAACTCCCCGAATCATTTTGCTGTGGGGTGTCGGACATGGCGTTGGTGCCCAAAGAGTGGAATGATGGTGACGAATGGTTGGTGCACTAGAGATGCAATGTGATGATCGGGGTTGGGCGGTGGTTGCAGCGGCTTGGAGTTGCTACTGATTGACATGAATTGCGGCGGTGCAAAATGACATCGTCCGTCGAGAACCAGGGGTGGTTACTAAGGAAGCCGACGGGTTTGTTCTCTTGTCCGTGGCATGGTGGTGTGCGGAGGAGGATAGGTGGCTGGTTGAAGGGTGTTGGAGTTTTGTATGGGATTGTTTGGAGAAGAAGGAGAGACGGTTATGGTAGGGAATGGAGGTTTTATTTTATTATATTTGTGGGGATGAAGGCCGTGGGACCCATGGTATCTTTGGAAGCTAAAAACGTGAGGGTTAGATATGGCCTATGGGTGGGGTTTGTTTTGAAATTTGAAGTGGGGGGATTGGGTTTATCAGGTGGATTATTTGAAGTGGGGTCTACGGGTAAAGGAGGAAAAAGGGGTGTTGACCGAAAAGGAGGGGAATGGGAAATTTCAGTTTTGTTACCCTGTACCATTTTAGAATTCCTTCGAACTTGCTTCAACCACCATGTACCCGACTACATTCATTCGAATATCCCTCTTTATTATCTGAAAATGAGAAAAAGAATTATTAGCATAAATAAATAAAATTAAGAAAATGAAAATAAAAAAATAAATGGGTTGCCTCCTATTTAGCGCTTTATTTAACGTCGTTAAACTCGGCGACCTGGTTCAGATTACAGGCATTGCGACAAATACTTCTTCCAGTTCTTGCGCTTTATCCAACTGAGTATTTCCCTACGAGAAACATTTTTCAACTCCTTAATTCCTTTGTTGTGATCCTTCAAATCCCTGCACAAATCATCAACAGATTTTGATTCTATAAATTCTTCAACGGTGAGCTCAATAACATCTATAAAATTTATACTAGCAACATTATCAAGATGTCGCATCGCTTTGTAAACATCAAATTTTACGATCTCACCATCAAACTCTATTGTAAGAATTCCGCTTCTTACATCTATTTTTGTATTTGTCGTACTAAGGAAGGGACGACCAAGAAGAATTTCTGAAGATGAGTTTAATCGGTCGTTTTCCGCATCGATTACGTAAAAATCCACCAGAAAAATAAGCTCATTTACCTGCACCAAAACATTCTCGAGCACTTTTTCAGTGTATATTACGGATCTATCGGCCAATTGCACAGTCACTTTTGTATCTTTTAAAGGTTCATCAGAAAGTGATTTATATAAAGATAAAAGCATAACATTAATTGAAGCACCTAAATCACACATGGCTCGTTTAATACCAACCTTGCCGATTTTGCAAGGAATTGCGAACATACCTTGGTCTTTTAATTTTGGTGGTAGCCGTTGCTGAAAAACTGTAGATATATTTTCTCCTAGTTTTACCTTTTCAATCCCGATAAGTCGCCTTTTATTTGTGTAAAGATCCTTCAAGAATTTTGCATATCGAGACACTTTCTTGATTACTTCCAGAAGTGGGATGTTAATTTCCACTTTCCGAAAAACGTCCAAAATTTCCTTCTCTTCGGCTTGTTTGTCGCGCTTCACCAACCTCGAGGGGGAAAGGGGTGGTGTAGCGTAGGGAGAAGGTGCATGGGTTGGATCGGGCATACTTTTTCTAGTAGGGGTGATTGCTTTTTGTCTTCTTTTTGTACGCCATCTTCTTTAGCTTTAGGTTCGATGACTGTACCGCTTCGTAGAGTGATGGCGTTCATATTCTCTCTTGAATTGGGCTCCGTTTGAGAAGGTAATTTCCTTTTGGATTCTAAGCGACTTACCGCTAACGTCAGTTGACTTATTTGTTTGTCAATTGCTTCAAAGTGAGCTTCGATCCTTAGTTGAAATATTTCTAGGGCTAGCACTAACGTTTCAACAATTGACTCCAACGATGGCTTCTGCGGTTGATATTGTTGTGGTGCAGTTGGTTGATAAGCTTGATTTGACCTCTGGTTTTGCGCGTAACTGAAGTTTGACTGGTTTCTCCATCCCTGATTATATGCATTTCCTATGACATTGGCTTGAGCGATATCATCTTCCTGAATCATCGGACTATAATCTATCGGATGTTTTGGACTAGTACAGATTTCACAAAGTCTAGTTGTTTTCCTTTTATCTGCAACAAGAGTTTGCACTATTTCAGCTAATTTATCAATCTTATTTTCTAAAGAAACTGTACTTACCTAGCGAACCCTTCGAGATGGTTCGCTAGATTGATTAAACCTTTGCGAGTTGGCGGCCATGGTTGATATTAGTGTTTTGGCCGCTATTGGGGTCATATTGACTAGAGCTCCGCCGCTTGCCGCATCCACTACTTTCATATCCATGGGTGTCAATCCTTCATAAAAATACTAAAGGAGGATTTGTTCCGATAGTCCATATCGTGGACAATTTGCACACAACTTTTTAAACCTCTCCTAGTATTCATATAAAGATTCAAATTCCTTTTGTTCAATGCTCAGGATGTTGTGCCTTATTTCGCTCGCTTTTGCCGCAAGGAAGAACCTGTCAAGAAAGAGTTTAGCCATGCCAGTCCATGTTGTAGCAGAGATTGATGGTAAATCAAATAACCAATCTTTTGCGATTTGTGCTAGAGAAAATGGAAAAGCTCTAAGTTTAATTTGGTTATCGGATACTCCCTGAGGTTTTGTGCTTAGACAAACCATGTGAAATTCCTTAAAATGTTTGTGAGGGATTTCCGTTGGCAAATCGTGAAATGTAGGTAAAAGATGGATCAAACCCGTTTTTAAAACGAATGGTGTTTCACCATTTGGGAAGGTTATACACATTGTCTGTTGGCCATCGGGCACCGCATTTATCTGGCGAATAGTTTGATTTTCATCTCTCATTAGGTATGGTTCGAAGTTCGACTCTGCTTCGAATGTGATCTCTAGATCACGTTCAAGTCTTTGCTGGCATTGTTTGTTCTTCTTTTCCCGAAGTGTTTGTGCGTGCAACTTTCGGGCTAGTGCTTCGATTTCTAGGATGAGTTTAAATTGTTCTCTCGGATTGCTCATGGTCATAAATCAAATGAATCAATATTAGTACTTTTCCGTATTCCCCGGTAACGGCGCCAATTTTGACACGCGTCGTATAATGTCAAAATAAATCCTTAAACTCAAATAAATAAGAATAAAAATAGTATAGCGAGAGTAATGGTCGATCCATAGGGAATATGAGTTCTAACACCCTTTCGTTATGATTTAGAACAAGAAACCTGTAAAAATAAAAGTGAGGGGGTTAGAAAAGTAATTTGAGTAATGGAAAAATAATAAGAACGAAAAGAAGTATTGAAATGAATTATAAAATGAATTAGCCTCATGCTACGCTTTGCCACAACATCCTCGATCACCGAAATGGATTTTTCTTCAACCTTCTTGCCGGTTACAGTCTACAAGGCCCAATCTTTGCAACTTACTTCTCTTTGGTAAACTCGACTTCAAGGGCAATCCTTGAAATCAAGCTTTGGTTGGTTAGCTATGGCAATCGATGCTAACTCAAGTCTGAATTAATGCTGGAGAAGCCCATGCTCGAATAATCGTCTCAATGAGAATTGTTTCGGATTTTTGATTCCCCTTAATGGACCGCCACTAAGTTTGATCTTAGGGAGTTGAATTGGCTACAAGCTTTTCCTCGTCCCCAACAGTGGATCTAAACTTCTTCTAATCTGACGATGTCTTCGGAATGAAACAATTAAGATTCCTAAAGGTTAGGCTGATTGCCTAACCAATTTTGCAGAGAATCGAAAAAAGAAATGTTGAAGGAAAGAAAGAACTTCTTCTAATCTCACGAGTTTAGTCGGGTTAGGCGTTGCTCTTGGCTAAAGAGGATTTAGTTAAGCATGGTTGGTGAAGAAACCATATTTAATTAAATAATGAAGGAAATGGAGAAAATGGAAATAGAGGAAAAATAGAGAATTGTATTAAACTTCAAGAAGATGAAAAACAATGAGCAAGTGATGTCTAACTCACCCCCAAAGTGGGGTATTTATAGTATTTGGAAAACCCTAAAAAACTAAAATGATAAATCCCAAAAATAATTTAAATTACATAAGATAATTATCCCAAGTTTAAAATTTAAAAATTAAAATCCGGAGGATAGGCTATCTGATAAGCGGCTTGATAAGCTATCACTGCTACTGATATCCGCTTCTAGAAGACGCAGACGTGGTGCCCAATCAACATTCATGCCCTGGTTCATGCCCATGAATCCACCCACGAATCCAAAATTTCTGCAGATTTTGGTCTTTTCCAGTCTGATTTCCAGCCACATAATTCCTGCACGAAAAAGCACAGAACAACCCACATTTCAGCATCTAAAGTCATTCATTTAATCAAAATTAGAACTAAAACCACAACCAATCTATCCACTCATCAGGAGTCGCACAATGATTGTATTGCACAAACTATTTTCAATTTGGTCGTGCAAACGGTCCGAAAATTTGATTTTGGGAACGCTCCGGACCTATCAATAATGTAATCATCTTCCAACACAACTATTTTATCCTGTAGAAAACTCCATGTTGCAACCGACTTCCCATTGTCCTTAGGGTTTTGTGCAACCTTACTTGCATAGGAATTCTTAGCAGCCGTGGAATCCTCATCCACGCCGGTGGTAGTAGATCCATGCTCGACATTTTCCAACTCAGACCGTCGTTTATCCATGACTTCATCAACTAACACTCTAGTCGATGCAAGGCCCTCAACGAAACCAGAGTTTTGCACGTTACTAAATCCTACCCCGATATCTTTTGTCTTCTTGGGGTCACGAAGATCCTCATCATCAACCGTTAAACCAGCACGCTCCAACATAGGGGGAATTGCGACATCCGGCGATCCACCTGGTGGGCGACAACTCGGCCAAACAATCGGCAAGCGAGACGGGGAAAGAGCTCTTGAAATTTCGGACATGCTAGGGTTTAAAATTTAACAATTTAATTTCAAAATGTTCTAAATCAAAACCTATCGAATTAAATTAAAATTTATTACTTTAAATTTTTTAAAAGTCTCAATTCTATATATTTACCATGGTTTTGATATGTGTTGTGATCTGTTTTTAGTTTTAAAAAAACAAATACCATTTCTACATAATTTTTTAAATCATATTTTTTTACAAATTTCTAAAAGGGCAATTATTTCAACTGACAGTCAAAACTAAAAGTTTCTATGAGTGTTTTAGTTTTAAGGTTTAGAGATTCAATTTATGATGTACGGTTTAGCAGATTAGAATTTAGGGATTGTTAAAATTTATACTTTATAGGTTAAAACTTAAATCCATCATCGTATTATACTAAACCTTAATCTCTAAACCCTAAATTTTAATCGTTGTCCACAAATTCTAAATCCTTGTACCTAGCCACATAAACCATATACCCTAAACTAAATCTATACACTATAAAACTAATACTTTTATAGAAATTTTTAATTTTCACCGCAGTACATTGAATATAAATTCTTACTAGAATCCAAAATTTTCTTAATTGTTCCTTCCAGGCTTACCAGAATTATTAATACCCTGAGAGAAAGTTATATGTTTTTGATAAATCCAGAACGAAATTAGGATTTTTTTATTAAGTATCAAAATGAGTTTATAAATGCTTGGGACAAAGTGCAATTTGTTGTATTAAACTAATATATGATTGCATAATTTCTCAAGGGATTACAAGTCAAAATTTTCATTTTAGGGAGTCAAAGCTTCACCGCCACTAATACTTTCGTAACATTTATTTTACCAATTGAGTTTAAAGGAGAAATTGATTAAATTGAAAAATAAAGGATAAATTAATACAAAAAAAAATTGAAACTGTAACATAATATAATTTACGTAAGAGTTATATTTAGATTACATCTATATTTAGTAAGCGTCGATGGTTAATTGGTCAGAACTGCTCACTTATTCTACTCTATTTGTTTTAGGTTTCGAGTTAAAGACTCAATATGAGCATTCTTTTCCCTAAAGTCTCTTCCTCCCTATTTAGATAGGAGTAAAAATAGTATTTGTCAAAAAAAAAAGATTACATCTATATTTCGAAGCTTGATTATATTGATAATGTGAAATTATTAACTTAAAAAATTACTAAATAAACATAATAATCATATATTGAAATCTTATATTTTTCTTGTAATATAATTGGAATCAGGCTTATAATTATAATTTACTCGATTCAAATGATAATTTTTCATTAAATAGATAATTTTTACCTTTAAATTACAAATGTTAATACTTGAATCCATATAAAATTGAAGAGCACAAACATCTTCGATCCAAATGATAATTAATATAGTACTTATTTGTTTCATGTTTTTGGTTCAAAAATTTAAAGTGCATTTTACGGCAAAAATTCCAACAATGTCGTGTTGAAATTTTTTAATTCCAAATATATGTTACCAAGCAAATTATTTTTCACAATATTATGGTTTATTGTTCAAATCAATGACAAAGGGAATTTCATCCCGTCTTTGAACAGTGATAACAAAAAAAAACTCCTTGTGAATTACCCCCGTTTTTGAATAGTACCTTAAAAAAAAGGTGAACCAAATGGTTCACCGCCCGTCTTCAAATAGGGATGCATATCCCCCTACACCTGCCACGTGATAGTTTATATATTAATTTTTTTAATAAATTTGGTTTATTATTAATGTAGTATAGTTGGCAAAATTAATATATAAGGTAAATTATGGTTCAAATTAATTATAATTATTTAAGAAGTATAGTAACTATACTATAAATCATAAAATTTTATAATCATATGTTATTATTATTTTATAATTATATAATATAAATTAATTATGGTTCAAAGATTATATGGTGAACAATTTCTAGTAATGTGTTAAGTAATACAACAATTCGATAATTTAATTTTGAATAACCAAACGAAAAATATTTATTTCGTGTTATCTTGTCAACATCAATAAACTTCAAATGTCTACTCATTAGCATAGTCTAAAAGTAATAATCTTTGTTGAGAAATAAGATCAGTTTTTGAAACCCAATTTTAAATTTTTAATTGTTCGAAGATTTTTTGTACAAAAATTTCTTTCTCTCATCGAAACATTTCACACTTTGATCTGTAAAACTTTTCTAATTTTAAGCTATATTGGGCAGTAAGTTTTTGTTCTATAATTGAGAGGCACTTTTTTTGCTGCTTTTAATAATAAGAGACTTTAGTTTTTCTATTCTTTTTTACCAACATAAATAGGCTAGAAGAAGTAATCACTGCCCATAAAATTTGAAGCTATCGGAATTTGGCAATGGATGAGTTTGAGTAAAAACAAACATAATAAATTAGTGACTAGTTGACACATATCTCGGTTCATTTGGACAATTTGATTTTGAGTGACCTTCAGCCCTACATATCGTACATCTTTTTCGTTGTTCCTTCTCTATGTAATGGAGATCCATGCTGGTATAAATGCGATTCGATCTCGGTCGGCCAGTCGAAGTTCTACGAAGTGTAGGATCCGATAACCATATTTTATGCTATACTATTGACCAGTACTTTGAATTCTTGATTGATGAGAACTCAATTATGTAAATTTGGACCATCCATTCGAGATCGAAGCATTCGTCAATATAGTTGTACGGTTCAACCCCCACATACATATATGTTGCAACTGCATGAGCACATGGATATCGCAACGCTTGGAACTCTCCACAGTCACACCACCTTCTTCTGAAATTGACTCGAAATACATTTGAGTGGGATGCGCCATTGTTGCGTCTCGAACCAACAACATCAAAAGTCTGGCCTTGTTGGTCGAATGCGTGAACGGTCAGCGATGTTGCCTTCTGCACATTTTTCTGTATTTTCGTCACAATATCTTGAGCCCAACGTTGCCCTTATTAACTAAAGATTTGATCTGCTTCCCTTTAACGAACCAAACCTTAGCCAACCTGTAGTACGTCTCTTTCACCAAGCTTGTTATTGGAAGATGACGTGGTCCTTTTAATATTCTATTTATGCACTCGACAAAGGTTGGTTGTCATTTGGCCGTACCGTTTACCACCTCTGTCATACAATTGAACCCATTTTCTCTCTCGATATTGTTGGCCTAACTCTAAACACGCTCATCATATTTCTGCAAACCTACAATCTTCCACTCAAATTCTAGTCGTACTAGTAGATATCATATACCAAAATATATGTTGTCAGCATAAAAAAACCAATCACGTAATTAGATGACTATATGAAAAAAAAGAAGTTTGAAAAATGATACTTACCCAAAACTGTCGATGGAAAAATTTTGTACCTTTAACCAGTTAGCCTTGTCGGTTGTATGCATCCTTTGTTTCGTACCTCTCGATGGTGTCTGGGATGAAATGGGTCATTGCTACTAATAAAGCTGGTAGCTCAATGTACGACTTCTCGTAATCACCGTGCACCAAATGTAATGCCTTCCCCTTGCAAGCCGTCCCTTCTTGTATTTTATTTGATATTCAAAATGTTGCGCAATGGTTGACTGAATTGCTGAAACGGGAACCCTTGGATTCACGTCGACCAACTTCATCACATGATGGATTCTTACATTCGAGTCCAATTCGTGTGGTCTTGATCAATGGATGTTCGTAAGCACTTGTGATCGTCGTTGTACTTTGTCACCTCTAATCCATCTTCTTACCATAGGAAACTCTAATTTTTCAATTACACCCCTGTCCATATTTTACACACTTCGCAAAGAAAGTCCCCAGGGTGGATTCTGCAACCACGTAGTTCACATGTTGCATGATGCTATACTCTTTAATTGCTAGTATAACTTCATTCTTTTCATAAAATCGAAGCCCAACAAACAATTCACCATGCTGACTCGAAGTTAATTGGAACATATCTGGGAATTGCGGTGCCCTCATCGCATCGAAATCAACCGAGTTCATGTGAGTATAAGGTTTGTAGAATGTAATGTCGCCCCTGGTCGAAAAAAAATTTCCAACACCAAAATTAGGGGCTTTACCATCGTCATCAGGGAACAAATCAAGATCCCCAATATGTTCGTCTTCACTGGAATCTTCAAGTGATTCTCCCCATCGACCTTGTAGGTTATGAACATTATCATCAACAAGCAGATCAACAGTCAGATCAACATTCGGCCCGTGTAATGTTGCATATGTCGACGACCCACCTTGATGGAATCCACTATATGTCCCACTTGCAAACATTAAGACAAAACTACACCAACACATATCAAACTCGTTACCGAAACTCATTTGACTAGATTCCCTAACAACGTTTTTGGATGGGCCGGGAATATCACGCACCTCAGCAAACAACTCCACTTTTCAAATATCCATGGAGTCATGTTCTGCGATCATTATTCTCACATCTGTATCATCTTCAAGAGCTATTGCGGAATATCTGACTATATTCTGACATGTCAGCGACCGATACCACAAACCATGAATCCGAGCTTCAATTTTCTCTGTTATCTTCTCTTTCAATACTCGAAGAGAAATTTTTTTAAATCTCATCTTCATAGGCATTTCAGATTCAAATACAATACCCACATCAGTTTTCATAATTTGTCCATTGTAATGGACAATCGGCACAAAGTTGTTGTTGCTCATTTTCTCTGCATGTTCAGAAAAAAATATTCAACCGACTTACAATATTCATTGTTTGAACATAACAATTAAATTTCAAACAACATAAAATTATACGAATAAAAATCTAAATATTGAAACTCACTTACAATATTTTTCCCACAACTTTCTTCTTCTGCTCTCTCTTTACTCAAATTTCTTCTCAATTTCTAACAAATTACCTCTTCCAACATCAACATAACCAACCTTTTTAAATAAAACACAACAACAATTTTTCCCTTTCATACCCCTACATGAAATTTAATATTCACTAATAGGTTTCAAATCAGAAAATTTACACTACCCCTATATAATTTAACACTAATATAACAATTGCACCTACACCACTACTTCGTCACATCACTGCAACCCTGTATAATTTATAAAAAAAAACTTCTCACCCATCCAGTTGGATAAAAAAATTAAACCCAATACTTCTTCCCGAGGATTATCAATCAGATAAAAAAATTAAACCAAATACTCCTTCCCGAGGATTACCAATCAGATGAAAAAAATTAAACCCAATACTCCTTCCCGAGGATTATCAATCAGATAATTTTTTTTATCTTACCACCTTACACCTGCACCTACACCACTTCTTCGTCACATCACTGCAACTCTATATAATTTAAGAAAAAATATTCTCACCCATCCAATCAGATAAAAAAATTAAACTCAATACTCCTTCTCGAGGATTACCATTCAGATAATAAAATAATAAACATAATACTCCTTCTCGAGGCATACCATCAGATAATAATTAATTTTTTTATGTTACCACCCTATACATGCACCTACACCACTACTTCATCACATTACTGCAACCCTATATCAATTAAAAAAATTCTTCTCACCCATCCAATCAGATAATAATTTAATTTTTTTTATTTTACTACCCTACACTTGCACCTATACCACTACTTCATCACATAACTGTAACCCTATATCAATTAAAAAAATTTCACCCATCCAATCAGATAATAAAAAAATAAACCCAATACTCCTTCCTGAGGCTTACTAATCAGATAATAATTAAAAAAAATATCTTACCACCCTACAGCTACACCTACACCCTTACCTTCTCTATATAAACTCATTTACTTCAATACAAAACTCTAAATCAATTTGTTCCTCTTTTAACTCAAATATATCCTCTTTTCCTACCCATTATGTAAACATATAAAGAAGAGAAGACGATACAAATGGAAGTAGGTGTACCCATTTGTCGTTGTGGCCTCGAAGAAAAGTTGCAGTTTCTTGGACTGATGACAACCTTGGTAGGAGATTTTATGGCGGTAAAAATTATGGGAGAGGTCTCATTGCGAATTCGTTGCTTGGTATGATGCTTCTTTGACACCACGTGCAAGAGTCATCATTGTTGGGTTGTTAAGAAAAGTGAAGAAAATGGACAAAGAAAAAGGATTGAGCGAATTTGTTGGTTATACTTGCTGATTTTTTCCATGACAATGGTGTGAGTTATGAAGTAATAATTGGTTGGGTAGGATTTATTTCTATAGAATTTTATTGTATGGCTTTTTTCAAAATGATGTTTTTTGCCATGTATTATTTTGTGCGGAGTAGCTTAATATGTAAATTTTTATTTTCATAGATTGTTGTGTGGAATGTTTTCGGTTAAGTAATGACGAAATTATTCTGTTGTTTTCAACCGAAAATTTTTGCTATAATATTTTTGTACTGTATCAAATGAAATGAATACTTTAATAAAATGAAATGAACACTTTAAAATTTATAAATGTATTAAAAATAATTATTGTTTATGAAAAATAATAAGAACATATCATTATATAATTTAATACTTATTAAAAATTAAATATCTATTTAATAATTATTAAATAACTAATATATATTGAGATCCATAATTAATTTGAACCCTAATTAATTTACCTTATATCATTATAAAATAATAATAACATATCATTATAAAATTTTATGTTTCATAGTATAGTTACTATACTTCTTAAAATAATTATAATTAATTTGAACCATAATTTACCTTATATATTATTTTTGCCAACTATACTACATTAATAATAAAAATAAACCAAATTCATAAAAAAAATCCTACCACCCTCCAATGAGCTACCACGTGACAGGTGTAGGGGATATGCATCCATATTTGAAGACCGAGGGTGAAACATTTGCTTCACCCATTTTTTTTTTGGTACTATTCAAAGACGGGTATAATCCATAAGGAAGATTTATTTTTTTATTTTTTCGGTTATCACTGTTAAAAGACGGGATGATTCATCTCCTTTGTTACTGATTTGAACAATAAACCACAATATTATAAGAAATAATTTGTTTGGGACTATATATTTGAAATTAAAAAATCTCAACACGATATTATTGGATGCCCGTCAAATGAGTGGATGCAGGTAATTCTAGGGAACAACCGCTAATTAAAGGTTAAATCACGTCTAACCGGGTAATAAATTGTACACATTTATTACGAAATTTATATTGCTTTTATTACAAAACTTGTAATAGAAACGATATATACATAAATTATTACAACGTAAGAATTTGGGTACATACCGAAATTACTACAATTTCTTACGAGAAAACCTAATTTGCTACATAAAGTATAAGGTTTTGTGTATATATCGAAATTACTACAAAATGTACAGGAAACCTCACAATATTAGTAGGAAAAATGGTATATACCAAAATTCTTACAAAGTTTCACCAAAGGCCAAAAGGGTTCAACTTAGTGTAAGAATTTGTGTACATACACAATTTCCTACGAGAATACCTAATTTGCTACACAAAGTGTAAGGTTTTGTGTATATACTGAAATTACTACAAAATGTACGGAAAATCTTACAATATTAGTAGAAAAAACGTTATGTACCGAAATCCTTACAAAGTTTCACCAAAGGCCAAAATGGCTCAACTTAGTGTAAGAATTTGTGTACATACACAATTTCCTACGAGAAAACCTAATTTTCTACACAAAGTGTAAGGTTTTGTGTATATACCGAAATTACTACAAAATGTACGGAAAACCTTACAATATTAGTAGGAAAAACGGTATGTACCGAAATCCTTACAATGTTTCACCAAAGGCCAAAATGGCTCAACTTAGTGTAAGAATTTGTGTACATACATAGCTTCATACGACAATACCTAATTTGCTACACAAAATGTAAGGTTTTGTGTATATATCAAAATTACTACAAAATGTACGAAAAACCTTGCAATATTAGTAGGAAAAATGGTATGTACCGAAATTCTTACAAAGTTTCACCAAAGGCCAAAATGGCTCAACTTAGTGTAAGAATTTGTGTACATACATAATTTCCTACGAGAATACCTAATTTGCTACACAAAATGTAAGGTTTTGTGTATATACTGAAATTACTACAAAATGTACAGAAAACCTTACAATATTAGTAGGAAAAATAGTATGTACTTAAATTCTTACAAAAACGGTATATACACAACTTCCTACCCCTAAAACCTTTTCTACTACAAAATATGAATAGGAGGTTTCGAAACCGCTATTGTTGGTTTCGATACCTCCTGGGTAAACATTGATTTAATGGCACACTGCCAAAGTGGTTTCGAAACCACAATTAAGGTTTTGAAACCCCTAGTTTGACGTGTATGTACACATTTTACTACGAAATATACCGGATTTACCATAAGTGTTGTAGGGGTGGTTTCGAAACCGCAATTGTTGGTTTCGAAACCTCTTGAGTAGACATGGATTTAATGGCATATTGCGAAAGTGGTTTCGAAACCACAATGGTGGTTTCGAAACCTCTTGAGTAGACATGGATTTAATGGCATATTGCGAAAGTGGTTTCGAAACCACAATGGTGGTTTCGAAACCCCTAGTTTGACGTGTATATACACATTTTAGTACAAAATGTACCAGATTTAGTACATGTTTTATAAGAAAAACGGTATATACCAATTTTTTTACCCCTACTCAACATGATCTAAATTGGCCTTAAATTGAATATTTAGTAGAGGTTTCAAAACCAATTTTCATGGTTTCGGTTCTAGAGTGGCAGAATGCCTGAAAATTGATATTCAGTAAGGGGTTTCAAAACCCCCATACAATGGTTTCGAAACTGGTTAGGCAGATTGTCCTGAAATTAAAATTCTAGGCCTGGTTTCGAAACCCTTTCTCACGATTTCGATACTAGCAGATTGCATCCCAATTGATGAACACGAAGGGGTTTCGAAACCCCATATATTGGTTTCAAAACTTAAAAGGCAGATGTATGCATATTAAAACCGAATTTCATGGATTTAACTTATCTTCCCTGCTTGTATTTTATAAATTAAATCGTGTTTGAAATTGTGTTTTTAAAAATTTAATATTATAAATTAAATTTATTTAGAAAACATTTAAGATTGATCCAATCAAATTTAAGTACTAATGTTAAACTTTGTCAATTTTACGTGTGAAATTAATCCAATTTCACTTCTAATTCGTGGTGCATTGAGCAAAGAAGAGTGCATGGAATCTTTGTCTAAGTGTGCAAGTGTTAAATCACTCATTACTTCAACAAGTTCGGCTCATCTTTATTCTTTTATTTATTACACATGACACTATAAAACCACACACTCATGGACTTTGTTTAATATAAAGAATAAAAATTAATGATTTTATATTAACTTTTTTCTTCTTCTATGATCTTAGTGCATGCGGTTTTATTTACAATGTGCAATGAGTTGGAAAAGGAGAACAACGATAATTTCCGCTAAACGTGTCCCCAAAAGATCGGTGATCAACTCTAGTCGATGAACAATGCTTTTTTCCAGGAAATGGGGGATTCCATGTCAATACCTCAGCAAAGATGCAGCCGATGCTCTAAATAACAATAGCAGGTGTACACTGCAGACAGTTTCTAACAAAAAATAGATCATCATTATTCATAGAATTTAAAAGTGAGACCCTAAGTAAAGCACTACAAAGAAACAAAGAAAACCCGATACAATTATCGGAACGACATATATTTCAACTTTCTTGAGAGTTCAAACTCCTCACTGAACAACAATTATTTTAATCTAGGCATTATTGCTTATAAAAGAGCATTCAAATATTCTTTATGTAATGAAAATGTTTATCTGCTAAGCATGATATAGCACAAACAAGACAAACTCAGAGAGCATACTCCAATATTCAAAAATACATACATAATTGAATATCTATATAAACATTGGAACTACATGATACAACAAAAATAAAAGGTTTATAAAAAGTTAACCAATAAAATTCGATAAACTGAACTCATAAGTGAACTAGAATATGCTACACAGTTCAACAACAAATCTATGCCAAGTTTTTAGTCCATGATGCCGAATATCATGCTTCACTAGGTTGCCATTTACATTGGAAGAGAACAATTAAAGTCCATAAATGAAAAAATTCATACCTTTGAAGTAAAAGACCTGCACAACACCGAAGCCCTGTACCATCGTGCAGCAACATAGTCCAGCAAGGAACATCATACAATAACATGTAAATATGCATAATCATTTTTATTTTAGTGGGAAAAATTGAAGTGTAAGAAAATACATATTGTCCAAAAGACCATGTTTGAAGTATCACTGAATGCAACTCTTGCTAGCCCAAAGTCACAAATTCTAAGAATCTTATGCATGTTTGCATCCGCATATTCAATAAAAAACTCTATCTCTTTTTGGTCATGAAAAATTAAGCATGCATGGTTGTACAACAACAAATAATAATGCACATGTCCCTAACTAAAATTTGATCTTTGACTAATAGAAACTGTCAAGCTAAGTGCAACATCTAGCTTTGGGTGGAGGCATATACATTATTGTGCATGTTTCATTTTTTAAGACCAAAAAGAGATGATTTTTTTTACCGAATATGAGGATTCAAACAGGTATACCATTCTTGAATGCTCTCCAACATAACTAAAAAGAAAATTAATACCACCTTTAGTAAATAAAGCAAGATCAAAAGAAATACGAACATATATATAGAAATCACAAATAGTAAAAACAGAATCATCTTCATTCTTCAAGAAACATTTACAACATTAAGCGTCATCATAATTGAATTAACATAATAGATTAAAAGCCGCCACTTAAAGTTAATTTTTTACCTAATAGATAATATTAAGACAAAAAAACACATCAATATGATATCAATGGTCATCCAATTAAAATATAATATATATATATAAATAAATAATGATAAAAGTATCCTGAAGCTACAAATGTCAAACAAGTTTAAACATTTTTGAAGTTTTAAGTTGATTTTAAAACCTGAAAGTTAAGCACAAGCCAAGCTTCATGTTTCTTTTTTTTATGCACATTAATTTCTTGATTACAAAGAAAGTGTGAATTAAATTTGATATCTTCTGTCTTCGGTCTCAAAATTATGCCACATCAATCTCAGTAAAAGTTAAAGTCAAAACTTAATACTTTTAGCATGTTAAAAAATTTAACTCAAATTTTAAAAACTCAACATAACACTTTCTAACAAAAATAATAAAAGAGAAAAAAAAAAACAATCGATGAAGTTTAACCAAGACCCTACCTTCTCCAAGCTATTTGATAAAGATTTTATTAAAATTTTAACAAAATCTAAACATGCATAAAAACTTGAAATCATAGCACCTAAATTAAGAAGCCAATCTTTTTAAACTTTGATACACAAAACACATATCCTGTGATTCTTAAAAGTTTAAACTTTTGAAGTTGAAAGGAAAAAAACTGATAAATGATAAAATAAAAAAAAGTAACATTCTTATACTGATTTTGCTGCTTCTTTTCTTCAACCCGAAATAAATAAAATACCAAAAAATTTCTTCAAAACATATTCGATTAGGTGACTTATTTGAGAGGAAAAAATGAACGCCCACTTCCTCTTAATCCTTCACAAAACTCCTTCGTTGTAAGAAAATCACGCTGCTTGGTTCGCACTTTTTTCTAATCCTCTTCCATAAAACTCTTTCGTTGTAAAAAAATCATGCCGCTTGATTCGCTTCCGTTTGATTCTCTGTTTACGCTCTCAATGGGTTTGAGAGTATCAAAACTCTAATATTTTCTTTCCACTTGATATCCCCTCTTTAAACTCACAGTTTTGTTTTTAACGCAACAACAATTACCGGTTCACCGGATAATTGTTTATTTTTTTTCAATCTTATGGTTGTTATTTAATCGGCTTCATCCAACGGATAAGATTTATGGGCCGATTTTTAGTTAATATTTAAGCCGTTATTTTTTAAAAATTTTCGAGTGGATGCTCGTTTATTGAATTAGACAAAGTGGATGACGTAAGCATAAAGATGGCAGTTGGTAAAGAATATAACTGCCAACCATGTAGAGTGACATCATTCTGAAACTGTACACCCCGCCTACTTTATGCCCCCTCTCCTCTGTTCTCCACACTCCTCGTTAACTTTCCAAGAAACTCTCCAACTATCTATCGCCTTAGCCGCCGATTTTTTTAATTTAACTAACAAAAAATAAAATTAAGATACCTGAATCTTTTAGTTTCAAAATTAATGTAAATTATATAATTTTTGGATTAAAAGAACAATAAATTTTCCATTTGATCTTATTTATAACGCAATTTTTTTTGTATTTTTAAAACAATGTTTAAAACAAACATTTATACACAATTAATTATGCACGTGTGGAAAGAATTTAAAACGCTTCGCAATTCCCAGGATGGCTAACCTTGGAATCGCATATTTGACTTCTCGAACCCTAGCAGCTGTCCTGCGGTGCCGCCGGACAGGGTGCCGCTTGAAGGTTTGCCGGACCCGCCCGGAAGTGTCGTGGCCGGTTTAGGGAGTCGTCCGTCGGTGCGAATTGTAGCCCCGCCAGTGCTGGAGCAGGAAGGGGATGTGATTGCTGAAGACTCCGTTCGTGATGTGAAGCGGGGTAAGCTTACCGGCGATGGGCTGGAGTTGACCGGTGAAACGACCATGGATGTTGTTATGGAGGTTGGTGCAGCGGTGAACGACCAGTCTGGTGTGAAAGATGCATCGACTGGTGCAGCGGTGAATGACCAGTTTGGTGTGAACGATGCATCGGCTGGTGCAGCGCCAGTCTGACCCTCTTACGCGTCGGCGGTGACGGGGAAGGTTGTGAGCGGCTGTTCTTCGGTGGCCCCTATCTCGAACGATGAGGTGGCTGTGTCGGATCAGGATGTTAGAGTTATTAGGGATGGGATGTTTCCGATCATCCAGTGCTCGGATCACGTGCATGAGTTGTACGACCAGAGCATGAGCAAGTCGGTTATCGTTAGGCTTTTGGGGCGAAAAATTGGTTACGGTGCATTGCTTAGTCGTATAAAGACGCTATGGAAACTGCAAGGGGAGTTTCGGCTCGTGGATATTGAGAATGTGTATTTTATCGTCCGGTTTGCCTTAGAATATGACTTTGTAAAAGTGTTAACGGATGGTCCATGGACGATCTATGGTAGCTATTTAACTGTTCAATCATGGAGTCGTGCGTTTTCCTCTGAGGAACGACATCCTTCTCACGTGATCGTGTGGGTTCGTTTAGCCGGGTTACCATACATGTATTACTCTAAAGGTTTTTTTGGCACATTGCTATGAATATCGGTCGGGTTATTTGGGTGGACTACATGACGGATACTGGTGATAGAGGACGTTTCGCTCGTCTTGCTGTTATGGTGGACCTGGCGAAACCTTTACTCCCTTGTATTGGGATTGATAACTTTGTTCAGGCCATTGAGTATGAGGGGCTTCCCCATATTTGTTTTAAATGTGGAGTGTATGGGCATTCGGCGGCAGTTTGTGGTATTGCCGAGTCTAGATCAGAGGATGTGGGGAGGAGTGCTGGCCCGGTGTGGAACTCTGATAATCCAGAGGAAGTGTTTGGTCTGTGGATGCTAGCAGAGCCGCGCAAGCGTCGGTATTCTAAGGCAAGTGGGACTGCGGTTGGAACCCCTGCAACTATACGCAAGGGGAAGGGTTCAAGGTTTGATGCTCTCCAGGATTTAGATGATGTAGTTCAGGAACCCTCGTCGACTGTCAATGAGTCAGTAAAGGGGACTGCAAGGCCATCGAGTGAAAAGAATGGTGAAAAGGCGGAGTCGTCATGGTCTATGATTAACGGTACTAAACATGGTGCAGTTTTACCTCATGTTGTATCGTTGGGTGAGAGGCAGGATCCGATGGTTGATACTCATGTACCTAATATAAAGAATGGTAAGCATTCGGAAATAGTTATATCGGATGATGGAGGTTCAGAGAGACGAAGCACTAGGCTGAATGGGAAGAACAAGGGGGTGGTGAAAGCTGCAACTCCTCCAGTGCACAAAGGCCTTAGCGTGAAAAAGCGTAGTGTTTTCCAATTGTCACCTCTGATGGTCTTATCAGAATGGGTGCAAAACGCGCAAGGAACATCAAGAAAGGATTTGGCTACACATAAACTTTCGCCTGCTTCTGCTGATCTGGGTATTAGTAGTAATGGGGAGGGTGTTGGTGTAGCTCCTCAGGGTTTGACGGCGGTGGGTCAGGTGGTTACTGATGATTCAGTTGCTATGCATCTAGACAAGGAGAAAGTTGAGCCTCGCCAGTGAGGTTAGATGTTTCTTTTTTCCCTTTATTAATGATTAGTGTCTTTTTTTTTGGAATTGTCAGGGCGCTGCAAGCCCTGAGTTTAGGTGTCATTTTCGTGATTTCATGAGGAGATATCATATGCAAGTTGTTGCTATCATGAAACCGCGCATTAGTGGCTTTTCTGCGGATAGGGTGGTTAAACGACTTGGCTTTCTGCACTCTTTCTGTGTTGAAGCCCATGGTTTTAGTGGCGGTATATGGTTATTATGGCGCGAGGGTTTTGAGATTGAGTTTTTGAAAGTTTCTAATCAATTCGTTCATTGTCGGGTTTCGTGTCATGATTCTGGTAGATGATTTCTGCTTACTGCAGTTTATGGTAGTCCGTCGGTTGCAAAAAGGAAATGGTTATGGCCGGCCTCATTGGAGCTTGCCCCGGCACCGGATCAGACATAGATCCTGGGAGGTGATTTTAACGCGATTCTTAGTCCGGAGGAACGCCGGGGTGGTTCGTTATCTTCTTTGGGCTTTAGTCGTTTATTTCAAGATTTTGTTTTTGTTTCTGGCTTGATTGATATTCCGTTTTTCGGGCCATTGTTCACTTGGAATAGAGGAAATTTGTATCAGCGTCTGGATCGGTGCTTAGTCAGTGATGGATGGCTTCAGGCTTTTCTGGGTACTCAAATATCGCATCTTGACCGTATTGGCTCTGATCATTGCCTGTTACTTGTTCAGTTGGATTCGACAACTGTTGAACGTAGCGATAGACCTTTTAAATTTTTGGCAGCCTGGCAGGATCACCCTGATTTCGCTAAGGTAATTGAAATGAAATGGGATAATGGTAGGGAGGTGCTTTCGAACTTAACTTCTTTGCAGGGTGAGTTGGCCGAATGGAACAAATCTGTCTTTGGGCACGTAGGGAATCGAAAAAGCGAGTTACTACGAAGATTGCAGGGTATTGAAAAGGCTTTACAAAATAGGCATTCTGGGTTCCTCGTTAATCTGTATCATTCGCTTAGTATAGATTTAAATAATGTGTTTCTTCAGGAAGAGAGTATGTGGATGCAAAAGGTGAGATGTCAGTGGGTTTTGGAAGGAGATCGCAATACAAAGTTTTATCATCGGTTCGCTAAGGCTAGACGGAGGAAGAATATTGTTCGTGCCTTGCGTGATGACAATGGGTGTTGGGTTTCTGACGACGGTGAGTTAAAATCTATGGCCGTGAATTTATTTCAAAATTTGTTTTCGAGTGAGGGTAATGATGGATATGAGTACCCTATCCGCGGGGGTTTTTGGGCCCTATGGGCCAATGAAGTCTTATCCCTGGTTCGACAAGTAAGTGATGAGGAGGTTCGTACAACTCTCTTTGCTATGGGTCCGCTCAAAGCCCCAAGTATTGATGGTTTTCATGCGTTCTTCTACCAATAGATCTAGAACATTATGGGTCATAGTATTTGTGATTTTGTTCGTGGTATATTCGTTGGTCTGCCTATTGATCCCTCTTTGAATCAGACCATGTTGGTACTTTTACCGAAAGTCCCCAGGCCTGAGCTTATTAGTCAATTTCAGCCTATAAGCCCGTGTTCTGTCTTATACAAGGTGATTACTAAGGTTATTGTTAACCGGTTAAAATCGTTTCTACCATATTGGGTTTCGGAAGCTCAGACTAGTTTTGTTCCCGGACGTCTGATTTCGGACAATATTGTTATCGCTCAGGAGGTTATTCACTCGATGCGTAAGAAATATGGTCGCAAAGGGTGGATGGCCATTAAGGTGGACTTGGAGAAAGCATACGATAGGTTGAAGTGATCCTTTATTGATGATACTCTCCGTGAGATTGGGTTACCGGACTGTTTTCGGAGTTTGATTAAGCGATGTATTATGTCCTCGACGACACAGGTGGTTTGGAATGGCTCGCCGTCTAATTTGTTCACTCCGTCTAGGGGTATACGGCAGGGTGATCTTTTATCGCCGTACATTTTTGTTCTCTGTATGGAAAGATTGGCGCATGCTATTGTAAAGGAAGTTTAGTCCGGAGCATGGAAACCTGTCACTCTTGTGCGTAATGGCCCAAGTATATCCCACTTATTCTTTGTTGATGATTTAGTTTTGCTTGTCGAGGCCTCGGTGTCCCAACTTCATGTTATTAACCGTGTCTTGAGTAATTTTTGCACTGCCTCGGGTCATAAGGTAAGTGTGCAGAAGACTAATATTTTCTTTTCACGCAATGTGGATGGTGTTACTCGTGGTTTACTTAGTCGTGGTTTTGGATTTACTGAAGTTTCAGACTTGGGTAAATACTTGGGTGTGCCTTTACTGCACCAACGGGTTACTAATAGGACTTACCAGTTTTTAATACATAAAGTTAGTGATAGATTATCAGGATGGTCAGCTAAATCCTTATCTTTGGCATGGCGTATTATGTTGGTGAAATTGGTTTTAGAAGCAATTCCTTCATATACTATGCAAACTACCTTATTGCCTAAAGGGGTGTGCATGGAGATTGAGAAGCTGATCAGGAAATTTATTTGGGGTAACTCGTCTGATGGCCGTCATGTGCATCTGGTAGATTGGAATACTTTGTGCAAACCCAAGGTTGATGGTGGTATGTGTTTTAAGCATCTGGAAGATCAGAATGCAGCTTTCTTGATGAAATTGGCTTTTGGTTTGGTTGCTCAGCCAGATAGGTTTTGGGTGCGTGTATTGCGTTCTAAATATAGGTGCGACGGAGTGATTCCGATTATAGCTATGCGTGGTAACCAATCTCACATTTGGAAAGGTATATGTAGCGTTTTGGATGAGGTTCGTAGTCATTTATCGTGGAAGATAGGTAATTGTGATGGCATTGATTTTTGGACTGATTGATGGGTTGGGGAAATCGGTTGTCTTAAAGATTGGGTTCTTCCTAATCATCTTATTCCGGATGGGTCGACTCCTCTATCATCAATGGTTAACGAGTCTGGCGAATGGAAGTGGGATGCTTTCCAGCACTTGTTGCCCCTGCCTATTGTTATGCTGATTGTCGCGATTGTACCCCCTTATGCTTCGGTTACGCGTGACTGTTTCAGATGGGACGCTTCATTTGATAAGAGATTTTCGGTTCGCTCGGCTTACAGAATAAGAATGCAGCAGAGTGAGTCGCAGGTTGATCCTATTTTGAGCCTGATCGATCGGTTGTCGGGTTTGCCAAGGATTAAATCCTTCTTGTGGTTACTAATGCATGAGAGGTTGCTAACCAATGTCGAGAGAGAGCAGCGTCACCTCACGACTATTGTGCAGTGCGGGATATGTGGGAATGAGGCTGAAACGTTAGATCATCTGTTTCGTCATTGCCCGACGGTGCAGGAGTACTGGAAGTCAGTTGTCTCGCCAGAATTTTGGCTGGATTTTTTCAGTATAGAGTTCGCAGTTTGGGTACGCTGTAATCTGCAATCTATTTATGTGTTTGCTCCTACAATTGCGAATTTGCCTCTCTTTTTTGGATCGTTACTTTGGCTAATTTGGAAGGAAAGGAACCGATTGGTTTTCACCCCTGAGGTCACTTGGAGTTTGCCGATTGTGGAGAGGTGTCGAACTATTGTGCAAGAATGTGAGCAGGCGAGAACCATGCACTCTCGGTTGGGGAATGCAATCGCTCCGGGCCATATGGGAGTGGAACGCTGGACGACACCTCATCCGGGATGGGTTAAGCTCAATTCGGATGGGGCTAGGGTTCAGGCGGATGGTCGGACGACGTGTGGAGGTGTGATTCGGAATGATAAGGGCGAGTGGTTATTGGGTTACTTTAGGTTCGTTGGAATTTGTTCGGTCCTTGATTCTCAGCTTTGGGGTGTGTTGGAAGGGCTCAAACATGTTTGGGATAGAGGTTACCGTCGTGTTATCGTGGAGATGGATAATAAGGAAGCCGTTCGGCTTTTAAATATGCCGACTAGGGACGTTGGAGATTATTCGCTGGTTTACCAAATCAAGTTGATGTTGCTGAATGATTGGGATGTTCGGTTCCATTGTGTGTCACGTACGGTCAATAGTGTAGGTGATAGTTTAGCTAAACATGGGTTGAACTTAATGAGTGAGGTGGTTGTGTTTTGCCAACCTCCAGACTTTGTGTTAGATGTTTTCCACTCGGACACTAGTGATGACGTTATTGATGTTTGATTTTATGTAGGTTACCGGGTGCACTTTTTTTCCTCCAATTTATGTTAGGGAGGTTTTTTAACGAGGTGCCCGGATAACCAATCTTCTTTTTCAATAAAAAAACAAACATTTATACATTTTAAAATACTTTTAACAAAAATACTAACATTTTTTAATAGTCTAAAGGTGATTATAATGTAGTATCTGTTCATAGATATTTTTAACCCTTTCACAGTGCACAAACACCTTGCAGACATTGCGTTTGAACCCAAGTCTTTTAGGATGAACATCATCCGACTTTCTACTTGGAATTTTTTTATTACATTCATCTAGGGACAAAAGGCACTTAGAAAATGGGAGGGTCTCTGACCACTCATGAAATTTCTGATCTAATAGTATTTTAGGTCTTTGTTAGTTTAAATTGTACTTAAATTATATCTTTGTTTCGTCTATATTTTTAGATTAAAATTTTGATGAATGTTTATTGTTTTGAACTTAGATAACTAATTTCTCTCAATTAATGACGGATCTAGAAATTTAAGAATGAGAGTTAAAAAAATTAAATGGGCATGCAATTTTTTTATTTTACCTTCACACATCAAATTAAAAAAGAAATTAATACTAAATTAATATTATTTAAAAAAAACGGAGATACAGTTGCTCTCATAGAAACCACATACATCAATGGTTGCTCTCCATATTTAATTTTAATTTTGTCCTCGTATCCATCTTATTTTGTTTAAATTGTGCTTAAAAAATAAACCAGACTTTGGAGTTTTGAGGGCTTGTTGATTGATAGATATAATATTTTTTAATTATTTCATTCTATCTTTTTTTCCTCCTATAATTTCAAATTTTAATATAAATTAAAATTTATTCACGTTCTGATTATAAGGTTTTAATTGTAATAATTGTAAATTTTGGAGTATGACACGCGGTTCACATATAAGAAAAAAAAGTTAATGTTTGATTAAAATTTGTATAAAAATTATTGGCAAAAGGTTAAAAATAACCCAACGTTTCACATTTTGGTCATTTCAACTCTATTTGCAAACAATTACCTAACGTTTCATTTTTCGTTTAAATTGCACTCTTGTTGGATGAAAACCGTTAGTCAATTAACGATCAACGCTTGAGGCTGACGTGACATGTCTGCATGGCATGAGGAGATGACGTGGCACTACCACATGACATTTTTGCTGACGTGACATTTTAAAAAAATTAATTATTTATTTTTTAAAGAAAATATTTTTTAAATACTTTTAACCAGTCGTCACATCATCAAAGTGCCACGTGGTAGTGCCAGGTCATCTCTCCAAGCCCTGAAGACATGTCATGTCAGCCTCTGGCGTTGACTGTTAGTTGACTAACAGTTTTCATCCAACAAGGGTGAAATTTGAACAAAAAATAAAACGTTAGGTAGTTGTTTGCACCAAGAAAAAGATAAGAGTAAAATGACCAAAAGGTAAAATGTTGGAGGCTATTTTTGACATTTTATCAAAATTATTTTATAATTATCTATTTTAAACCAAGACTTTAAAATTAAAATCCAAAACTTTAAATCATAACATTAATATGTGTACACAATTTGTTATACAAAAAAGATTCTAAAGAAATTTTTTTTAACACTACCCGCTAGGTGATGCAATAGCCAAACTAAGGTCAAACAAGAATAGACCTAGAGCGGGTCGGAAGAGGAGGTCGTTTCATAAAAATTTGAATTCATATGAATTAAAAAGGTTTTAGAAAATTTTATGTATTTTTTAATAAAAATTTATTTTCGCCCCCTAAAAATTTATAAATTTACTCTTTAAAAATTTATAAATTCTCTCCTTGACATAAATTTATGTGTCATTTCTTGAGGTTAAAGGTAAATTCAAATAGTTCATTTGTTGATCATGTAAAACCAAGGTTTGACATTGCACAGAAATTCTATGATTGACATAGTCATTAGTATTTAGTCAGCACTCCTCTCCAAGTGCTATGACTAAGATTGTATACATTCTCAAACAAACTGCGCAACCATCCTATTTACTCATTAACAAACAGCTGCGCTAATATTGATATAATTATAAATTTATTCTTAAACCTCCAAAAAGAACAAATTAATTTTGTCTAGGGAAAACAGGATTAAAAGCAAGAGAAGTGTCTGAAGAGATCAAATAGAAGCTGACCCTTTGGTCTTTGACAGCTTCACATAAAATTATGATTTCTCCGGTCAAAATGTTAAATATCTCACGTGTCTTGCTCTGCTCAATCCAAAACTCATACAGCTGGCATCAAAACCTAGTCCTGACTGACCCCACAAACCAAACAACCCGCATAACTCCATATATAAACTCGTCATAATATTATCCTCTTTCTTAAAAAGCTTTCCTTTGGCTTTTACTCAACTCCGAGTAACTTCACTCTCAAGCTCCTAACTATAAACTCCAACTCCAACTCGAGCCTGTTACAAATGGATTTCTTTGCTCTAGATTACAACGTGGTTAATTCTGGGTCGGTTTCGTCGCCGCTATCAGATTCCGGGAGTGGAGCTAGTCGATTGGCGAATTTTTCCGATGAAGATGTCATGTTAGCTTCGAGTTGTCCGAAGAAGCGGGTGGGGGGAAAGAAATTTCGCAAGACTCGGCATCCGGTGTACCATGGAGTCTGCCGTAAGAACTCCGGGAAGTGGGTTTGTGAGGTAAGGGAGCCTAATAGGAAGTCGATGATTTGGCTGGGTACTTTTCCAACGGTGGAGATGGCTGCGCGTGCCCACGACGTGGCTGCCATAGCTCTCAGAGGAAGGTCTGCTTGCCTGAACTTCGTGGGTTCGGCTTGGAGGCTTCCTGTTCCAGCTTCTACCGATCCCAAGGATATCCAGAAGCCGGCGACAGAGGCGTTTCAGTTGGATGAGCATTGGGATGGGAACTCCGAAGAGAATGCGAAGAGGGATGAAAACAAAGAGGGGGAGCAAATGACAGCGTTGGAAAATGGATTTTATTTGGACGAAGAGGTGGTTTTTGGGACACAAAGCTTTCTGGCAAACATGGCGGCGGGGATGATGATGTCGCCTCCACGTTGTGGGTATAGTAGAGACGAACAAGAATACGACGGTGCCGACGATTTCATACCTCTTTGGAGCCACTATTAATAACACTGTCACTATTGAATGTTGGTTCTGTTGGGTGAATAGCTAGGAATTAGTTAACATTCGTCGCACCAAAACAAAAAACAAAGAGAGACAGTTTTTTTTTTTTTTTGATAAAGAGGCCAGCTAGCTTTTATTGAAAAATAAATGAACGAAAATGGATTACAAAGGAAAGGGCAAAAGAGTAAAACCGTAGGGAAAATAAAACGACAAAGAATAAATGTATCAGAAAAGAAACCGACACGAGCAAACATTTAGAGCTAGGCCAGCAGAAACCCTTGCGAGCCAAATCTAACAAAAGATTCATCGAGAACGGAGAAGAAAAGCAAGAAGGAGAAGGGTCGGCTAAACCAATCTTCACGGAGTCCAGACCCTTAAGAACGAACCACAGACGGAGACGAGAAAACCCAGAATCAGGGGGGTCGAGCCATCTTCTATCAGCAACGGCTAGGTGAACGACAGCATCCGGTGCCTCCTCCACCCAAACTTTGTCCGATGCGAAGTTGAGACTCTCCTTCGCCATTGCATGCGCCGGAAGATTCCCGTTTCGAGGAGTAAACGAAAAGGAACAGGTACTGAAATTTTGAGCCAAATTTTGGGCATTCCAAACAATCGCGCTGATATCCGATATGTCCACTGTTTTTGATTCCAATTTCTTTATCACTGACAGCGAATCTCCTTCAGCGACGACATGGCGAAACCCTAGATCGGCGGCGAATCGGAGCTCATGAACCATCGCGTACGCCTCAGCAGCGAAACACGACGAGATACGTTCCATTTTCGAGCACATTGCTCCCAAAATAAAACCCTCACTATCTCTAATAACAATACCCATGTTCGCTGATTTTGTTGCAGGATTAAAACCTACATCGACGTTGATTTTGACCGCCGGAGCAGTAGGAGGATGCCAACGGACTGTTACTTGGTTGCTTCCAGTGGAGAGACTCGAATGGGTAAGCTGCAGATCTAAACAGTAGCCTTTGACATAGGCAATAGTTTCCTCTACTCGAATAATAATCCCTTCAAATACTAACTTATTTCTTGCAAACCAGAGGGCGTAAATAGTGATTATGATTACTTGTGTATTATGGATGCCATTGATGTTGAAACCTCCTCTAACCATTATGTAAAGCTATAGATATCATTTGTAGGTTCTCTAATACATAAGGTTGACCAAATCTGTTTCGCATAGGAGCACTTACAAATAACATGTATAACGTCTTCGGGAGCTTGAAAACATATGTTACAAAGTGGGTCTGCAGCTACTTTCCTGAAACATAGATTAGCTTTAGTGGGGATAAAGTTTTTAATAAACTTCCAGCATTGTATGTTCATCTTTGCCGGACACTGTGGATTCCAAACCTTACTAAAAAGATTATTCACACTAGGAGGAGACCCTGTAGAATCTAGGAGACGTCTATAGCCACTACGGGCAGTATAGAACCCCGTATGCTCACCACACCATACCAAGACATCAGGCTGATAGTTACTAGGGAGAGGTATACTAAGTATCACCTCAACATCGTGTGGCAAGAAACTATTCTGATCTAAATCATACTTCCACGAAAATGAAGAAGTATCGATCAAATCAGCCACATAAGAAATTCCTGTAACTGGAGGCGATGAGACCAGCTTAGGAATCCGACCAGGTAACCAAAAATCGTTCCACACTGATATAGATCTGCCACAACCAACTTTCCAACGGAGGCCTATTTCCAACAGACCACGAGCGCTCCAGATGCTTCTCCAAATAAGAGAGGGATTACTACCAAGACGTGCATTCAAAAAATATGAAGTAGGATAATATTTAGCTCGTATATGTCTACCTACTAACGAAGACGGGTTGGTAATTAATCTCCATCCTTGCTTAGCAAGTAAAGCCACGTTGAATTTGGCTAAGTCCCTGAAACCAAGGCCCCCACATTCTTTAAGCTGACATAGATGAGACCAAGTGCACCACTGAATCCCACGCTTGTCCTTAGAATTCTGCCACCAAAAATTGGCTAGGATCTGTTCTAGTTCTTTGCAAAACGTCTTGGGAAGAATGAAGCAACTCATCGTATACACAGGTATAGCCTGTAGCACTGCTTTAATTAAAACCTCTTTACCACCTAGAGACAAAGATCTCGTACACCAATTAGAGACCTAAGACAAAGTTTTATCTTTCAATTCCATAAAAGCTTTCTTCCTGTTACGACCCACGATAATAGGAAGACCAAGATATTTCTCGAGATTAAAACCCTGAGAAATTCCCAAAATTCGGCGTACATCAGCCTTGTTTTCATCACTCGAGTTCCCACTAAAGAAAATCGCTGATTTTTCAAAATTTACCAACTGACCTGAGCAGTTAGCGTATACAGAAAGCAACTCTTGAACGACACCGGCCCCATACGCTGAAGTCTCCCCGAAGATAAGACTGTCATCAGCGAAGAATAACTGGCTAACGCTGGGTGCACCTCTGGCTATACGGACCCCAACACTACCAACAGCTTGCCGGAGGAGCGAACTCAGCTCTTCACTACATATAAGAAACAAAAAGGGGCTTAAGGGATCACCTTGGCGAAGCCCTCTCGAAGGAACAAATTTTTGCCCCACAATCCCGTTTAGAACCACTAAATAAGACACTGAGGAAATGCAGTGGATAATGCGAGATACCCAGGAACCAACAAAACCCATCTTAATCAGAATTAACTCGATAAACTCCCACTCCACCTTATCATACACTTTACTCATATCGAGTTTTAAAGCGAAAAGCTTTTCCTCCCATGTCGTTTGTTACGTAAAGAGTGGAGAGTTTCAAAGGCTGCCAAGATATTGTCAGTAATAAGACGTCCTGGAACAAAGGCGCTCTGAGCTTCATCAATACATAGAGGCAAAACAACTTGGAAGCGAATAACCAAGACCTTTGAGATAAGTTTATAGATAACATTGCATAAACTTATGGGGCGAAATTGAGACATTGAAGTTGGATCATTTACCTTCGGAATCAACACTATTCTAGTGTGATTTATGCCGACCAATGGAAATTCCCCATTAAGGGCACTAATACAGAAAGAAGACACATCGTCACCCACTATGTGCCAAAACCGCTTGTAAAAAATAACACCCAAGCCATCTTCACCAGCTGCCTTTAGAGGACTCATCGTTAGTAAGGCTGCATAAACTTCCTCCCGTGTGAACTCTCTCTCTAGAGACGCTTTCATGTCATCAGAGATACACTGCTCAATACCATTCAGGATTTTCTCACAGTTACCCACACTATTAGAGGAGAATAAAGAGACAAAATAATCACGGGCAACCTCACCCATCTTCTTCTCATTTGTAACCTCTAGATTATCAGTAGAGATTAACTTTGACACTCTGTTCTTCTTCTTTCTTTGGGTGGCAACACGATGAAAATACGTGGTATTTTTGTCCCCATGTCGAAGCCAATTGGATCGAGCACGCTGCTCCCAATACAGTTTATTTTTATCCAATTCTAGGTTCAGTGCTAATTTAGTTTCAATTAAGTCGCCCAACACATCATCAGAAGGATCCAATTCATTCAGCCTTTCCAATTTCTGATTTAAATCCGCTACTGTAAACTTCTTTTCCTTTTTCAACTTACGAAACCATGCATCAAGCCCAGAAGAGACACGTCAGAGCTTCTCTAGCAGATTTTCTCCCGACAACTGCCAAAGTTCATGAACTGTTGACTCACAAGAATTTTCTAGTAACCACGAGGCCTCAAATCGAAAATGCCATACTCTGCTCTCTCCCTACCTACGCAGATTCGTGTGAAGGAGCAAGAGACAGTGGTCAGAAAATGAACGCGAAAGATGGTATAGATTAAAATCGGGAAACAGATTCCACCATTCAGTGTTTGCTACACCCCTATCGAGCCGCACCCTCATATTCGACGCTTGACTCCGACCCTTTTCCCATGTAAACCACGGTCCATTAAAGCCAATGTCATCTAGGGCACAATCATCAAGAGCAGAACGGAACTGATCCATCTGTCGTGGGCTACGCACTAAACCGCCTTGTTTTTCCGTAGATAGTAAGATCTCATTGAAGTCACCAATAACCAACCAAGGTAACTCTGGAAGGTCATTCAAACTTCGAAGTAATTCCCACGCCTCATGTCGTCTTTGAACCTCCGGAGCCCCATAGAAGCCCGTACATCTCCAATGGTGGCCATCAGAGTCATCGGAAATAATAATATCAATATGCCTTGCTGAATACGAACGTAAGGAAACCATACAAGAACTCTTCTAACCCATAGACAAACCACCACTACGCTCACACGCGTCAACGTCAATCCCATTAGGATACCCACATCATTTTCGAACCTTTGCCATACGAGAAGAACTTAACCTCGTTTCGATTAAGAACACAATACAAGGGTTTATATCACTCAATTTTTGGTGGAGGTGCCCCACCGTCCGAGGTTTCCCCAGCCCTCGGACATTTCAACTCATGAGTTTCATGATGACCGACGGACCCAGGTAGACAGGTCAGCTAATGAAGAATTGTGGGCCCCGATATCATCAAAAAACTTAGAAACAACAGGTGCTTTGTCATGAACACGTGCTCGCTTTTGACCATCAGAGTGCTCAATCGGATTTTCCTCCTCCACAGGTGTCATCAGGGTATCCAAAGCATTAATTTAGTTATGAGAAGGAATCCCAAAAATAGGGCCTGGATTAAGGCCTCCCGTATTAAACCGTGATTTATTTTCGCCAGTCAAAACACGTGATTTACCAACATTGTTGGAAGGAGAAGAATTATCGGTCAGTTGATTCTGGGAAAATAAATTATTTCCTTCACTAGGATTTGCTAAGTCAACCCTCGGTTGCTCATCCTCCGGCGCCGCCTCTCTCAGCCAGATACTCGTAGCAACGGCCGCTCTTCTTGGAGGAGCCCTCAATGACACATCCCATTCCAACGTAATCTTCTCCGGACTCAGAGTCTCCCTTAACGGGCAAAAGCTCTCCCCGTGGCCCAATTTACCACAAACAAAACAGAACAAAGTCATCTTTTCATACGCAAAGCGCACATAATGATCACCACCATTCGCGGATCTAATCTTCTTCCTTTGCTTCAATGGTAAGCGAATGTCAAGACGTACTCTGATACGCATAACACCCTTGTACCCCATCGAAATAGCCAGAGTGTCATATTCCACAAAGATGCCCACGAAATTACCAATTGCCTTTGCAAATCTTTCCGAAACAAAGCCATGAGGGACATCATGCACCAACACCCAAAAAGCCACGTGAGTAAGAGGGATCAAGTTCGGATTTTCGCCCAACTTTAGCCGATGAAGAACCAATAGGTGATTGTTGAAGTTCCACGGTCCTCCCGATTCAATTCTGTCCGCATCAATATTCAGGTAAAGGCGGAATAAGAACCTCCCCTCGCCTAAGTCAGAAATCGAAATCCCTCCCAAAGGATGCCAAACATTTGCTAGCATAGAGCGCATCGATACAAAATGAATCACACTCGAAGTGAGAAACGATCCCACAAAACAATGTTCATAGGAGATCTCCAGATCAGAATCCTCGACATCGTCCTGCAAGATCTCGTCTTCGCCAGTGTTTATCGAGAGGCCATCAAGTTCATTCTTCACACCAGCCATAGCAATAGTAGAACAAGAAAGAGAAGAAACCAAGAACAAGCTAGAAAAAAGATCAAAATGAAAAGAAAGCGTGCTACAGGAGCAGAGGGAAAAGCGTGCTACAAGAGCAGAAGGAAAAGCGTGCTAAGTATAGTTCATTCCATTTTTGACGAATTATACTTTCTATCGCATTTAGTTTATAGCTTTTACCACCATATCATCTTATCATTATTTTACTAACTTTTAACTTTGATTGCTTTGAGTTTATCACTGTAATCTTTGTGGGTTCGACACTCTACTTATCACTTTATTACTTGTGCGACGAGTATACTTGCTCTAATTGCGCATACTATATATTACACATCAACATGTACCACTGAGCTTTGTAAGCTCAGCGTGCAGATTTGTTGTTTCAGTGTGTAGGACTATGTATCCATTGAATCTTATTGTAGTTGGTCTGTAACTCTAAATTACTTTATTTTGAAATATGATGTTTTTAATTCCTACTAAGCTCCATTTATTTTAAGATAATTTTTATTTATGATTTAATATAATTTGATTTATGGCTGAACTTAAAGTTTTAAATAGAACAATCTTTTATAGGTTGAGTTAGAGGTAGCTCGAATGTAGCGTCTCAGATTTAGTGTGATCAAGGAGTTACATTTAGCTTGATTCATGGAGGATTGTAGAAGATGTACTCATTCACATATATGTGGACACACCATGTGATGGAGATTGCAATTTAGAGAATATTCTGATTTTGTATCATTTGTGGTAGGTGGGCTTCAATTTTAGCCATTGATTAAATTAATAGAGACTGTTAGATGTAAATAGACTCAACTATAAATATATGTATTTTTCACGTTATTTACATCATTCATTACACTTTCGATCTCATTCCTCTTTTCCATTTCATCTAAGTTTACTATTAATCTTGATTTTTCAAAAGAAAACCATGCAAATGGATGTCTGACCAATAAAAACTTAGGTCCAACATCAATCCTATCAAATGAAATATAAAATAAATATTTAAGATATAAAAATTAACTTACAGTTAACTTTTATTGAGAAAGTGGATATAAAATTTAACATTAAAAAATATATTTTACAAACTCTCTTTTTCAGTATACTAATTAATACTATTGAAAAGTAAGGTTGATCTAAGCCTTATTATTTTTCTGTTTCTTATTAAAAATATCTATAATAATTTTTCTGAAGGTCTTCTATACCTTGAGTAACTTAGGTCATCCAAAAGGTTATACCAAATTCTTACGGTTGAACGAAAAACATTTTGAAATCCTGCTTTATATAAGCAAACATTTTTTTTCTTTTTTGTTCATCGCTAAGAATCCGACTTCGACTCTGAGTCACGCCACAAATATTAAGACTTTTAATCTAAGCATTTTTTTTGAGAAATAGTATAAAATCAATTGTTTTTTTCTAACGCGACAAGCCACTTATCATTCATCCGACTCGAGCAATAACATTTTACCAGGTTTTTAATACCTGGATCATCTAATAAATGAAGCATTCGCTTGGCATCATCATAAGAATCACATTTACAGAACCATGATTATATATATTTTTTCTTATTCTCATTTAAAAGCAAATGTATAAATATTTGGAGGTGAGAAAACTATAATTTCTAATATACGTTGTGGGTGTTGTGGGTATAGAGCACTTAAAAGTCAACAGGAAAAAAATAAATATTATCTAAAAAATGAAAAGAAATGTATAGGATGGTAGACAAGATAAAAAAAAATATTTTTTTTAAATAAAAAAAAGATAGATTTGTCAAAAATCAGGGTTTTTAATGCCATCAAATCATGCAATTGAATTTCAAAATAAAATTTTAAATAAAAAAATTATAATAATATTATTGAAAGCTATAATATCAGTTGAAGATAATAAAGTAAAGCGAAAGATAACTATAAAAAGAGAATAAGAAAAAATAGATAAGTAAAGTTTTGAAAACCTAAATAGTAAATCTCGAAAGAAGAGGTAGTGGAGTACAACTTTACAATAAATTGAAATGAAACGTTTATAATAGAATGTCATAAAACTTAATAGAATAAATGGCTCTATAAAATGTGCGCTTTTATAAATTCCTGCTTATTTTGGATGTTTAGTTTGATTTATTTATTTGTTTTTTTCTCGGTAAACATGTATGGTTTATTAATAATCGTATCATATATAGCCAACATTACCACGAGCCTCGTTAAAAACCTCTCTACGCCTATAGAGGAAAAGAGTACTTAATATTTTGTATGAATCAAATATCAATTAAAATACGAAAAAAATTGTACATACACTAGTATATCAAAAGTATGGTTTATGTCTTTTAGTTCCAATCCTCTCTGTTGCCGAGAACAAAAAATCACAATATTTTTAGTTTATAAATACAACTTTAAAAATTAAATAAAAGTCTATATAAATAAATACAACTCACCTAGATTACTACAAATCTCTGTTTGTAATATTATGTTTAATCGTTAATTAAAAACTATATCTTAAAATATACCAAAATCAATATAATTATTTTTTAAAAAAGATAACACATTTTAGATAATTAAAAAAACTTTTAATAATATAAATTTATTACATTAATATTATGCATACCCTGCTCACGGGCGCTAAGCATAAAATAGGACAGTTAAAGGGTTTTTCTCGCCCCACTTGTTACGTGGCTATTACCTTTTAATATAAAAAATTAAAGGTTTATGAAAAATATACCTTAAAATAAAAAAACAATAAATAATAAAGAACTTAAAAGAAGCAAGTTATGCCTATCAAATATGTTTTTGGGAAGAGAGTAATGATCCTGTGACATGTGGTACCATATCGACTTTTTGTATATCTTATTATCTAAAACTTTAACAAAGAAAAGAAATCAAAATACTTGTAGTTTATAACATTAGAAGACATATTGTACAAACTTTTTTTCAGTTTACTTATCAATACTATTAAAAAGTAGGATGATCACTTGTATTATGAGCTTTTTAAGTTCAATTAAAAGCATTATGCTCTCTTACAGAATCATCAAAACTTGTTAAAAGCGTTATTTTTTAGTTTTTACTACAAATATCCATAAGAATTTGCCTTATGTCACATATATGTCCGCCTCTAGAATCCACCGCAATAGATCCGAGGTTAATTACATCTCTCTCTTTTGTACATAGAGGTTAATTCTATCTCAATAATAATAGAAACATATTTCTGAATAACTATATTAAATTGATATTTTCTTTTTGTTTTTCCTTCTTATTAGCATTAAATTGTTATTTTTTCTTGTAACAATAATATAAATATTTATTTGTATTCAGACCAGAGTGTGGTTTTTCAACCGATGTCAGGGACAAAGAAATATACGGAGTGTTGGATGAATGTGAAAAATAGGCTTATAATTTAATAACTCAACTTTTTATACAAATTTAGACTCAGGATATAATTAGCAGATCATGCATGAAGTAAACCTTAAACCAAAACATTTTAAAGAATCACTCTACTTAAATATGTTAATCTACTTTTTTATACAAATTTAAACTCAGGGTATGCTGCTGAAGATGTTTGTGTGTATTAGTATTTTGTATTAGAATATTAACTTGTATCATGAGCTTTCTAAGTTCATCAATAGCATTATACCCTCGTGCAGAATCATCGAAACTTAATAAAAATTTTATTCTTTTTCTGTTTACTACTACAAATATACATAAAAAATTTCTGAAAATCTTATATACATTGGATAACTTAGGTCATCAAAAAGTTGTACTAAATTCTTACGGTTGTACGAAAATCATTTTTAAAATCCTGTTATATATAAGCAAAAATAGTTTTTTGTTCATCGCTAAGAATTTGACTCTAACTCTGAGTCTCGCCACAAATATTAAGACTTTTAATCTAAAAATCTTTTTTTTTTTGAGAAATAGTATAAAACCAATTTTTCTTTTTCTAACGCAACAAGCCTCTTATCATTCACCTGACTCGAGCGATTACATTTTACCAGGTTTTCAATACCTGGATCATCTAATAAATAAAGTATTCGTTTGGCATCATCATAAGAATTATATTCAAAGAACCATGATTATATATATATTTTCTCATTCTCATTTAGATGCAAATGTATAGATATATAGAGGTGAGAAAACTAAATTTTTTTTATATACATTATGTGTGTTGTGGATATAGAACACTTAAACATTAATAGAACGGTACTTTCACACCTAAGAAGATGCGTAAACATTAGTCTCACATCAAAAAAGAAATGAGAGGTCTTGTGATATATAAGCGGTGGCACTGCATATCTTATCAGACATATTTTTTGGGAAGAGAGTAATGACCCTGTGACATGTGGTATCAGAGCGACTTTTTTCATGTCTTATTATCCAAAACTTTAACAAAGAATCACTCAATTAAAATATGTTAATCTACTAAACAAAACTTCCTAATAAATTCAACAAAAACAAAAACAAAAACTAATATATGTGTTTTTATAATTTCTGCTTATTATAGATGTTTAGTTTGATTTATTTATTTCATATAAACCAAATGTAAAATAAATTAGGAAAAAAATTGTACATACATTGGTATATCGAAAGTATGTTTTATGTCTTTTATTTTTAATTCTCTCCGTTTTCGAAAACAAAAAATCACAATATTTTTAGTTTATAAATACAACTTTAAAAAATTTAATAAAAAATCTATATAGATAATTGCAAATTACTTGAATTACTGCAAATCTCTGCTTGCAATATTATGTTCGATCGTTTATCAAAAATTATATCTTAGTGTACACTAAAATCAAACATAATTACTTTCTAAAAAAATAACACGTTTTAGATGATTAAAAAAATTTTAATCATATAAATTTATTACATTAATATAAGATGTGTCAACATTGGCTTCTTGTATGGTTGAAAAATAAGCAAAACAAATCGGATTTGCTTCACTGTTATCAAGTTCTAAATATTTATAACCTGAATATTTAACCAATATTTTGTATATTTCTCTATCTCTTGCGGTCGTAGGAAGACCTCTAATAAAAATTACCACAATAAAGAAATGATAATTTTAATGCTTAATAAAAAGGAAGAAACAAAAAGGAAATATTAATTTTAATCCAAATATTCATAACATATATTCATCTAATTTATCATTATTATTATTATTATTATTATTATTATTATTATTATTATTATTATTATTATTGAAGTTTGAAAAAAACAGTCTAACGAATATAGGTATGAAACATCCAGTTGCATTAGGACACTTCAATTTATATTCAAATGTACCTCAACACAAAAGGTTTAATGCATGGCAAATTATTGTATTTCTAATTTTAAGTAAACCTTAATTAGGCTCCATCAATTTGTTTAATTAAGAATCTATAAATATTATTAATTTTTGGACATAATCGATAACATCCAAAATAATATTGGACACTACCTTTAATGGATCCAAAAGTAACAATATTCCTAATTAAGGTGATTCTAATTAGTTATCCTATTTTAATTTTGATTAATCTAATTGTGTATTATTTCCATTTTCTAGGTTAAAATGAAACATTGAAACTTTAATCAGAATATTCATTGGTTAACATCACTCTTCAATGTGACACTAACCAATATTGAACATTCTAATGTTGTTTCAAATATTCATCTATTTGCTACAATGGCTTTTCCTATTTAATTATGTGATTAAGTAAACTATACTAAGGCTATAATCTTATTTTAGACATGTGATTTTAATCCTTAAACAATATACTACATGGTGTTTAAAACATGCAAGCATACAATTTAATTTAAACAATTAAATAAAAGCAATTAAATAAAACAATTAACACTGAGGCAGGATTGAATTGAATTAATTTTGGAATTAAGGGATCAAATTACAAAGGAAACAATGACCAATTTGTAAGAGAAAGGGAATTAGGTAGCTCAAACATAAATTCTCTAAAAGAAAGACCCAAGTCCAACAAACCAAAGCCGAAATCACCTTAAACCGGTTTAAATTCGGCCCAAACCTAGCCCCTTTTGCTCGACCGAGTCATGAAACCGTACTCGTACCCGCACAAAAAAAACACGCGGATCCCCTCTAACCCGACTCTCCAAAATGGCACCGTTCCAACTTAATATAAAAGGACCATTTCCGAGTTAGAATGTCTATTTGCGCACTTCTCACTCTCTCTCCTCAATCTCCTATCTAGGGATGGGCACGGGTCGAGTTGGGTCGAGTTTTTGGCCCACCCAAACCCGACCTAAAACTAATCCTAAAACCGAACCCAACCCGACCCGATCCCATTCTTTAAAAAACTCGACCCGACCCCATTCTTTAAAAAAACTCGACCCGACCCGAAAAAATATATTCTAAACCTAACCCTAACCCAACCCGACATATAAAAAAAAATAATTTTAGGGACCTAATTGTAAAAAAATAATTTTAATAGACATAATTATAAAAAATAATAAATTTAAGGACTAAATTGTAAATAAAAAATTAATTTTAAGGACCAAATTATAAAAAAAATATAAAGTGGGGGTATTATTACAAATATCACTAAAAAATTTAGGGCAAAATTACACTATTAGTCACGAGTCAGGTCAGGTTAGATTTTTTCACCCTAAAACCCGAACCCGACCCGACCTCACCCTACACAAAAACCCGACCCGACCCTAACCCAATTTTTTTCATAAAAATACCCGACCCGATCGGGTCGGGTCGAGTCGGAACCCGTCGAGCCCAGGTGAAATGCCCATCCCTACTCCTATCTCTCTAAACTCTTTAAATTAAACACCAAATTTCTGAGAAAATTAAGCCCTAAGATATCAAAATCCCATTTTCACTCGAGTTCTTTTCGAATTCATCTCATTTTCTTCATTTGATCTCCACAGACACCGAAACCCACCTTGCTTCGTGTTTCCTAAGATCAGAACACCAAAAACCTTATGAAAATCATCCTTGTTCTTCCATTTTCATCCATTCGATCCACACAAACACTAAATCTCGACCCCTCTTATGTTTTTTCGCTCAAAACCCTTATGAATACAAACTAATCCTTTCACCTTCACGATTTTGATCCACAACCACCATTAAACCCTAACTCGTTTAGTTCATCGATCATCGAAAGCAACATTGGTTGTCTTCTCCGGAGAACTGAACTTTCCGGTCACCAACTATTCTCCGACCTTCCTTTCTGGCCAATTGTACCTTTTCCGACCATCTTCTTCGGCGAACATCTCTACTCCGGTCGTCTTCTCCGACCAACATTTCTATTTCGGCCACAGTCTGGTTTGTCTTCGTCTTCGGCGACCGGTCACCGCCGCATGGCGATTTCCGGCCACCGTCCGCCGCCGCGTCGAAAATATAAAACTACCCCAATCGATCGCCTTTTCACCCTAAAACTAAATCTAAACCCTGTTTCGACAGAAACGCCTCCCTTCTCCTACCTAAAGTCCTAAATCTACCTGAACCAGAAGAGAGAAAAAAAAACCTAGCCTAGCCTTTTCACCTTCTTCGGCATCGGACACCTCCACACAATCTCTGGTATAAGCAAGCTAAGTGTTTCTCCTCTTTATTTTCATTTAACTTTCGATCTTGCTCGTATTTTAGCTCTAGATATTATTTTAGATCTTAGAATCCTAGATCTAGATTTAAGTTTGCTACTATTTTTTTTTTAATTTTTGACAACTTAGATCTGATTTGTTTATAGTTTTGATGCAGGAAACGAAAAGAGGAGAAGAAATGTTACCTTCCGGCAAGCTCAAGTAACGTTGCGGTAATTCCGACCGTCATCGACAATGACCAATTCAACTTTCGACGACTCCTCAACTCTCGGTAAGCTTTTCAAATTCTCCCTCTCTCCAATTAATTCGCCAGTAATTGCGCAATGATTTAGGCTCTGACTTTCTCTCTTCGTGTTTATATTGGTGTAGGTCGTGACGTCAGCGAGCTTCGCTAGTGAGAGGACAGTTGACTCCAGGTGAGCTATTATCCGCGTAAAGCTTATTTCCACCAATGGTGATGCGCCACGTGGCAGATTGGACGGGAAATAAAAGCACAAAGTGGGCTATATGTGTTTGTTTGGGTTGGTTTAGCTGTTAATGGGTTGTAGACAGTTGTAAAAAAAGTCTGATATTTAATTTGGGCTTTTGCAACTGATTTGGTCTTTATTTGTAAGAAGGAGGACATTTTTGTAATGGACATTAGATATTTTAACATGTTTATTGGGCTAATTTTATTATTTAGTTGGGTTTTATTTATTTTTTTATTTTTGATCTTATTTATAGTATATATATATATATATATACACATATACCTAGACATAATACAGATTCTACATTTAGAAAGAAACTCTAAAACTAAACAAAAAATTAAAGGTTTTTAAGAAATATACATCAAAAAACGGTGAAATAACTTAAAAGAAGAATGCTTAAAGACATTCTTTTAGAAAGAATTTGTAAACTCCTCGTCCCAGCCTAGCCAATAGACCGGACCGAACGGGTTACACGGGGAAAACCGAAGCGAAACCCACTAAGGCCTCACTTCGATTAGCAACCCTATTTTTTTCTTTTAATTATCTTGTCTACATGCTTTATTTAATCCTACGCGAGTTAGGCAACAACGAAAAAGCAATCACGAAAATGACCCAAGCAAACCAACACTTAAAGGTACATTTTAGCCATTAACAACAGGTCGTATCGATACGTTGTAGGACCGTATCGATACGCCTGGACTTGGTCAACAACCCAAAGTCAACCTAGGGAGACCGTATCAATACACTGGAAGACAGTATCGATACGCCCCCAACGGTCAACTTCTCACGGTCAAACTACGAAGACCGTACCGGTACTCCTAGGACCCGTACCAATACACCGAAATCTCGTCAATTTCTCAAATTTCCAGAGAGCTTTTGGCGTATCGATACACCCCCGTGTACCGGTACGCATAGCCTAAAAACAAGGTTCAAGCATAGGATCGTATCGATACAGCCCTTAGGCGTATCGATACGCCCTACACTGCAAACAAGTTTATAGCTGTCAAAACACAAGGGACTTAACATGAAGATACTTAACGAGTGTTTAAGCAACATATAAGCATGCATGTGATTCAAGGAAAGCAAGAAACATCCCCTTAGGTCATTCCAACACATTCCAAAGCATCAAGCCATCAAACATGATATATATGAGGCAATAAAGCATACTTAACATCCATCAAAGGTATCAAGGCCATAACAAGTCATACTTCAACATCAAAACATGCTTGAAACATAAACAAACCATAGCAAGGGAGTTTGAACACCAACTCCATAACATGTATAATATTCACATTGTCTAAGCATTATTACAAAACATAAACCATACTTGAGCTACCCGAGAACTCCGAGAAACTCCTCCCTTGCCCACTTGCCTCCCAAGCCACTAGCGATCTGCATTGTTGAAGAAAAGAGAGCGTAAGCTAGGAGCTTAGTGAGCGAAGCTCTAAAACACAACAACAATGCAGTTTTTAAAACGTAAACATAGATTTAAGAAAAACCATTTAAGGAAAGACGTAATGAAACACAATCATCACAAATACAAAGTATGCACATGCATAACCCAAAACCTGGTGGGATTACACATCACCGTTCAACTAGTAGTTTTCCGATGGGACTACACATCACCGTACTCTTCTACTAGTCACTACCGATGGGACTACACATCGTCATAGTAACGACAACCATCACGTGAGGCTCAACACTAACAACGACTACACAACAAACATTACACGGAGAGTAAAAACAATATAAGAACATCACCACAACACACATATCACGAGAACCGAAAATCAACTAACAAACGAGATTAGATGAACTTACTCTTGGGTCTAGGTTAGTCTCTAAGACTCCACCCAAACCCCAAACCTTCATTGAACATAAACAAGTTTCCAAAACAGTATCCACTCACCGATGAACCCAAACGTAAGCCGAAACACCGACTAAGCCTCCAAGTTTTCCGGAATCAAGCTGAAGCTTCTCCAACGATTTCCCTTATTTCTAATCAACCAAAAACAACATATTACTCAACAAATCGTCCACAAAACCACTGCCACAAATCATATTACAATCTCTAGGCCATTTCACTACAATTCCAAATCAAGAACTAACCCAACTCTTCATTTTCAGACTTACATACAACCCATCAAATACCAATTGATTCCAACACACAAATCATCATTAAACACGCTCAAACAACCCCAAGCATCACCACACCATCAGCCCAACATTCCCTCACAAAACTACCCAAAAAACTCAAGTTTTCTACCCTTTAACATACCTACAAATATCCATTTCGGGTTTTCAAAAAAATTCTACCATTTTAACATATAATACACTTAAGAGCAAGATTAAAACATATATTAACTTTACAAATCAAAAACCAAATAAAAACCCATCAAAGCTTCCTTATTTTTCTTAAAATTTGAATACTTGAAGAAATCCAAAAAATAGAGTTTACGAAAATCTAAAACCATAGAAACGTTAAGTATGATGAGGAGAAGTCAAAAACACATTTACCTTGATGAAAGCTCTTGAAAACGTTAAGGGAGGAGATGGAACAATGATTGGGGTTGAAGGAGGGTTTTAGTGTCGTGGTTTTTGTTGAAAGGAAGAAGAAGATAGCTTTTCTCCAAAACACTATTTTACTTGTCTTATTGCAATTATTTAGAAAATCACCATTTTGCCCTTAATGAAAACACAAACCCCTTTTAATTAAAACCAAGCCCATTTTTATTTAAAACAAGCCCAACGACTCGAACCCGATTTAACACACTTAACTCCCGACCCCTAAACCTGAGTGTTACAGAATTTATGAAAAGTAATCGTTTATAGCGAAAGGCATGTAGTGCGGTCACAAGTTAACCACACTCGTGATGGGCCAAATATCACGGTTTATCGCCATGCCTACCCTGCTCAAGGGCTCTAAGCATAAAATTGGACAATAAAAGGGTCGCTTTGAGACCACTTGTCATGGGGTTATTACCCTTTAATACCAAAAATTAAAAGTTTATGAGAAATATACCTTAAAATAGAAAAAAAGAAAAGAAAAAAATAAAGAACTAAAAGAAAGTTATGTCCAGAGCTAAGATCATGTCCTGAAATAAGAAAACAAGCATCCAAAAGTCACATATGTCTCATTTGTGTCAATCAGCTGGCTATTGTAGCCAAAAACAATCTTGTCCTTGCACTTTAAACCACAAGAAACCATCTTAGAGAGATCAAGCCTTCCAGTACAATGGCCAGACATAATCATATACTCTCTCCGTCCCACTCAGTGTGTCCATTGTTGACTTTTCACGTAGTTTTAGGAAGAAAAAATTTGTGTAAGAGATGTGATGTAAATTAATTAAAATGATAATTTTATCCTTGAAAAGTTGAATTTTGTTTTGTTGGAAAACTAAAGAAAGGGTAGCAAGGGAAATGCATCTTGTAAAAGTTGTTGATTTTTTCAATGAGAAAATTAAGTGGGACAATTTCAAAACACGAAATGGACATCTTAAGTGGGACGGATGGAGTAGTTTGCATAAATAAATCCTGCATAAAGATTCAAATCTTGTGTTTCCTTACCGAAGGAACAAACCTTGTACCACCATGCATTGAGGAAGATGGTGTGAGGCGCGTGAAGCATTTTGGGAAGCTAGCTTAAATTTGGGGAAATAAGGTTGTCTTGGATGGGACAACCTCTGAAATTGTCTATCATAAAGCGTGCCATTGACCTTTCTCGTTATGGAAAGGCTAAATTATGAGGAGTGAGATTGTGAAAAAGACAAAGGCATTGTAGACTATTTGTTTAAAAAATTCATCTAAGGATGGATTCATGTACATCTAAGGATGCACCCAAATTTTAAAATTTGAAATTGTGAATTTTAAGAAGTTATATTAAAATTTAGATTTAAAATTTAATATGTTTTGATTTTTTTGTGTTCGATTTAAAATTTAGATGAATTCATGTACATCTAAGGATGGACACAAATTTTATATAAGAAATTATGAATTTTAGGAAGTAATATTAAAATTTTAAGGATAAAAATTATAAAATTTTAAGAATTTAAATTTAAATGATCAATAAAATACAAAATATAATTATATAAAATTTTAAATTTTTTTATATATACAACTATATCCCAATGCTCTTCGATCCATCTCTACTTACACTTGCCGACTAAGTTTGTATTGTATGTTTTGACTTTTTAAGAAAAAAAATAATTCTACTATAAATGACATGTACCACAATTCATATGTACCGCAATGTACCATTAATTGTTTTAATTAGTTTTGGAATCATAGAGACTAAGAGTGTTATTATCTCTTTTGAGAATAAATCTTAAAAAATAATTTTTATATATATTTAGATTTTATTTTATTTTTAATTAAAAAATAATTAAACTTTTATTTCTATAATAATTCGTACATTCACTTTAATTTAAGGGTAAAATTTACAAATAGTCACTAAACTTTGATCAATTATTCAATTTGGTAACCAAACTTTATTGCTTCAATGTTATCATT